>CANJKZ010000768.1:2187500-2732500 GCA_947471745.1 Closterium sp. Naga37s-1 | reverse complement strand
AGGCGCTGGTAGAGGTAGCGCACGCGCAAGTGGCACCACCCGCGCATTGCCTCCTCGCGCGGATTGGCGGCCTGCATGTGCGCGAACCACACCACCCACGCGCACAACCCCGCCCATCCCGCCACCCACGCCGCCACTAACAGCACCCTCCCCACGCTCCACGGCGCGTCCCGCGACGAGAGTCGCCAAGGTCGGCGCATGGGGCTTCTGCAGCTTTTTATGCACCAAGGAGAGTGAAGGGAAGGTTAGTACGCTACGAGGAAGGAAGAGTAGTATGCTAGGAGGAGGGAAGAGTAGAGGGATTGGGTTGAAATTGATTTGGGTTTGGTTTGGATCCAGAAGCACAAGTGGTCCTAAAAGACAACCAATGAGATGTCATCCCAAACCATTGGGTTTGGTTTGGATGGTGGGACAGTGTGGTTGGGGTGAAGGAATCGGCTGGGCGGGAATTTGGGTTACTTGAACAACAGGTACGGCACGGGCCGCAGGCCACAGCTATGGTACAGCGCGGCATGCCGTACGGAAGTTGAACGGCCAGGCAGTTACGAGTGTCAGAAACGGGCTGTCTGACAGATGACATAATGAATTAAACAAAGTCCAATATATAAAAGGATGTAAAATTCTATAATAATAATTATTATTCTCACTGTATCAGTTGGTCAATAAATTACGGCCTACTTATCTTCCTGCCAGTCATGTGTTTCCGTACTTGTGCCAGTCAATAGATTACAAGTTACCAGTACTTCTCCTTCCTGCCAGTCATGTCTTATCCGTGCTTGAGCTTGTGCTCATGCTTCTGAACTTTGACACTTCAGGCGGACGCGGCATGTCCGTTGAATTCGCAGCAGCCCGCGCCTCCACCTCCGCATATTCCGGATACTTCCGCCCGCAGCAGCAGATGCGCAGCTTCTGGGACCCGCGCTGAGTTTGCCGGTAGAGGATGAAGAAGGGCGTGCAGATGATGAGTCCAGCGGCTACGAGGAGCACGATGAAGGTGAGGATGCCCCACGGCCCGACGCTCTTGTCGCTGCAGTTGGTCTTCGAGACGTCCTTCCACAGACACGTGTAGTCGTAGCCGCCCGAGGGGGGGGAGGGTGGGGGCGGAGGGGGGACCGCAGCTGGGGGAGGGAAACGGATGACAGAGGAGAAAGGAATAGAGAGGTACAGAGAGGTGAAGAGAGGTGATTGGAAACGTGCTTCCACAGGAACGTGAAGTCGTGGCCCCCATTGGGTGGCGGCGGAGGTGGGGCTGCAGCTGGGGAAGGGGCAAGGGGTGACACAGGAGAAAGGTGTGGAAAGGTGCAGAGAGGTGAGGATTGGAAACATCCTTCCACAGGCGGAAGGGGGAAGGGGGAAGGTGTGGAGAGGTGAGGATTAGAGACGTCATTCCACAGGCATGTGTAGAGCAGTCTCAGCAAGGTGAGGATGTGCAGGCAGGGCATGTGTAGGGGAAGGGGGAAGGTGTGGAAAGGTGAGGATTAGAGACGACCTTCCACAGGCATGTGTAGTCGCGTCGCAGCTGCCAGAAGGAGGGGAAGGAGGCGGTGGAGGGGGGACAGCGGCTGTGTGTGGGGAAAGGTGTAGAGGGATGCGGAGAGGTGAAGAGTAGAGACGACCTTCCACAGGCATGTGTAGCCGCAGCCCCCGAGGCATTCCTATTCCCCTCCCACGCCCTTCCCCTCCCACGCCCTTCCCCCGTTCCCTCTCTTTAATAAACCCCGTCTATCTCCTGCATTGCCTGTGCAAACATCTTTCTTTTCCTTTTTTCCTCCTCCCTATGCTTCTCTCCTCCTCGCCTCGCCCCACCGGCCCACCGGCTGGGCCCTTTGCATCGCCTCCGCCTCGTGTAAAAAGGTTATTTTTGAGACGTCTATATAATAACATTTTTACACGTGGCTCCTCCTCGCCTCGCCCCACTGGCCCACCGGCTGGGGCCCTTTGCATCGCCTCCGCCTCTCGCTCATCGCTTCGCCTCACCGGCCCCGTCAGTCCTCGCCCATCCCGCCCGCCGCTTCTCCTACACCTGGGGCCCATTGTCGCCCATACCTGTCGCCCATATCTGTCGCTTGCCTGTCGCCCATATCTGTCGCTTGCCTGTCGCCCATATCTGTCGCCCATACCTGTCGGCCATACCTGTCGCCCATATCTGTCGCTCGCCTGTCGCACATACCTGTCGCCCATACCTGTGGCCCATACCTGTCGCCCAAACCTGTCGCCCGCCAGTCCTCGCCCATGCCGTCACCCGCCGTTTCCCCTACATCGCGTGTGCAACCATCTTCCGTTTCCTCCCTGCCTTCCGCTGCTCCTCTCCTCCTCGTCTCCACCTCTCGCCCATCGCCTCGCTCGCCGACCCGCCAGGCCGTGCTTCCCGCCTGTCGCTCGCCTGTCGGCCTCCGGTCCCCGCCCATGCGGTAACACCTGAGGCCCATTTTCGCCTACCTGTCGCCGTCTGTCGCCGTCTGTCGCCCGTCTGTCGTCTACCTGTGTATCACTCGCCTATCGTCGCCTATCGCTCGCCTATCGCTCTCCTGTCGTCCACCTGTCGCTCGTCCGTCGCTCGTCCGTCGCTCGCCTGTCGTTCGCCTGTCGCTCACCTGTCGTTATCGCTCGTCTGTCGCTCGCCTGCCGCACCTCGCCCATATGTCGCCCACCTATCGCTCGCCTGTCGCCCAGCCATCGCTCACCTGGCGGCGCATTGTCGAAGGAACGAGCGGAGGCGAGAGGGGAGACGGCGAGCAGCGCGAGGCAGAGGAGAGCGAAGAAGTTGAGAGCGAGGGAGTGAAGCGCGCCGAGGGCCAGCGTCGGCGGTGCGCGGAGCGGTCTTCTGGAGGCGAGGGCGCTTCGAGAGGGAATCGAAGCGGCGACAGCTGCGGCAGCTGATTGGGAGCTTAAGCCGACGGTGGAGTTGGCGCGACAATGAGAAGCCATCTCTACGTTTCCGCTCCTTTGCGAACGCGGTCGAATCATCATTGTAAACGCTAACTGCTGGAAACTGGGTGATAATGAGGACCCCTACTGTGATATTGGCGCCGAAGGGAGCGTCGTCTCGTTGGGTACTGAAGTTGGTTGTTTGTAAGAGAGATAGGTGTGTGGTGGTGGAAGTGGGTGGAAAGTGGTGGTGCTGCACGAGAAGTGGTTGGGATGGGACTTTGTGGTTTTGGTGGGAGGGACTCACGTTCTCTGGGTGAAACTAGTTTCTCAGGTGCGATGCGATTCTGGGGGAACTGGCACCTGTATGTTCTATCAGGTGGGGCTCTGATCAATATAAAGTGAAGTAGCCAGTTTACAACGCGGACGCCCACGATAAACGACAGAGTGGTTTGAGGGGTGGGGCGGGGAATTTGTCGGGAAATGAAATGGTTGTCCGGGCTCGAAATCAACCAGCTACCCGTTGGACGTCCGTCAGGGTTGCGAAATCAAAACGCGCACCGACGGGAAACCCGAGTTTTCGATCAGGTCGTCTGGTTTCGTCATCGTGCTTCGTGACTTCGGTTCGCCGAGGGCGACCAGTGATCAAGTCCCCAGAGAACGACCAGCGGACATGTCCTCAGAAAGAATTTCAGTAGCCCAAGCCTCGTCAAGTGAATTCCTGTCCAGCACGAGATCTAGTCAGCTTAGCCCACCTTGGGCTCATCAAGCTCATGAAGGGGATCCCATAAGCCGAAGCAAGCTCTTCTCTGGTGCTTTGTCATAGGAGAATACGAAAGTAAGAAAGCACGTCAGCCATACTACCCAGCTTCGATAGGGCCTACTAGATCTCCGTTGAGGTGGGTAGCTCCTCCTGCAACACAAGCACGGCGCGTACTTGCCTACCTTCAAAACCGCAGGTGAGCAAGCGGGTAGTGCTGCGTGTTTCCGAATTTCTTTGGTAGAGAAGGAGCGAGGAGCTGGGATTGTAAGATCCGTATACGAATGACTTTTCGTAATCCCTTGTCATATTAGATATGGAGTAGGAGATTTCGTTACGTACCTTTCTTACAGTCCTTGCGGTCGATCCGTGAAGTTCAGATGGAGCGTCTCTCACACATAGATCGACTTTCAGATGACCTCCTTATCAGGATTTTATGGTTTCGGGAAGAGATGCCTTTCCAAGAATATACCAATTCTTCATGCGACTCGCTTCCTCATTGGCATTTTGCGGCGAACAAGCCTACTTTGCCAGCAGATGCAGCTTATAGTCTGCTCATCGCGTCCGTTTGCAATCGCTGGCATCATCTAGTTAAACGTCAGGTCACGAGCATGTTAGTCCAAGAGAACCTTTTCGTATCTCGTCAAGATCTGGACAACGCTGTCGCTTGTTTCGACAACCTCACCAATCTTCACCTGAGCGACGGCAGTGTCGAGACTATTGACAACGCCTTTCTTGCTCGCCTTGCTTCCGCACGGCCTAAGCTGAAAGCTCTTCATGTGGGTCGCAGGATCACACCAACGGAGTGTGGAGGAAGTAAGGATGAGCATCCAGTTACTGAAGCTGGCTTGGAGATTCTCTTTCTCAACTGCACTCAGCTGGAGGAAATAACACTTCACTGCCTCCATAATGATACTGACTTACCCGATTCTTTCTTTCAGCTGCAGCAGCTCCACACAGTTTCTCTAAGCAGCGTTTCAGCCTTGACTTTTTTCAGATTTGGAGAACTTTCTTCGCTCACATCCCTCCATATTTCTGACTCCAAATTGACACATCAGCAGTTGTCAAGCCTCGCTCGACTTCCAAGACTCGCCAGACTCTCGATTTGCAGTGAAACCTGCCTCCCCGAGAATGATCCACCAGCTGCAATTTTCCCTGTAGCCCAGCTACCTTGTCTCAAGATACTTGAGTCCCAGATTCCCAGACTCAGCTTTGCTTCAATGTTCCCTTCAGGATCACCGTGCAGTCTCCTGGAACAGCTGGTGATAACCAAATCCAACCTTCAGCGCCTTCCCGATGACATCGGAGAGCTGTTGCCGCGCCTCCGTCAGCTGACCATTCGGTATTGCTCTAATCTTGACCAACTCCCCAATAGTATTACAGAACTAACAGCATTGGAGTGCTTCTCGATTACTGGGTGCTGGCTTAGAAAGCTGCCGGAGGAATTTGGACAGCTGCCTGCGCTCAAGTCACTGACGCTGGAGCACTTGCCACTCCTCAAGCTACCTGACTCCCTCTGCCAAGCTACATGTCTGGAAAAGCTGCTCCTGCATGACTGCTATTGTATCCAACAGCTTCCAGCAGATTTTTGCAGCCTCACATCTCTCGAGACTCTTCATCTGCATCGATGCACAAATCAGCGGCTCTTCTGTTTCTTTGCACAGCTGACTTCTCTAAAGAGTCTTGAGCTTGGCAAGTGCACATTTACCGTGCTTCCCAAGGGTCTGGACAACTTGAGTAACCTGCAGCATCTCTACGTTCATGACTGTGACGCTGTCACAGAGATACCACTTTCCACTAAAGGCCTCACTAGCCTTGTGACCTTGGTCATTGAGGATTGTCAACAGCTCTTTTTTCTGCCTAGAAGGCTAAAAAGCCTTATGAAGCTGAAGTGTTTGAGGGTAACAAGGTGCGGTCGACTTTGTGGATTTCCCGTGTTGCTGCCACGCTCACTTGAGGTTCTGTTCTGGTACAGAAACAGTTGGGCTGATTCACTGCCGCAGATTTCTCTGCAGCCTTGTCTGAGGCAGTTGGAGCTGGGGTTGGCAAACAACGTTTATAAGTTGCCATTCTCCCTGAAATCAGTTTCTCAGCTCCATCGCTTGAGTATCTCTGTTGCTGACTTGATTCAGGCCCTCCCACAAAGCATCGGTTCGGCATTGCAACAGCTGCGCGATTTGCAATTATACGACTTCAAAGAGCTTCGGGAGCTGCCAGAAACAGTCTCACAGCTCCAACACCTGACATCGCTGAAGGTTCTTGCACCCAAGCTGACCTCAATCCCCAGTGGCATCGGTTCATTATCCAGGCTGCGTGAGCTGGATCTGTCAGGGTGTATTGCCTTGCAGCAGCTACCATCTTCTCTCACGCAGCTTGGCTTCCTCTACCTGCTTAGACTCGACAATATTTCCATCAGCTCCCTTCCTCCCAGGTTTGCACAGCTGACCAGGCTCAGGACACTTAGCCTCTCTGGCTGTGAGCAGTTGAAAGCCTTGCCGGATGATTTGACGGAGCTGAAGGTGCTGCAGGAGTTGGATATCACAGGGTGCAAGCAAGCAATCGATGGAATGTCCCGTGCACTGCGCTGTGGGCTTCGGGCTGTGCATGGGTTGACTCTCAAAAAGTTCTAGCCTGACATAGTGTCTTTGGTCATCAGAGTGCATTGGTTCAAGCGTCATGTGTCTTGTTTGATAGGTTTTCTATGATACCCTTTTTAGAGCTTATGTGGAAAGTGTGCCTGTAGATGATGTGTGTAGCAAATGTTGAGTCTTGATAGATTCGGGACTGTGGTGTTACAAGCTGATCCCAAGTTGGTGTAGTTGGGATAGGAGCACTTACTAGTCCCTCCGGAATGCTCTAGAATTCTCCTTCAAGCCAGTAACAGGAAAATTATGGCAGAATGTAATCCACACCTGCCCGGGTCAAGCTGTCATACCCCTCCTCAACTTGAATCCCTCTCTGGGTTTGCCCCTCTGAACTCAAATTCCCTGTCATACCCCTCCTAACCCCTCTCAGTCACTTTGTGCTGCTCTCGACACCTTCGTTTCCAGTCACTCTTTTATAACAGCGCCGATGTTGATGACAACTTATTAAACCGTCCCACATGGGCCTGCTGGTTTCTGTTCATTGTCCACCAAGCCCCAAGATAATACACCCAAACCCTCAAACCTGACTCTTGCCCCTTCTTCCTCCCTTCCCCCGTTCCTGTTCCTCCCGTTTCAGTCACTCTCTTGAACGGAACCTTCACAAATTACCTCTCGTGATGTGCTGGTGAGTGGGATGAGTGGGTGAGTGAGTAGTGGGGTTAGTGGGGTGAGTGGGTGAGTGAGGCGAGTGGTATGACTGGGATGAGAGGGGTGTACAGATGAGTGGGGTGAATGGGGTGTGCAGGCGAGTGGGGTGGGTGGGGTATATGAGTGAGTGGGTTGGGTGGGGTGAGTGGGGTGTGCAGGCGAGTGGGGTGGGTGGTGTATATGAGTGAGTGGGTTGGGTGGGGTGAGTGGGGTGTGCAGGTGAGTGGGTTGCGTGTGTGGGTGATGGGTTGAGTGGTTAAAAAGAATGTGCGGGTGGGTGAGTAGGGTGAGTGGGTAGAAGGGTTGTGCGGCATGCCCCACCTGATGGGCGCAGATCTCACATCAGGTGGGTCATGCCCCTCTCTTGCAGCACCTCCTCCTTGGACGTGCTGCCGTCTTGTGACTCCCCTTGCCCACCTGCACAAGGCCTCCGTGCAGGTGAGTGGGGGGTTTGTAGGCTGAGTGGCATTGAGGGTGACTGGGGTGAGTGGACTGTTTGGGTGAGAGGGGTGAGTGGGGTGTTTGAGTGAGTGGATTGAGTGGGCTGTTTGAGTGGGCTGTTTGAGTGAGTGGATTGAGCAGGTTGTTTGGGTGAGTGGATTGAGCAGGCTGTTTGGGTGAGTGGATTGAGTGGGCTGTTTGGGTGAGTGGATCGAGTGGGCTGTTTGGGTGAGTGGATCGAGTGGGCTATTCAAGTCGATGCCCAAGGCGTGCCCTTCTCAGACTGGCGTTTGGAGTTAACGCCACAGCAGACGTGCTGCGTTGGTGAGTGGAGGTGAGCAGCGGGAGAGAGAGGGAAGAAAATAGTTGGGAGGGAACACGAAGGAGCAGCAGCAGTGTGGCGGTTAGAGTCTAGCCCCAGCAGATGTGCTGCTGCTGGGGAGTGTGGGTGAGTGAAGTGACTGGGGTGAGTGGGCTTTGTGGGTAAGTGGGGTGAATGGGCTGTTTGGGTGAGTGGGGTAAATGGGTTGTTGAAGTGAGTGGAATGAATGGGCTGTTTGCGTGAGTGAAATGAACGGGCTGTTTGGGTGAGTGGGGTGAGTAGTTTGTACTTGATATCATAAGAATTATGCTGAGTTCTGATATAACTCTTTCAGCTCTGTCCTTCATCATTTATACTCACATGAAATAGCATTCATTGTGCTTGTCTTCGTGATCCAAATTATCCTTGATTTTTATTTTACTCCTACAAGTCATCCTCACACTGCCCCGTGCTCTCTTCTTCCCAGCTCTGCTCCTGAATTTTCTCCACACCCCAAGAGACAACATGAGAGTGCGATCGTTCCATCCTACCTCATTTCCCTCTCCCTCTCACCTCTCCACTACCACCACAAATATCTCAGCTGCTGCCTCACCACTTCAATCCCTTCATAGCCAGCCCCCCAAGACAACTTCTGAGGCGCCTCAAATAAGAACTCAGCTGCTGCCTCACCGCTGCAATTCCTTCATAGCCAGCCCGCCAAGGCTCCTCTCTGTGCTCTACTACAGGAGGAATCCCAGGGCTGGGAATCCCAGTGCTTGCAGCAGGTGGGAATGCAGAAGGTATTCATCAAAGTGAGTATGGCTGTCATTGATCTTCACTCATTGGGCTGTGGGGACCTCACGATTCAATCAAGTCAACAGAGTCAGGCTTCGGTGAAGTGAGGGACTGTACTGCTGCTCTCAAGGAGATGAAAGAAAGGAGTCAAATAAGTCAACGGTGGGATAAGTCTCAAGTCAATCAAGTCAGCATCTGTGGTGAAGGGATGGACAGTGCTAGCCAGCCGGTGGGTGGGGGGGGGGGGGGGGGGGGGAGGGGGGGGGAGGGCGGGTGAATAGCAGGCAGGCATCGAGGCGGGTATGTCGGCCATCGGCTGGCGGCCGCGGGCTGAACCGGGCATTCGGGGGCGGATTTAGGGAGTTGAACTGTGCAGGGGGAAACGGTCCCACCCCGGCAGGGGAGGGAGGGCCGGCAGCGCGACGCATGGCTAGTGCACCCAATGCACCGGGAGTGCCTAATCCCCCGCCTCCGCCCAGTCCTCCCCCTCCTGGGGTTCCTGGGCCCCCTCCTGCCCCGGGGTTTAAGAAACCCATGGGTGAGGCCTGAGGGACGCGGAGGGGGGTAATGGGGGCACTATCTGGGCTGCAGGTCCTGCAGGAGTGGCAACCTGCTGCCTCTTTTGTAGTAGTGTACCTGATGGCGCTGAAGTGGTTAAACTGGTGGATATTTAGTGGATTGTTAGAATGCGTTATGCAATGTTTTCTATGAGGCAGCAGTGCTATTTCAGTCACGTTTTTGGCTGAAAAATATATTCGTAACATAGCTATTAGCATTAAATGATTTGGACATCACATGCGTGAAAAAATTAGTGGGCATTCTTGTTCTGTCATTCCATGTATATTAAAATACAGGCCTGATGGTTCCATATAGGCTAAAAAAACACACATCCCACGATGCTGGTGTGCTTTGTAACGAGTCGCATGTCCCTGGAGTTTACCGAGATCGAAGAATTCCCGCGCTTTTCTCCCTGCCATCCTAAGGGTCCTGTATGTTACCCAAATTCGAAGTGAACAACATCGCGTTCCATGAAGCGCACACTGGTGTGCGACCCAGATGTATTTGAGATGCATTGCGTGTTACACGTAGAGGTTCGTGATCCGTCCATGCCAGACCCTGTCGGTGAAACAGCGTACCTGCCAACGAAACATGTATGCGTCCTCGGGCCCTGAATTCTCTTAGCCCTACCCCTTGTCATTCGAGTGTTGTCCACCGCGAAACACAGTCAGCCTAGCCCAGCTTGGGATCCATGGGGGTGATCCCCTGAAGTTTTGACGAATCGCAAACGCGCGGTTTGGCATGGACGAATTTCAAGGCATGGAAACACGTCAGCCCGGGCGCGAGGGGAGGACGCCTTGAGCTTGCCAGTCCCCAGCCGGAGGAGGACATCATCTTTAGCCTTACCTCCACTCCGCAGGTCAGCATGAGGAGTTGGGGTTCGTGCTTTTGGAGTCAAGAGACGCGAGTGACACCCGTATGCCCCTCGTGATAGAAAGTTGCTCAAACGTCTCCAGAGCAACTTCCTATATCGGGAGAGAGTTCTTTGTCTTTCATAAGCTCTAGTCACCGATTCTTACCTGTCCTAGACCTTCCTGTCAGATCTTGGCCGTTTACATGGAGAGTCCCAACCACTTCGATCGAATTCCCGATGACATTCTCACGAAGATTCTATGGTTTCAGGATGGGATGCCTTCCCAGACTGGTACTGATTCTTCATGGGGCTCGCTTCCTCCTTGGCATTTTAGGGCGAATGAATTTACTCCTCCAGCCTTCGCAGATGCAGCATTCAATCTGCTCATTGCGTCCGTATGCAGTCGCTGGCGTCAACTCGTTAAGCGTGAAGTCACCGGCCTTTTAGTCCGAGAGAACCTTGTCGTGTCTCGTCAAAATTTGGGGAAGGCCGTTGCTTGTATCGCCAATCTCGAGAATCTTCATCTGAGCGACGGCAGCATCCAAATTTTAGACGACTCGTTCCTCGCTCGTCTTGCTACCTCACGTCCCAAGCTGAAAGTTCTTCACGTGGGTCGCGGGGTCACACCAAAAGACAGTGGAGGAGACAAGGATAAGTACCCAGTTACAAAAGCTGGTCTGGACAATTTCTTTTCAAAGTGCACTCAGCTGGAGCAGATATCCCTTCACTGCCTTCATAAAGATGCTGAATTACCTGATTCTTTCTTTCAGCTGGAGCGTCTTCATACTGTTCTTCTAACAGGCATTTCAGCCTTGACACTCTCCGAATTTGCAAGACTTTCGTCTCTCACTTCTCTCCATATTGCCGTCCCGAAACTGACACATCAGCAACTGTCAGGCCTTGCTCGTATCCCAAGACTCTCCATACTTTCGATCTCCAGTAACATCTGCCTTCCTGCGGTAACTTTGCCAGCTGCCTCATTTGAAGACACTCGAGTTCCAGTTTACTAGTCCTGGATTCACTTCAATGTTCCCTCCGGGATCACCGTGCCTTCGTCTCGAACAGCTGGTGATCACCCAATCCGCCAACCTGGAGCGCTTTCCGGATGACATTGCAGAACTGTTGCCGTCCCTCCGTGAGCTGACCATTCGTAACTGCTCTCAACTCAACCAACTTCCCGAACAGATTACAGATCTAACTGGATTGGAGTGCGTGTCCATTTCCGAGTGCTCCAAGCTTCACAGCCTGCCCAGTGGTTTCGGACAGCTGCCTGCTCTCAAGTCACTGATGCTGGAGGGGTTGTCTTTCACAGAGCTACCTGACTCCCTCAGCCAAGCTACATCTCTGGAGAAACTAGACCTGGATTTGTCGAACCTTCAGCAGCTGCCAGCAGAATTCTGCAACCTCACATCTCTCAAGTCACTGACGCTCAAGATTCCCAAACTGGAGATGCTTCCAGAAAGACTTGGATGGCTCAGCAATCTTGAGGCTCTTCGCGTGGATGGGTGCAGGCAGCTGTTTCTCCCCTCTTCGTTTACGCAGCTGTTTTCTCTTACAAGCCTTGAGCTCCGGCGCTGTGCAATTGTGATGCTTCCCTGGGGTTTAGACAAGATAATTAACCTGCAGCATCTTTCCATTTATGGGTGCCATGCTGTCAGGGAGATACCGGGGTCTGTCACTGGGCTCACTAGCCTTGTAACCTTGGTCATTGAGTGTTGTGCAGAGCTCTCTTCGATGCCAAGAACGTTAAGTACCATTGGGAAGCTTCAGCAGTTGAAGGTCGCTAATTGCGAACGGCTGCGTGGGTGGTGTCCTCAGTCGCTGCCACTCTCCCTTGAGGTCTTTACCTGGACGAACAGGAAAACTGATTTCCTGCCTGTGATTACCCTGTCATCTCGTCTAAGGCATTTGGAGGTGGATTTGACCAAAAATACTGAACCGTTTTTTATCACCTCGAGTTCCTTTCCTCAGCTCCAGTTCTTGAGAATCTGGTGTGCAAAGAGGATTCCGGCTCTTCTACAAGGCATCAGAGGGGCAGTGCAGCTGCGAGAGCTGCACCTTATTTCTCTTGAGGATGTCAAGCTGCCAGAAACGATTTCACAGCTGCAGCAGCTGACGTCATTAGGACTTATTCGTGCACTCAAGCTGACCTCAATCCCCGACAGCATCGGAGCATTATCCAGGTTGCGCATGCTGGATCTGTCAGGGTGTAAGGTCCTACAACAGCTACCTTTGTCGCTCACGCAGCTTCGCTGCCTCTCCGTGCTTCGTGTTGGGTGGACTTCCATCCGCTCCTTCCCTCCCAGGATTCCACAGCTGACCAGCCTGAGGACCCTTGACCTTTCTGGCTGTACCAAATTGGAATATTTGCCACTGGATTTGTTCAGGCTGAAGATGTTACAGTGTTTGGACATCGTAGGGTGCAAGGGATCTGACGAGGTGCCTCGTGCGTTCCGATATCTGCTTAGGCCTTGAGGTTGTATCTAATTACCTTTGAAATGTTTCTGGAGGGTTTAACCCGATAATTACTTTTTTTTTGTGGCTGAATCATGATTTTGGCATTCAACTTGTGAGGCCCGTGTCTCATGCCATGGACATGACAAGCTGATCACAAACACGCGGGCTGATAGTATTGCCTAGAGCTTCACATGCCGAAGTGTAGGGAGCTACTTCAAATTCCAATCGTCCTTTGTTCGCGCATCTTCGCTGCCTCTCTATGCTTTTGGGTGGACGACGGACGTCCATCAGCTTCCTCACAGGTTTGCACAGCAGACCACTGTGAGCATTGGAGGCGTTGCCATTGATCGTATGCCCCGTGCATTGCGGATTGACATCCAGGACATGTATGGGCTGACCTTATATCTTAGACCGGCAGCAATATAGTGTGCTTGGCCATTAACTTGCATTGCATTGATTCATCTTTCCCTGCTTTATGTTGTATAAATCTGTTGTAAGCTGTTTGATTAATGTTTTGATATGGAATGGCCATGTCACATGGCACATGATTCCATGCTGGTGCAGTTCGGTTGTTACCAGCCTAGTGACTGATTCACCATGGTCAGCCGGGACGATGCACGTGCGGGGCCAGTTACGGATGTGTTTCTGCATTGATGGTCAATCATGGATGGCATTGCCACGGGCTGATGGTCATGCATGCATTCCCATAGGCTGATGGTCATGCATGCGTTGCCTGCCATAGGCTAATGGTCATGCATGCATTGCCATGTGTTGGTGGTCATGCATGCATTGCCATAGGCTGATGGTCATGCATGCGTTGCCTGCCATAGGCTAATGGTCATGCATGCATTGCCATGTGTTGGTGGTCATGCATGCATTGCCATAGGCTGATGGTCATGCATGCGTTGCCATGGGCTGATGATGATCATACATGCATTGTCATGTGCTGATGACTATGTATGGATGGCCACAAAAGCAATGCCTAGTGATAGCCATCATGCATGCATTGCGATATGCTGACGTGCAGCATCGCCCATGCATGCATCACAATGGCCATGCATGGGCGATGCTGCATGGCCCATCACCCTGGGTCGGCTGCTGATGTAAAGGGAACCCTTCAACCACCTGTCCAAGGCCGCTGTGGGGATGAGTGCTCATCACACAGCTCAGTAGGTAAGCGATGCTTTTGAGCTCCCGCATCTCCTGCTTCATGCCTGCTCTGCTCTGCCCTGCTCTGCTCTGCTCTTCTCTGTCACGTCGTGTCCCCCCTCACCCACCAGTTCAAGGCCGTTGTGCCAGTGAGTGCTCTGCACCGTTCAGTAGGTAAGATCTGCATGAGATGGGGATGCAGGATATGGGGGTGCCTGATATGAAGATGCTTGAGATGGGGATGCTTGATATGGAAACACAGCAGGTATCTGCACTGCCGTGTCGTGTTTCCCGCCTTGCCCACGCGCTTGTCTTTGCCCTTGCCTGCGTGCCAAAAGCAACACTGAGACCTGGCAGAATCGCTGTGCCTGCACAATAGTTACTCAGAGACTCGCTGGTTCTCCTCGCTTCCCCTCTCCTGCTGTTCCTTCTGCGAATATTTCCCCCTCTCTCCTACCCTTGTCCTTCAGGCCGTTCCAAAGCAGCCCGCCTCCTCAACTGTGACCTGGCAGCATCGCCCTGCCTGCCTCTCACCCCTTCACCTCCTCCCTGCCTGCCTTTCAACCCATCTTTACCAGTGGTGAGGGAAGAAGAAGAGATGGTGAGTTGAGAGGGGAGATGGTGAGTGTGGAGGAAAGATGGTTAGTGGAGAGGGGGTAAGAGATGGTGATGGGGAGAGAGTGGATTGTTTGGAAAACAAAGGGATGGTGAGACGAAATGAAAAGGGGATGGAGATGGGTAGAAGGGATGGGAAGGAGCGGGAGTGGCATGTGAGGAGAGAGGAGCGACAGGAATTTCTTCTGTATTTTTTTTCCAGATTTGCTTCTTGGTAGCTTGATCTGAGTTTTGGAGGACCCCAGAATTCATCTCAAATCTCGTCCTTTAACTTGTCCCTTTCAGGCTCCAAAAAGCTCGTTCTTCCCTCTGTCTGCCCATCATGTTCTTCATTCATGTTGGTTTCTTATGCTACTTTGCAGCTGCAATATCATCCCTCATCATCCCTCATCATCCCTCGTCATGCCTGATCATGCCTCATCATGCTCTTCTTCACAAGACGATATGAGAGCATGAATTCGCTCTTCTGGAAGTGGACGGATGCACAGTGCTTGCAGCAGTCGGGGGCACAGCAGGCAGCAACCCAGGCAAGCAGGGTGCCCGTTTTTCTCTTCCGTGACTGACGCAATGCGCTTGCAGCAGGCACAGCACGCGCAGCAGGTGCAGGGGAGGCACTAGCAGCAGCCAGCAACACTGGTCAGCTCCCTCGGGAGCTTAGCCCCTCCCAGGCGCAGCTCCCCAAGCTCTGTCCCCGCAGGGTCAACGCCCCCCGGTGCTCTGTGTGCTCTTTTCTAGGTGAATACATAATTCTTCCAAGAGGCACGGAGGCGGGTATGGTGGGCATCAGGTTGAACGGAGTTGGATGGAGGGGCTTTAGGAATGGTTGATGCCTGTGCATTTTAAGGTGTTGTAACTAATGGCGTCAAAATGTTCAAGCTGATGATGTTAGTAATAGTGCGTTTGTAGGTGTTTCGCTAAAATGGCATATGAGATGTGAATTGAGTGATTTAGAGTTTCGTATTTTAGCATGCATTTTACTGTCGGATGAACAGTTACACTGAAAATACTCAGTTCAATTTTATCCATGGAGAGGTGCTGGACTGTGCTATTCTTCATGAGCATACCTGAATTACAGAAAGTAATCTGCTACATGAAGATAAGGCTTCACAGTGTTCGTGAAATATGTTTATAGACGGGGGACGCGTGCTCAGTAGCGAGTTATTTGACAGCTCTGAATTTCTGACAGCATGATTGCTGACAGTCTTTTGCTGCAGATGGGGAATGAATCTAGCCCGTTCGATGAGCGGCAACTTGGAATTGCAGAATGCCCATTGCGCACAACGGGCAGATTGCGCGTTTCGGACGCAGTGCTTCAAAATTCGTTCGCGCGTTTCCCTGTCAGCTTGGCCCCAGCTTGGCCCAGCTTGGGCTGTCTGATGAAGCTGATCCCATGAAGTCAGACTGACCAACCACTGGTCTGTTCAACTTCGCCAGGGAACATTGTCAGCCATGGCTGAACTTGACGGGAACACGTAAGCCGTTTATTTCCAAGGCGTGAAGAGGGATTCCCTTATTGAGATTGTCAGCTCCTAGTAGAGAAGAAAGATTCGTACTCCTATCCTATGAGCGACATTCATACTCCTATTGTATGACCGAACTTCTTAGTTTCATTTTCGGCTTGGATAACCAGATATCGCTACAAAGATTCTCCCAAGTCCTTCCGGTCAAATCTTGGGAGTTTTAATGGAGCGTATCGCACACATTAATCGACTTCCCGACGATCTTCTCACGAGGATTTTGTGGTTCCAGGATGGGATGCCTTTCCAGACTGGTATTACTTCTTCAAGTGGCTCGCTTCCTCAGTGGCATTTTAGGGCGAATGCATTCACTCCTCCAGCCTTCGCAGATGCAGCGTACAATCTGCTCATGCGTCCGTATGCTGCCGCTGGCGTCATCTCGCTAAGCGTCAAGTCACTAGTCTCTCAGTCCAAGAAAACCGCTTCGTATCTCGTCAAGATTTGGCGAACGCAGTGGCGTTTTTCGACAACCTCACAAATCTTCATCTGAGCGACGGGAGCGTCGAGATGATTGACAACGATTTCCTCGCACACCTTGCTTCCGCACGGCCTAAGCTGAAAGCTCTTCACGTGGGTCGCAGGATCACACCGACGGGGTGTGGAGGAAGCAAGAATGACCACCCAGTTACTGAAGCCGGTCTCGAGAATTTCTTCCTGAAGTGCAATCAGCTTGAGGAGATTTCCCTTCACTGCCTTCATAAAAATGCCGGGTTGCCGGATTCTTTCTTTCAGCTACAGCATCTCCACACGGTTTTCCTAACAGACATTTCAGCCGTCACACTCTCCAAATTTGCAAGACTTCCATCTCTGACTTCGCTCCACATTGCTGTCCCAAGAATGACACACGAACAGCTGTCAGCCCTCGCTCGCATTTCAAGACTCTCTAAAATCTCGATTTCCAGTGACATCCGCCTGTCCAAGAATGAATCACCAGGTGCAACTCTCACAGCTGCTCAGCTGCCTCATCTGAAGAATCTCGAGTTCCAGCTGGCTAGTCCTGGTTTCACTTCGATGTTCCCCACAGGAAGGCCATGCATCCGTCTAGAGCAGCTCGTGATCACGAAATCCGCGTACCTCCAGCGCCTTCCTGATGACATCGGAGAGCTGTTGCCGTGCCTCCGCGAGCTGACTATTCGAGATTGCCACCAGCTCAACCACCTCCCCGACAGTATCACTTCCCTACGTGCATTGGAGTGCTTGACCATTACCGAATGTAACCGGCTTCACAGCGTGCCGGATGACTTTGGACAGTTTCCCGCTCTCAAGTCGTTGATGCTGGAGAGCATTCCGCTCTCAGAGCTACCTGACTCGCTCTGTCAAGCTACATCTCTGGAGCGGCTCTTCCTACATCACTGCACGCTTAGGCTCCGCCTTATGCCAGAAGAGTTCAGCAGCCTCACATCTCTCAAGACATTGAGCCTTCGGGGGGTGGTTCTTCCAGAGAGGATGGAATGGCTCAGCAGCCTGGAGACTCTTCACGTGCGTAGATGCATTCTGGAGCAGCTCCCCGCTTCGTTCACGCAGCTGATTTCTCTGACAAGTCTTGAGCTCGGCCACTGTGAGATTGAAGAGCTGCCGGATGGTCTGGAAAATCTGAGGAACATGCAGCATCTAAACATTCATGGGTGTCCTGCACTCAGGAGGATTCCAGACTCTGTTTCAACGCTCTCTAGCCTTGTAACCTTGACCATTGAGTTTTGTCCAGGGGTATCTTTGCTGACAAGAAGGCTAAGCAGCCTTGGAAAGCTTAAGCGGCTGAGGGTCGTGTTGTGTGAACGGCTCAGTCAGTTTCCTACGTCGCTGCCACTTTCCCTGGAGGTTCTGTCTTGGAAGAACAACGGTCAGGTCGATTCATTTCCTCAAATCTCCCAACCAATTTGTCTGAGGAACTTGGAGCTGGGATTGGCAGATGGTGTGGAGAGGCTTTCGGTTCCCTGGAGCTCACTTGGCCATCTCCACGTCTTGAGTATCTTGAATGGTAAAAGGATTCAGTCCCTTCCAGAAAACTTCGGCTCCGCATTGCAGCAGCTGCGGGATTTGCGATTATGTAACTTTGAGGAACTTCGGGAGTTGCCAGAAACGGTTTCACAGCTCCAACACCTGACATTGTTGAAGGTCCTTGCACCCAAGCTTACCTCGATCCCGGATGGCATCGGTCGATTATCCAGGCTGCGTGAGCTGGATCTATCAGATTGTAACGTCCTACAGAAGTTACCATCTTCGCTCACACAGCTCCGCTGCCTCTGCGTGCTTAGACTTAACAAAACATCCATCATCTCCCTTCCTCCCAGGTTTGCACTGCTGACCAGGCTGAGGACACTGAATCTATTTGGCTGTGACCGATTGAAGGCGTTGCCAGAGGATTTGACGGAGCTGAAGGTGCTGCAAGAGTTGAATGTCAGATGGTGCAAGCAAGCGCTTGATGGCATGTCCCGTGCACTGCGCTGTGGCCTCCGGGACATGCATGGCCTAACCTTTGTTAGATCCTGACCTAGCAGCAACATAGTGCTTAGTATATAAGTTTAGTTGCTTTAGATAGCCATGCTTCATGTTGGATAACTGTCTGTCTATTGGCCACCCCGTCTCTTAGCTGATCCCTTGCTTTACCCGTTCCTGTTAGACATACGTAGCTTTCTGAGTGGGCAACGACTTGAATTTGTTAGAATGTCGTGAATCCAAAAGGCATGATTGCGGTAATTGAGATGTAGGAACCTGAATGCGAATACTGCTAGAGCTGTCTATTGGAATATATGCCGGAGAATCTGATGCTTAACCACATTGTACGGTATGTTACAGCATTTATTGGTTAGATTCCCAGGAAGTTTCAGTGCGAAGTGGTAACCACCATAACAAATTACACGCGGCCTTCAAATTCAATGGTTGTGAACGGGAGGGCTGCCTTGGTACTGTAGCATAAACCATGGGCCTGAGCTTGACAGAAGGAAGGCGCTTGACGGTGCGAAATGATTGTGGATGGCACGATTGTGTGAAAATGGTGAAACATGTACACCGTTGATGACAGAAGTCATGTGAGACTGCTCGTGCGCTGATGGGCATGCACGCATCGCCACGTGGAGCAGATTGTCATGAGCACATCGCCATGTGCGGATGATAATGAAGGGATGGCCATGTAAGCAATGCCAGATGGTAATCATCATGTCTGCATCGCCATCTGTTGATAGTCACGTATGCATCACCATGTACTGATGATCATGCATGGACGATGCTGCGCGGCCCATCAGGCCTGGACGGCTGCTGGTGGAATGGCAGTGAGTGTTGTGCGTGGGAATGGGAAGCAGGGAGTGGTGAGAGCGGGGTGAGTGAGTGAAAGGGGATGGGAGGGGGGAAGGGAGAGTGGGCAGAGGGTGATTAGAGTGAGTAATTTATTTGTTGTCATCCTTCCCTCTGGGACGGTTGGTTGCGATCATGCGACAGCATGAAACAGATATCATTGATTGCAGATAGATGTGTGGAACCAGCACAACTTGTTTCATTTTATATTTTTGGGGGTAAAGGGAAAGCACACCTGACTGCTTGGCGTGCCATAAGGGATGGGCCCCATCCCCCCTTCTCTGCTGCTCGATCCCCGTCCATGCCCGTAGCCATACGAAGTACCACCACCACCAGCAGCAGCAGCAGAGGCGAGTGCAGGGCGGTAGGGCAACGAGGGGGCGGGGGAGGGGTAGCCAGGAGAAGGTGGGAGGAGGCCGGAGGAAGGTGGGAGACCGGTGGCGTCGAGAGCAGAGGAGGCAGGTCGAGATGGGGCGTCTGGGTCTAACGGGAGCTCATCTAGCGTCTGTTGGGGGAAAGGGAGGGGGAGGGGAACCGGAAGGGGAATGGGGAGGAGAAGGGGAGGAGGAAGGGGGAGGGGAAGGGGAGGGGAAGGGGGAGGGGAAGGGGAGGGGAAGGGGGAGGGGAAGGGGAGGAGAAGGGGGAGGAGGGAAGAAAAGGGAAAGGGGAAGGGGAAGGGGAAGGGGGAAGGGGAAGGGGGAGGGGGAGGAGAAGAGGATGGGGAAGTGAAAGGGTATGGAGCGCGAGGCAGAAAATAGGGTTAGGCAAGTGGGAGGAGAAAAGGAGATGAGTGAAAAACATGACCAGCATTAACAGATTAGAAGAAGTGGAGAAGGAGGAGGTGGTTAGGTCTGTGGCAGGGGGTAAGTGGCAGGGTAACATGCACGCCATGACACGCCACTCACCCATGCAGCCTGCTGCAACACTGCATAAATGTCTTTGCACCGCTGCCTCTTTGACGCAATGTCCTCCCGCTCCTGCAGCATCTCCTCAAACAGTGCCTCCCTGTAATCGAGAAACACAGTGTCAAAACACAAGTGAGTTTGGCATTGTTCCGAGTGTAGATCCATTGCAAAGATAATTATACCTGCACCACATCAATAATTCGACCTACCTGTACAGTTGTTGAATAAACACGCTGTGAAGCTCCCTCTTCACATGGTTAACCTGGAAAACCGAAAAACATAAGAGCAATGCAAGAAGCGGGTAAGGACACGGAGTGAGAGAGGTGGTGATTTTTACGACTAGAAGGCTGGTAGGAGTTATTAAACGTGTCGTGCACTTAAAAAAAAAAAAAAATGTCAGGTGCAACCACAAAGGCGTGCATGGGAGCTCCTGGAACTTGTGCCCCCACTCTCACTACCTTGCATGTAAATCACAACTCTTTCAGCAAAGACGAAAGCGAACAGCACACCCTAACACATCAACCCCTAACCTTCCCACCCATCCACCCACTGCACAATACGACTCACCAGGAAGTGCATGATCGCTTTGGGAACGGCGTCTTGAATGTTCTTCCTCACAATGTCGTAATATGACTTTAGGAGCAGGCGGGTTACCCGATCTCTACGCCCTCCTCCCAGCAAGAAGCACCCTACCACACTCCCAGGGCCCCAGCCCCAACCAACCACACTCACCAGGAAGTGCATGATCGCTTTGGGAACGGCATCTTGAATGTTCTTCCTCACAATGTCGTAGTATGACTTCAGGAGTAAGCGGGTTACCCCAATCTCCACGCCCTCCTCTGCTGATCGCTGCTCGCTTGCTCTCAGGATGGAGGGCGGCTGAGAGGGGGGGACACAGTAGGGTGATGAGAGAAGAGCAGAGGAAGGGGGGAAGGGGCCGGAAAGGAAAGAGAGAACAAATGATGAAGAAAAAGCACACACATCCACTCCAATCTCCAACCTCTCCTCTGCTGATCGCTGCTCGCTCGCTTGCAGGACAGAGGGCAGCTGAGAAAGTGGGGAACACAAGGGGGAGGGTGGAGGGGGGGGAGGGAGAGGAGAAGGGAGGGAAGATGGGGTTTGAAAAGGAGGGAGGAACCAAAAGATAAAGGAAGTGAAAGAGAGCAGAAAAGCATGTCACCCCTATCTTCGCACCCTCCTCTGCTCACTGCTGCTCGCTTGCTTTCACCGCAGCGGCGACAGAAGCGAGGGGGAGGAAAGTCAGCAATGGAGACTGGAGAAGAAGGAGGGATAAGGCGCCCAGGCGGGAAACGCAAAATAAGGGGCATTAACAGGAGCACTCGGAGTTAAGAGCTCAAACCCGGAGAAGATAAAGTTAAGGAGGCTAGGAGGGATATAAGAGCTCAAACCCGGAGAAGAAAATGAGAGAGGACCAGATGACACAACACAGGACAGAAAAGGAAAGACCAAAACATTCCAGACCAAAACCACTGTTTTCTGTTCCCATCCTCGCCCACCCTTCAGCCCAGAGGCACCGGGGTAGGACCCTACAGGGGGCAGGGAGACGGCTAGCTGCGACTGCTGCTGCAGCCACTCCCACTCGTCCTTAGCTGCTGCCCCTGGCGATCGGGAGAGCCTTGGTGATGACACTGATGCTGACGCTGCATAGGGTAACCCTAAGCGGCTACTGTAGCTGTAGCTGTAACTGTGACCTTCCTCCTGCCAGATGCTCCTGCGTCTTGGTCCGCTGCTGCTCTGCCTCTGCCACTCCATGTTGTCGTTTTTCCTGCTCCCTACAGAATCCCCATCTGCTAGCCACGGATTGGCCTGTGCCTCTTCTTGTTGCTGCTCCTGCTGCTTAGGATGCTGATGCTGCTGCTGCTGGTGTTGGTGTTGAAACAGGTCCTCAGTTCTATGACTAGGCATGGAGTCTATAGAGTGTGTGGAATCATTCAACCTGCCAGAAGCAGCCGGTGTTTCCTCCAGTTTCGCGTCCTCAACACACCTCCCCATTGGCTGTGCCTCACAGCCTCTCTCGCCACTCCCACCCTCCAGCCTCGTCCCTGCCTCTGTTGCAACACCATCATCAACCACCATGTTCCTTTCGCCCCCCTCAGCCGCATTTCCACCTGCTTCCCTACGCACATCATCAATATCAGCAGCACTAGCGAAAGGGTCATCACGTGCCACGTCCGTGCTCGTCTCCGTTTCTCTGTTCAACCCACTTTCTCGCTCCTGCTGCTGCTGCTGTTGCCCCCCCTGCGCTACTGGTTCCAGCACTTGAAAAACAACATCAGGACCAGAAGCGCCTGCTGACTCGTCTCCTACTCTCCCCTCCACCTGCTCATGCTTCTGCTGCTTCTCCTGCTGTTGCTGCTCCTGCTGTTCATAATCCCCTCGCAACTGAGTATGCTGCTGCTGTGCCTGCTCCCCACCCGCCCTCCCTTCACTCCTACCCTCTCCTGACGGCAAAGCCTGCTGCACACCTCCACGCAGCACAGCACCATCTGCACCCCTCTTAACCCCTCCAGACACATCCCTATTCCCCACACGCAAGCCTTCAGGCATGTCGTTCTGAGGCAGAGACATGGCATGCACCATGCCTCGCACGTCAGGGTCTAAAGGGGTGTGTAAGTGCGCCTCTCCCCCTGCAGCCATGGAATGCAGCACAAGCCTCGCCCCCATCAACGCCATCCCCACCCACCCCTGCCGCTGCCGCCGCCACCACCGCCGCTGCTGCCGCTGCTGCTGCTCCTTCACCTGCTGCTGCTGTATCACCACCCGCAGCGGCTGCTGCTGCTGCGGCGGCTGTCCTATTAGCTCTATCTGCCCCTCCTGCTGCTGCTGCTGCCCCTGTTGCAACACAGTTCCTCTCACAGACACAACAGGCCCAGCGGCAACCATCTGTGCTGACCCAGCAGGGGGCATGGCAGCAGTGGCCAGGCTACGGGATGTTGACGCTGCTGCAGCAGCCTTGCTTCTCCTTCCCAGAATGCCTCTGCTGCTGCGTGCCCCACTCCTGCCCCTCCTCCCTTCCCGCACACCTCCGCTCTGCCCACAAACAGGCACAGAGCTACCTGTAAGGCTGAGAACTAGCTCCGCTACCCTTGGAAACAAGACAGAAGAAAACCTAAATGATTTGAAAGAGAGAACGAAACAGGACCTTCTGAAACCCAGCGAGTAATACCGCTCCGTACCACCCAAGTCCTACTTCAACCTTCCCCAACCCACTTCCACCGCTCTCAACCTGAGGGTGCCTCACAGTCCAACCAACCAGGAAAGAGGTACAGAAACAGAAAGCGTATACAAAGAGGGGCAGGGGTAAAAATGATAGAAGACATATGTATACCTCTCTGAGAAGGATTGTGGATGCAGGCTCGTTGGGCGCAGAACCACCAGGGGCAGACATGGGTTCAGGCGAAGCGAGTGGGAAGGGCGTGAGCGCTGTGGCAGACGAGACATTTCCTCCTCGGTTCCTCTCCTGCCCACCGAAGATGGACGAGATACCCCACGAGGACCCTGAGATGCGAGGGGAGGGAGGGGAGGATGAAGCACGAGAGTGAGCTTGTTGGCCCCAGACAGTGCTGTGGCAGACGAGACGGCTGCTCCTCGGTTCCTCTCCTGCCCTCCGAAGACGGACGAGATGCCCCACGAGGACCCTGTGAGAACAAGGGAGAGAGTCAAGGGGAAGCGAGTGAGGGCTGTGACACAAGGGACAGCTCCTCCTCGGTTCCTCTCCTGCCCACCAAAGATGGACGCGATGCCCCACGAGGACCCTGTGAGAACAAGGGAGAGAGTCAAGGGGGAGCGAGTGAGGGCTGTGACACAAGGGACAGCTCCTCCTCGGTTCCTCTCCTGCCCACCAAAGATGGACGAAATGCCCCACGAGGACCCTGTGAGAACAAGGGAGAGAGTCAAGGGGAAGCGAGTGAGGGCTGTGACACAAGGGACAGCTCCTCCTCGGTTCCTCTCCTGCCCTCCGAAGATGGACGAGATGCCCCACGAGGACCCTGTGAGAACAAGGGAGAGAGTCAAGGGGAAGCGAGTGAGGGCTGTGACACAAGGGACAGCTCCTCCTCGGTTCCTCTCCTGCCCTCCGAAGATGGACGAGATGCCCCACGAGGACCCTGTGAGAACAAGGGAGAGAGTCAAGGGGAAGCGAGTGAGGGCTGTGACACAAGGGACAGCTCCTCCTTGGTTCCTCTCCTGCCCTCCGAAGATGGACGAGATGCCCCACGAGGACCCTGTGAGAACAAGGGAGAGAGTCAAGGGGAAGCGAGTGAGGGCTGTGACACAAGGGACAGCTCCTCCTCGGTTCCTCTCCTGCCCTCCGAAGATGGACGAGATGCCCCACGAGGACCCTGTGAGAACAAGGGAGAGAGTCAAGGGGAAGAGAGTGAGGGCTGTGACACAAGGGACAGCTCCTCCTCGGCTCCTCTCCTGCCCACCAAAGATGGACGCGATGCCCCACGAGGACCCTGTGAGAACAAGGGAGAGAGTCAAGGGGAAGCGAGTGAGGGCTGTGACACAAGGGACAGCTCCTCCTCGGTTCCTCTCCTGCCCTCCGAAGATGGACGAGATGCCCCACGAGGACCCTGTGAGAACAAGGGAGAGAGTCAAGGGGAAGCGAGTGAGGGCTGTGACACAAGGGACAGCTCCTCCTCGGTTCCTCTCCTGCCCACCAAAGATGGACGCGATGCCCCACGAGGACCCTGTGAGAACAAGGGAGAGAGTCAAGGGGAAGCGAGTGAGGGCTGTGACACAAGGGACAGCTCCTCCTCGGTTCCTCTCCTGCCCACCAAAGATGGACGCGATGCCCCACGAGGACCCTGTGAGAACAAGGGAGAGAGTCAAGGGGAAGCGAGTGAGGGCTGTGACACAAGGGACAGCTCCTCCTCGGTTCCTCTCCTGCCCTCCGAAGATGGACGAGATGCCCCACGAGGACCCTGTGAGAACAAGGGAGAGAGTCAAGGGGAAGCGAATGAGGGCTGTGACACAAGGGACAGCTCCTCCTCGGTTCCTCTCCTGCCCTCCGAAGATGGACGAGATGCCCCACGAGGACCCTGTGAGAACAAGGGAGAGAGTCAAGGGGAAGCGAGTGAGGGCTGTGACACAAGGGACAGCTCCTCCTCGGTTCCTCTCCTGCCCTCCGAAGATGGACGAGATGCCCCACGAGGACCCTGTGAGAACAAGGGAGAGAGTCAAGGGGAAGCGAGTGAGGGCTGTGACACAAGGGACAGCTCCTCCTCGGTTCCTCTCCTGCCCTCCGAAGATGGACGAGATGCCCCACGAGGACCCTGTGAGAACAAGGGAGAGAGTCAAGGGGAAGCGAGTGAGGGCTGTGACACAAGGGACAGCTCCTCCTCGGTTCCTCTCCTGCCCACCAAAGATGGACGCGATGCCCCACGAGGACCCTGAGATGCGAGGGGAGAAGGGGAGGATGAAGCACGAGAGTGAGCGTGTTGGCCCCAGACAGTGCTGTGGCAGACGAGACGGCTGCTCCTCGGTTCCTCTCCTGCCCTCCGAAGATGGACGAGATGCCCCACGAGGACCCTGTGAGAACAAGGGAGAGAGTCAAGGGGAAGCGAGTGAGGGCTGTGACACAAGGGACAGCTCCTCCTCGGTTCCTCTCCTGCCCTCCGAAGATGGACGAGATGCCCCACGAGGACCCTGTGAGAACAAGGGAGAGAGTCAAGGGGAAGCGAGTGAGGGCTGTGACACAAGGGACAGCTCCTCCTCGGTTCCTCTCCTGCCCTCCGAAGATGGACGAGATGCCCCACGAGGACCCTGTGAGAACAAGGGAGAGAGTCAAGGGGAAGCGAGTGAGGGCTGTGACACAAGGGACAGCTCCTCCTCGGTTCCTCTCCTGCCCTCCGAAGATGGACGCGATGCCCCACGAGGACCCTGTGAGAACAAGGGAGAGAGTCAAGGGGAAGCGAGTGAGGGCTGTGACACAAGGGACAGCTCCTCCTCGGTTCCTCTCCTGCCCTCCGAAGATGGACGAGATGCCCCACGAGGACCCTGTGAGAACAAGGGAGAGAGTCAAGGGGAAGCGAGTGAGGGCTGTGACACAAGGGACAGCTCCTCCTCGGTTCCTCTCCTGCCCTCCGAAGATGGACGAGATGCCCCACGAGGACCCTGTGAGAACAAGGGAGAGAGTCAAGGGGAAGCGAGTGAGGGCTGTGACACAAGGGACAGCTCCTCCTCGGTTCCTCTCCTGCCCACCAAAGATGGACGCGATGCCCCACGAGGACCCTGTGAGAACAAGGGAGAGAGTCAAGGGGAAGCGAGTGAGGGCTGTGACACAAGGGACAGCTCCTCCTCGGTTCCTCTCCTGCCCTCCGAAGATGGACGAGATGCCCCACGAGGACCCTGTGAGAACAAGGGAGAGAGTCAAGGGGAAGCGAGTGAGGGCTGTGACACAAGGGACAGCTCCTCCTCGGTTCCTCTCCTGCCCTCCGAAGATGGACGAGATGCCCCACGAGGACCCTGTGAGAACAAGGGAGAGAGTCAAGGGGAAGCGAGTGAGGGCTGTGACACAAGGGACAGCTCCTCCTCGGTTCCTCTCCTGCCCTCCGAAGATGGACGAGATGCCCCACGAGGACCCTGTGAGAACAAGGGAGAGAGTCAAGGGGAAGCGAGTGAGGGCTGTGACACAAGGGACAGCTCCTCCTCGGTTCCTCTCCTGCCCTCCGAAGATGGACGAGATGCCCCACGAGGACCCTGTGAGAACAAGGGAGAGAGTCAAGGGGAAGCGAGTGAGGGCTGTGACACAAGGGACAGCTCCTCCTCGGTTCCTCTCCTGCCCACCAAAGATGGACGCGATGCCCCACGAGGACCCTGTGAGAACAAGGGAGAGAGTCAAGGGGAAGCGAGTGAGGGCTGTGACACAAGGGACAGCTCCTCCTCGGTTCCTCTCCTGCCCTCCGAAGATGGACGAGATGCCCCACGAGGACCCTGTGAGAACAAGGGAGAGAGTCAAGGGGAAGCGAGTGAGGGCTGTGACACAAGGGACAGCTCCTCCTCGGTTCCTCTCCTGCCCTCCGAAGATGGACGAGATGCCCCACGAGGACCCTGTGAGAACAAGGGAGAGAGTCAAGGGGAAGCGAGTGAGGGCTGTGACACAAGGGACAGCTCCTCCTCGGTTCCTCTCCTGCCCACCAAAGATGGACGCGATGCCCCACGAGGACCCTGTGAGAACAAGGGAGAGAGTCAAGGGGAAGCGAGTGAGGGCTGTGACACAAGGGACAGCTCCTCCTCGGCTCCTCTCCTGCCCACCAAAGATGGACGCGATGCCCCACAAGGACCCTGAGATGCGATCAGGAGGGAAGGGAGGGATGAGAGAGCGAGAGATACAAGGGGAAGCGAGACAAGGGGAAGGGAGTGAGCACCGTGGCAGACGAGACGGCTCCTGCTCGGTTCCTCTCCTGCCCGCCGAAGATTGATGAGACGCCCCATAGGACCCTGCGACCGAGAGGGAGGGAGCACGGGAGAGAATCAGGAAAGGAAGTCAGTGGGAAAAAAGTGAGGGCTGTGGGTGTGGGGTCAGCTCCGTGGTTGCTCTCCTGACCCCCCAAGATGGATCAAAGCGATTTTCTGCAGTGCCTTGTAGCTTCATTGGTGCGACTTATGAGAATTCTCAAAAGTCGCACATATAAGCGATTTTCTGCAGTGCCTTGTAGCTTCAAACGATAGCTCCAGTGCATGCTGCCACAGATATTTGCAGAGCCTAAAAAAGAGAATCAAATCAGACAAAGCTGCGGTACAAGATTTTGAATTTTCACAAAACGGCTTCACACGATAATTCCTTCCAGCCAGTGCTGGTTGAGTTTCTTTAAAGCCCTTGTGAGCCGACTCAGATGTCACTGCCTTCAAGTTTCCCTGGTGATAGATAGCTTCTCACACTAGCACCAGCCAGCCATTGATGCCTACCTTGCTTATCTGGGACTGTGCCGTTTGCAGTGGCTGCCTGCTTGCCTCCCTGCACACATGGAAGAGAGAGGAGCCAGTAGGAGGGGGAGCAAGCAAGCAAGCAGCCCAGTTGAGTGCAAAACGAGAGAGAGGGGGGAAAACAGCAAAACGAGAGAGAGGGGAAAACAGAAAGGCGTAAATCGGTTTGGATTGTGAAACCACAAGAACCGAAATAAACAGCTCCAGGGCAGATGAAACAGCTTCAAAGAGATTGAATCGGGCAGAATTCATTCAAAGAATCACACCTGCTGTTGTTGCTGCTGCTCTTGGCCTCCCTGCCCCTGCCCCGCGCCCTCCTTCCTCATCAGCATCACCCTCTGCTTCGCAGCTGCTGCCACTGACGCCACTGCAGCAGTTGACGGGGACCCCCCTCCTGCTGCCGCTGCTGTGAGTGCACCACCAGCTGCGCCAGCCCCTGCTGCTCCCTGCCCTCCTCCCTCACTGCCCTTCCCTTCCTGCAGATGTGAGTGGTGGAAGTGGCGGGAGGGGGGGGGGGGAATGCAGCACACAATGAAACAGGACAATATTTTTGTTCGTGTGAATCGAAACGAAGCTCCCCTCCTGCTGCCGCTGCTGTCAGTGCAGCACCCGCCTCTGCTGCTCGTGCCCTCACTGTTCTTCCCTGCAGGTAGGGGAAGGGGCGTGGGAGGAAACGGCACACAACAAAACAGGACGATATTAACCGTACGAATTTAAACGAAGCTCCCCTCCTGCTGCTGCTGCCAGTGCAGCACCACAGCTGCATGCACAAAACAAGGCGAACAATCTGAAGTTTGAGTCGACTCAAAAGTCGACTCAAAAGTCTGCTGCCAGTGCAGCACCACAGCTGCATGCTCAAAACAAGGCGATCAATCTGAAGTTTCAACCTATTGCTGCCAGTGCTAAATCAAGGAACTACCTCCATGATCCATCGACCATACTTTCCAAATGCTCCAATAATTAAAGGGTATTTGTTTACCTTAGTTGGAGTATACGCGTTTCGCGTTTCATACGCTAGCGTTAATCCGCTAGCGTATAAACGCCGAACGCTTCTTGGGAGGGGTCCAGTACGCAGTGAAAACGCAGGCTCGGGCACATAAAATTTTCGCCGGGCAGTTTGTTAGGTTAAGAAGGGGGGATGGGCGAGGTGCAAAGCACGAAGTTGGTGCCCGCAGTCTAGTCATACTCGTCGATACGAACGAGGTAGGTAAAAACGAGGTAAAAAAATCCGAATGATGAACACCGAATGGAGAATTAGAGCCGCATTTCTGCTAGGAGAGATGAGTCTGGTTGAATCCAACTCCTCCACTCGACATTGAGTGGAAGGAATTGGGATTGAATGGGGTGGAGTGGGTTGCGCAATGGTATACAGAAGGGGTTGTTGTGGATCTGCTTCAAAATTCAATTTCGAAGTTGAGATCCCGAATGTGTGATGCCCTAATTTTCAGTTCGCCATGTCGCTAGCTCAAACCCAACTTCTATTTTTGCGGTCGTTTTTTTAGTGCGTATAAACTCAAAACGCAAAAAGATTCGAGCGTATACTCCAACTAAGTTGTGTACTCACCCTCAATTGCTGCAGGATAATCTCAACGGCTCTGCTGCCCCCAATGAAGCTGGGGTGGGATGTATTGATGTAATCCATCTGGTTATATAAGACAGAAGGAGACAGGGGGAATATAAGGAAGGGAAGTAAGGGGGGAAGAACAGGTGGAAAGGTGGTGAAGATACTCCCTTCCCTACTGCTTGCCATGAAGCTGGGGTGGGATTTATTGATATCCATCTGGTTATATAAGACGGAAGGAGGCAGGGGGAATATAAGGCAGTGAAGAACAGGTGGAAAACCTGTGAAGATA
Organism: Closterium sp. Naga37s-1; assembly: GCA_947471745.1. Taxonomy (NCBI): domain Eukaryota; kingdom Viridiplantae; phylum Streptophyta; class Zygnematophyceae; order Desmidiales; family Closteriaceae; genus Closterium; species Closterium sp. Naga37s-1. Next base: position 2,702,894 of record CANJKZ010000768.1, on the reverse strand, counting down.
AGCCCTAGCAATGAAGCTTGGATGCGATGTATACATGTATTTTTCTGCCTCTGTTTTCCTGTACGAAGAACGTGGTCCGTAAAATCCTGCTCGACCGACTAGGGGACCGCACTGCTGCCATCCACGTGTGCGCTGTCAAGGCTCTCAAGACCGTAGGTCCGTTCGGTGGAGTCGCCGTGGAGACGACCATGAAGCTGTTTCGAAAAATACTGAAGAGGCCTCGTGTCTCTCTTCAGTATTTTTCGAAACAGCTTCATGACCGTCTCCACGTCGACTCCGCCGAACGGACCTACGCTCCTGAGAGCCTTGGCAGTGCACATGCGGATGGCAGCAGTGCGGTCCCCCAGTCGGTCGAGCAGGATTTTACGAACGACGTTCTTCGTACAGGAAAACGAAGGCAGAAAAAGTCCATTAGTACAGGAGAAGTAAATAGCCATTTCCCAAACCTCCCTGTCACCCCACTCCCCCATGCTCTCACGGCCCCATGCCTAAACCCCTTTCCAGTACCCCTCAGCCTCCAAGTAAAGGTACTGCCGCATCATGGCCTCATGTTCTCTCTACAAGGGTAAGCCCCACGCCCAACCCCTTGCCAACCCTCCTTGATTCCATCCAACCTTTATAATATCCTGCTGCACCCCTCCCCCCTCCCTACCTCTATGTCAATGAGGTGCCGAATCATGGTCTCTGCAGGAGTGCGACCCTCTTTAAGTCAACCCGAGCGACATACCCTCATGCCCCATAACCATATCCCCCTTCCCTCCCATACCTCCATGTCTATGAGGTGCCGAATCAGGGTCTCTGCAGGAGTGCGACCCTCTTTGAGTCAACCCGAGCGACATACCCTCATGCCCCATAACCATATCCCCCTTCCCTCCCATACCTCCATGTCTATGAGGTGCCGAATCATGGTCTCTGCAGGAGTGCGACCCTCTTTAAGTCAACCCGAGCGACATACCCTCATGCCCCATAACCATATCCCCCTTCCCTCCCATACCTCCATGTCTATGAGGTGCCGAATCATTGTCTCAGCAGGAGTGAGCCCCTCCCTGAGAAAGCTGAGTGCAAGTATTCTTGAGAGTTACCCCCCAAAACGCCATACCATCCCTCACCTCCCCCATCCCTCCCATACCTCCATGTCAATGAGGTGCCGAATCATGGTCTCAGCAGGGGTGAGTCCCTCCCTCAGAAAGCTCCCCACTGTCTCCTCCACCTTGCGCCGCAGCACAGGGAACCGGGCCAGCTGGTATGACTCACAGCGGTGAGCGATCTGTGAGGGACAGGATGGGGAAGGCCAGGGTGGTTGGGGAAGAAAGGTGGAGAAGAGGAGGCTCTTTCTTTGATTAAGCCCCTCCCTCAGAAAGCTCCCCACTGTCTCCTCCACCTTGCGCCTTAGCACAGGGAAGCGGGTCAGCTGGTACGACTCACAGCGATGAGCGATCTGTGAGGAGCACGGTTGTAAGGGAAGAAAGAGGGAAAAAGGGAGGCGGGAAATGCTCCTCTGCATGGTTCAGCTCCCCACCGTCTCCTCCACCTTGCGCCTTAGCACAGGGAAGCGGGTCAGCTGGTACGACTCACAGCGATGAGCGATCTGTAAGGAGCACGGTTGTAAGGGAAGAAAGAGGGAAATAGGGAGGCGGGAAATGCTTCTCTGCATGGTTCAGCTCCCCACTGTCTCCTCCACCTTGCGCCGCAGCACAGGGAAGCGGGCCAGCTGGTATGACTCACAGCGATGGGCGATCTGCAGTAAGGCACAGGGCAGGCGAGGGAATGAGGGAGGAGGATTGGAAGGGGGTGCTTCTCTGCGTGGGTTGAAAGCTCCCCACTGTCTGTCTCTTTCACCTTGCGGGCTAACTGGTACGACTCACAGCAGTGGGGGCAATCTACAGGGCACAGGGTGGCGTGGGAGGGGCAGGGCAGGGCGGGTGAGGGAGAAGGGTGAAGCACAGGGAATAGGGCTAGTTGATACGGCTCGCAGCGATGTACAGATTGCGATGCACATGGTGGGGCAGGGAGGAAAGGGAGGGGGGAGATGGCGAACACGGTGGGGGAAGGGGGACCAACAGGGGAAAGCCACGAATACTCTGAACATATAAGGGAGACAAACGGAGAAGGAACTCACCTTAACAAGCTCGCTGTAAACAGATCACACGCATTGAGGCAAGGAGTCCAGGTAACAGGCATAGCAGACCACACTGAGCACATGAGCTCACTTTGACTAGCTCGTCGTAGACGAATCGCGCGCACTGAAGCGAGGGGTCCAGCAGACGCGATATCTGCCGCCTCACCAGCACCTCAAAGGGCACCTGTAGATAGGGGCAGTCGGGAGAGTTGAAGGGGGGAAAGGAAGGGAGGAAGAACGAATCGCGCGCACTGAAGCGAGGGGGTCAAGCAGACGCGATATCTGCCGCCTCATGAACACCTCAAATGGCACCTGCCAAGCCGAGGGGATGGGCCGAACGAGAAGCGTAAAGGAATTTGGGGAAGCAGTTACAGCGGATAAATAACCAGGGCATTACTTACTCACATCTGATACGCAAGAAGTGTCGGCATACAACCGATAGGTAGGGCTGAACTTACGTCCGGTAGGTGTGCACTTCGGTACTCACATCCGGTACAAAGAGCGCATTCTTTGTTCCTGTGGCGTTTTGAATGGCCGTGCGAATGTCCTCGTCTGAAAGGTCCTCACAGGGGTCCACCTCCTGAGAGGCACGACGCGAGAGGAGCAAGTGAGGGGAGGAGGGAACGGAGGGGTAAAGGAAGGAAGAAGGTGATAAGCAGCACGTGTGGTGTTCTGGATGGCTGTGTGAATGCCCTCGTCTGAAAGGTCCTCACAGCGGTCCAGCTCCGGAGGGAAGGTAGTGAGGGACGGAGTGAAGGGAGGGAACTTCACATCCATGCCCTGAACTCGCATGCACGCACAAAAGGAATATGGAAGACCAGATGTGATCATGTGACTCACATTGATGCCCTTGACAAAGATGTCTAGGACATCAAACGGGACTCAACTCAATGCGCCGAACTTACCTCGCATCATTAAACCAGAGTCACGTCGATGCACTTGACATAGATGTCTAGGAAACTAAATGGGACTCAACTCAATGCACTGAACTTTCCTCACATTAAAAAACCAGACTCACATCGATGCACTTGACAAAGATGCTTTGGAAGATGTAGTGGATTCGAGCTCCTCCCGCCAGCTCTGCTGTGGACATGCCCTGGTTCTTGCCATCCACTATCGTCACAAAGGCTGCTCAGGTCAGGGTAAAGCAACAAAGCAGGATATGCGTTAAGATCCTCATTAGACCTTCTGCAAGCTCTGCTGTGCACATGCCCTGGTTCTTGCCGTCCACTATCGTTACAAAGGCTGCTCAAGGTAGATAACAATGCAGGTAAATAGAATGTGCACTGGGAAACGAAACCACGCTTACAGCACACCATCCGAAGTCAATCAAATTAATCGCACACCCAGTACATGTTGAGAGCACTTGAGTTGGGATGTTAAGCCAGAAAACATTTCCTGTAGGTTCATTAACACTCACGCAGAATTACAGTGCACACACTGCAAGCCCTGAAACTCTAATTGCAACCTATAAATTCTACTGTAGCAGGGGGGGTTGAAAGAGCAACTCACATAGAGAGTACTTGGTGAGAATGTTCAGCAAAAGAACTCCCATGGTGGCCTGAGGGGAAGGGAGCACAAACAGGCAACAGGGAGGGGAATCATCCAAACGTGGTCCACAAAAACACCTTAGAGGGGCATCAAGTCAGGGGAAGGGGATCAACAAAACACCGCGCATGGGACGTTGACAAAGAGTGGTGATGATGCCTCCTTGACGGAAACATCCTCTCCTTGACGTATCTCCTTCATCTCCCATGTCAGCACCTCCTGTCCACCTCACCGTCCCTGCCCCCTCCTTTCACGCATCATCTCACCTCCCATCTCAAGACCTCCTCCCCAGCTCACGATCCCTGCTCCCATCCATCAGCCGCCTCCCCAAACCCTACGAGTTTCTTGTGCACTGGCAACCTCCGGATCAGCGTTTATGTGCATCCCTCCTACAAAATAACATTCACCCTCTCTGTGTTCTTCCCCAAACCAAACAACACTCACCCGCTCTGCAGCCTCCCCATACCCCACGAGCTCCTTGTGCACTGGCCCACCTATGCAAGCATTGACGCCCCCTACTCATGACACCAGATCAGCTAAGATTTCTGGGAAATGCAACGCGCCGAGAGACAACACGTTAGCAGTGTTGGCAGCAGCACCCACCAGCTGCAACAGCCCATTGCCCCACCCTTTTCCGTCTCCCTACCAGCCTTTCCCTAACGGCAGGTACGGTGGATGCAAAAGCAGGTAACAGAAAAAGGTGGGGCAATGAGCTGTTGCAGCTGGTGGGTGCTGCTGCCAAACACAGCTAACACGTTCTCTCTCGGCCGCGTTGCCATGCATTTCCCAGAAATCGCAGCTGACGAGCATTAAAAACTCACCCGCTCAACCGCCTCCCCATACCCCACAAGCTCCTTGTGCACCGCCACCATCTGCATGTTGACGTTCGCCTTCCCCCCAGTGCCCTTTTTAGCCCCCCTTTCCATTGGTCACTCACCCGCTCAGCCGCCTCCCCATACCCCACAAGCTCCTTGTGCACTGCCACCATCTGAGCGTTGATTCGCGCCTTAAGGTCCGGCAGCAGCAGGCGGATGTGCTGCACGAGAATCTGAAAGCACACAGTGAGAGGGATGGATGGAGGGGGAGACAAAGACGTGAAAGGACATTTGAAAGAGTGAACATTTGAGCGTTGATTTGCGCCTTAAGGTCCGGCAGCAGCAGGCGGATGTGCTGCACGAGAATCTGAAAGCACACAGTGAGAGGGATGGATGGAGGGGGAGACAAAGACGTGAAAGGACATTTGAAAGAGTGAACATTTGAGCGTTGTTTTGCGCCTTAAGGTCCGGCAGCAGCAGACGGATGTGCTGCACGAGAATCTGAAGCACGCAGCGAGAGGGATGGATGAAAGGGGAGACAAAGCAGCAGATGAGGCATGAGCGTTGATCCGTGCTTTGAGGTCAGGGAGGAGAAGACGAACGTTCACTAGGATTTGCCAGCCAACCTCTCATTCCCACTCACCGAATTGAGCTTCTTGGCGAGCTGCGAAATCGCACATCGATCCACCAACCATCCTATGGTTGATGGTACACCCTAGTAATCCTTCCTTGGCACCCACATCTCTTGCTTGCAACACTTCTACCTGCAACGTACTGATGTCCCGATTCCTGCCAACAGCCATCACCTGCCTCGAATCTTGACTCACCGAGTTGAGTTTCTTGGCGAGGTGCGGAATTCCACACCGATCCGCCAAGCCGTGGTACACCTGTCGTGCCACGTGCGTGCAGACACGGAAAGAGGCATACAGATGGGTAGGCAAGCAGAAAACCAGCAAGTCACAAATGAGTGAGTTTCCCTAACCCTTACAACAAATGGAGAATACAAACTTCAAACTTTTGAGGCGAGTCAAAAGTCACAAACGAGTGGGTTTCCCTCACAACAAATGGAGTATTCAAACTTCAAACTTGCTGGCAGTCCATGAGTCGGTCCATGAGGCGGTCCATGAGGCGGTCCATGAGGCGTTGCAGGGAGTTTTTGAGGCGGTCCATGAGGCGGTCCAACTGATTTCAACCATGAGTCGGTCCATGAGTCGGTCCAAGAGGCGGTCCATGAGGCGGTCCATGAGTCACAAGTGCATATCTGAAAAACATTCTGCTTAGCTCAGCCTTAGAAACACTCCTCTCAGACTCACCGGTCTGCTTCGGAAGAAAGCCTCTTCGTATGTGAGTGCGTCCTTCACACTCTTCTTCGCGTTGATATCCTGACAGGGGAAGGGGGGGAGAAGAGGCATGCATGGGACAAGGGCGGGCAGAAAGTGTGTGATGGCTGCGGTTGCAGTTGATGACGCACACTTTCTGCCCTTGCGCCTCCTGGCTGCAGTTGATGACGCACACACGGCCCAGGCACGGGGGAACGCAATGGCATTCTCAATAAGCAGGTTGCATGCATCCCTCTACACAAGGTGCTTCACAGCCATCCAACCAAGTGACATTAACGCATTCACATTCACACAAGCGCACCTCCTGGCTGCGGTTGATCACGCCCACATAGCCCAGGCGCAGCGGAATCACATTCCCTAGCAGCAGGTTGCATGCATCTGTGCCACGGTCCATGATATCAAGCTGCAGGGGTGCACGCGAGCAGGAGAGAGGGGCAAATAGTAAAGGGGAGGGCCAAGAGAAGTCAGCCAGAGAGGCAGGAGTGCTGCATGAGCTGCTGCATTCCCTAGCCTTGGTGCCCCGGTCCATGATGCCAAGCTGTAAGATTGGGATAAGAGATGAATGCAATGAGAGAGCAAGAGCAGCAGTCATGAAGCATAACGGGGCGAGGACGAAATGTGAAGTGGTAGGCATGTCAAGTCGAGTGACAGTCACAGACGTTCAAATGATAATAGCCAACAAACTCAAGCTTCTCCTCTGAATAAAGGCCATACAGTAATCCACTATATTCACTGCTGAATACATTGAATTAGAAAACAGCATTAAAAGTGACGACTCCAACCCACTCACTCCATCACAGATGAAAGGAAGCAATACTTGAGAGATGAGTACAGGAGCAGCAAAGTGTAAGAGAACACATACCTTGGTGATAACTCCAATTGTTCGATGCCCTGAAAGGATAGCAACGAGAAGCGGGGGGGGACACACAAAAGGACACAAGGATAGGAACACATGATGAGACTGGGAAAAGGGAATGGCTGAAGTACGTGACAAACACAATATGTTAAATGTGCTGCCTCTCACGACACAAGAAACACCTAAACCCTCATGCCCTATCTCTGCATTCAAACCAGTCGCCTCTACGTCTGGTGTGCCTCTATGTCCCGTATACCAGTCACCAAGCCCCATCTCCCAAAACCGAACCAACCAGTCGGACCATGCAAAGCAAGCCAACACTGACAGTTGCGCATCAACAGAATCTGCCATTGCACCACTCCACCATCCACCACCCTTTTCTGAACCTCACCGTCCGGGTCAGCCATGCACGCAGCTTGCAGTGCGTCTGGTTTACTTATTTCTCCACCCAAGAATGCAGGGGCCAGCACAGTAAGTCTCTCACCATCGGGATCAGCCATGCGCGCCACTTGCAGGGCATTCAAGTTAGCCAAGTCCACATTGGCGGGCGTGACCGCCAGAATAATGCAGGTCTCGTGCTTGATGTAGGCCAGGATCATGGATCGCACGCCCTGTCCTTTCCTGTCCCACGGCCCATTTGAACCGCCCAATTAGCATCTTTACATCCCACAGTGCTGGTCAGAAAACCCGCAGTCAGACTCACCGTCAGGATCTGCCATTCTTGCCACTTGCAGGGCATCCGAATTCGCCAGGTCCGCATTCGCAGGAGTGACGGCCAGAATAATACACCTCTCGTGCTTGATGTATGCCAGAATCATGGATCGCCTCTATTTATGTCCCAACCCACCCCATGCTCCTTTCCCCAGGATCATGGACCAAAACCCATGTCCCACAACCCAGCCGACCGGTGAGACCAGCACGAACACCAGAAGTGATACTCACCGTCAGGGTCAGCTATGCGTGCCACTTGCAGAGCGTCGGAATTCGCCAGGTCCGCGTTGGCAGGTGTAACCGCCAGAATAATGCACGTCTCGTGCTTGATATAAGCCAGGATCATGGAGCGCACGCGGGCCTCGATGTCGGAGGGCTGGTCGCCGACGGGCACCTCCCCAGGTTCATGGACCAACCCCCATGTCCCACAACCCAACCAACTGGTGAAAAGAGCACGAGCACCAGGAGTTGGACTCACCGTCCGGATCAGCCATGCGTGCCACTTGCAAGGCGTCCGAATTCGCCAGGTCCGCATTGGCAGGGGTAACAGCGAGGATGATGCAGGTCTCGTGCTTTATGTAGGCGAGGATCATGGATCGCACGCGCGCCTCGATGTCGGAGGGCTGGTCGCCCACGGGCACCTTGGTGATGCCGGGCAGGTCCACAAGGGTTATTGTGAGCACGTGCGGCGAGAAGATCTTGAGGCGAATCTGCTTCTCCGTTATGCCCTTGTTTATCCCCACCTCCCTCTCCGTCTCCAGCTGTAAGTGACATGATTGGAGGGGAGAGGAAGAGCAGACGAGATTGTGAGCACGTGCAGCGATAAGATCTTGAGCCGAATCTGCTTCTCCGTTATGCCCTTGTTTATCCCCACCTCCCTCTCCGTCTCCAGCTGGAGCAGGGACGGGAAAATTAAGAGGGAGGGAGCGAGAGAGAGGAAGGAAAAGAAGTCATTGTGAGCACGTGCGGCAAGAAGATCTTGAGACAAATCTGCCTCTCTATAATGTTCTTGTTCATCCCCACCCCCCTCTCTGTTTCCAGCTGCACGAGGGGTTAAATTGAGGCACGAGGGAAGGAGGGCAGGCAGGAAGGAGTGAAGGAAAGACGCAGATTGGGAGAGAACTATAGTAGGAGATTATTAGAGTAAGAGCAGGAGTGATGGTGAGTGAGTAGAGAGCCCACCTCCCGATCCCTCTCCAGCTGCATGTGAGGAGAACGGGCAATTGGCAAGGAAAAGCAAAAAAAAAGCAGCAAACTGCAAAGCAGATGAACTTCATAACGGCTTTGCGTCTCAGCGCGGGTACTAACACATGAGATTCCGAAATCCCAGTGAATCCAGAGGCCCACTTGGCAAGGCAATAACTTTGAGACGACTAAAGAGGAGCTGCAGTGCAGCAACGGGGATAGACCTTATAACGAATTTGCATCATTCAGCACAAACAAGCAGGGTTCAGGGGCTCCAGTGAATCCCACATTTCAGACTCGACCCAAAGGCTCATAATTTCCAACAGGAGTCCAGAAATACGGATTACATAGTGGCTTTGATCCACCAAGTTGGACTCGTCCCGGCCCGGATCGCGGAGGCAACAAATACCTGAATCTCGTCTCGGATCGCGGAGAAATCCGTGAATCTCTTCCCCGGCAGGTGCAGAAACTCCCCCCATTCCTCCGCCTTGCCGTCCGCGCGCTTCGGCACCTGCACCAGCTGCAGCACCAGCGGCCGGCGCGTCACCACGTCGGATCCACGTGGCAGGAAATCCTTCCCGACGAGCGACTCGAGCACGCTGGATTTCCCGCTGCTCTGACTCCCCACAACGGCTACTTGCGGTAAGTCGATCGCGCTGGAGGATCCGAGCTGGGAAAAGATATCCTGCAGTTTATTAACTACTGGGATGACCGAGTCGCCCAGTAGCTCTATCGTGGAAGCTTCCTCCTCCTCCACGACCTCGGAACGCGTGTACGCCATGGTGCAGGAGCGAGGGACGAGGGAAGCGCGGTCCGGATCAGGAGTCAGGATGGAGGAGGATACACGATGGACGGAATCCGGTAGGAAGACGGAATCGCGGCGGATTCGCTAGTTCGGATGTTAATTTGGAAACGGGAGGAGGGAAGAGTTCTGAGAAGTTCCAGGCTTTGAACTGTACTGATCGACGGCTCAGATCCGTCGTCAGCGTAAATTGACCGTCTTGCTGGATTGCGAATCGAATCTAGACAAACTCGGACCAAGGCAAGGATCCTGACGGTCGGTCGCCAGCCGAAAGCGCCTGGAACTCGACGATCGTGAAGAAATGAAAGTAATAAAGATCAAGTGTGACGTGCCAGGAAGAGGGAGGCTCCGAGATACAGCCGAAAGAATTGCTCGAGGAATCACGCGCGAGTTAGCGAGATGAGCTGACCTGCGGCAATCCGTTAACAATCTACTGAGCTTTAGCAAGACACGTCAGGAGAGCGTCAAGAGAGCTGTATTAGAAAATGCAGGGACTGGCACAGCAGGCGACCGATCAGCTGTCTTAGTATGCAGCACGACCAGCTATGACTCTTGGAAAGCTCAGCTGCACAGAGAGAGCCTAACGAGGTAGAACTTAGGAGGCTGACAGACTCTGTTAGTTAGCTGCTTAGCAGATTCTGTCAGACTGAATCCGTAAGTACCTTGGGACTTGTCTAGGGGGCAGGCTCAATGTACCAGCTGGATGGCTGCCTGGCTCGGCACGGCACCATACCGCTCGGTTCGGTAATGCATGAAAGTTTGCGTACTCCGAGGCTTCCAATATGCCTCGGTATGGCTCTGAGTGGCTGATCATAGCCGAGCGTTCAAGCCTTGTGCCATGCACACGCAATACAGCTTGTTGTGGGCCTCGATTTTACACTCATCGAGGTATATAGGTCAACATTCCTTATACACGTGTACTCATAAAAACGATTAATTATTTCCATGCAACTTGTGGACTCACATTCTCTTTTAACATTGCTCCACTGCATCTGGCTGGCTGTCTAACCAGTGGAGTTATATTATTTACGCGCACAATCTTGTCCAAGTGAGTGCTCATGCAGCTGGCATATTTAGGAAAACGTGACAATTCCAGGTTACAGGTTGTTCTTCCTGATTGCTATCGCAGCAATTTCCATCCAAGATGCAGATCGAAGCTGTCAGTGTCATTAGGCTTCAGCCATCACCTCACCGGTGCAGAAAATTCTTCTTTTGACGCTTCTCCTTAGGCTGTCAACGCACACATCCATGTGACCAAGCCAAGGGAACAGGAAGACAATCAAGAGAGAAAAATAAAATTTGTCACCGCGTGCTTAGAATCTTGGAACACTGGACTGCAGAAATACTGGAGAAGACTGCGAGCTATGAGACACTGAAATACCGTACATATGGCAGCAATTGTAAATTTCAATGCTGCAAGGCTGCTTACACGGCTGCTCCAAATGGAGGGTGAGCCGCGAGACGCCGGAAAATTGCACATGTACCAACAACTTGGAAGGGAATTTAATGCTGAGGTGCTGCTGCTTACCCGGCTGCCCCGGTTGCGAGATTTAAGCGCCTCCGTATCGATCCTCTCCTGCCACGAGCTCTTGCGCAATTTGATTGGCCGATTGCCCACGTACTTCCCTGCTCACGCCAACATGCACGTGCAGATGTTTTGAATGCAAACGTTTGAGACATATATCATCCGTGTCGACCCTCTCCTGCCCTGCCACGAGCTCTTTCGCAATTTGATTGGCCGATTGCCCACGTACTTCCCTGCTCACGCCAACATGCATGTGCAGATGTTTTGAATGCAAACGTTTGAGACATATATCATCCGTGTCGACCCTCTCCTGCCCTGCCACGAGCTCTTTCGCAATTTGATTGGCCGATTGCCCACGTACTTCCCTGCTCACGCCAGCATGCACCTGAAAGAAGAGAGAATATAAGGCATTCTAGTTGCACACATACTTCCCTGTTTCAGGATTCAGTCGTGTATGCAATACAGTGAGTTGATTATAGAATATTAACACACAACTCCAACAGAACTGTACTGTAAACGCATGAAAGGAGAGAGAACAAATCGAATCCTGGTTGCACAGAGCAGAGTACTAGATAGCACCCAGACTCGTGGCTCAACTCGTAACTGACCCGCCATTCACTCAACTCACCCCCTGTTGACTTCATTGACTGCTTTGACTCACCGTTCATCTCCTTGAGAGCAGCAACAACGTCCATCACTTCCAAAACCTCGTGCGAGCCACTGAATGACTGCATTGACTCACTATTGACCAGCTAATTGACTGGATTGACTCACCATTGACCAGCCTTTGACTATCTTGACTCACCATTGACCGGCCTTTGACTATCTTGACTCACCGTTCATCTCCTTGAGAGCAACAGCACAGTCCATCACTTCACCAAAGCTCACGAACCCGTACCCCTTGGTCTTGCCCGTCGTCTTGTCCCTCACCACCTGGGGGGTGTATAAGAGCGATTGCCAAGGAGAGGTGGGGGAAGGGGAGAGTTGTTGTGCTTTAAGTCCACAAATCCATGCCCCTTGGTCTTGCCCGTCGTCTTGTTCCTCACCACCTGGGGGGTGTATAAGAGCGATTGCCAAGGAGAGGTGGGGGAAGGGGAGAGTTGTTGTGCTTTAAGTCCACAAATCCATGCCCCTTGGTCTTGCCCGTCGTCTTGTCCCTCACCACCTGGGGGGTGTATAAGAGCGATTGCCAAGGAGAGGTGGGGGAAGGGGAGAGTTGTTGTGCTTTAAGTCCACAGATCCATGCCCCTTGGTCTTGCCCGTCGTCTTGTCCCTCACCACCTGCAGTGGGGCGTGCGTTGCGCACAAAAACACAGGGAAGCAAAGGATGAAAGAGTACAGGTGAAACAAGATGGGCTCTGAGTCGACACGAGAGCTCACAAACCCGTACCCCTTGGTCTTGCGTGTGGTCTTGTCGCTGACAATCTTAAAGGAGGGGGTGGGGAGGGTGAGCAAGTGCCATGGGGCCCGTGGTATTGTCCTAGGAGGTGGAGCGAGTCAAAGGGGAGGTGGAGCGAGTCAAAGGGGAGGTGGAGCGAGTCAAAGGGGAGGTGGAGCGAGTCAAAGGGGAGGTGGAGCGAGTCAAAGGGGAGGTGGAGCGAGTCAAAGGGGAGGTGGAGCGAGTCAAAGGGGAGGTGGAGCGAGTCAAAGGGGAGGTGGAGCGAGTCAAAGGGGAGGTGGAGCGAGTCAAAGGGGAGGTGGAGCGAGTCAAAGGGGAGGTGGAGCGAGTCAAAGGGGAGGTGGAGCGAGTCAAAGGGGAGGTGGAGCGAGTCAAAGGGGAGGTGGAGCGAGTCAAAGGGGAGGTGGAGCGAGTCAAAGGGGAGGTGGAGCGAGTCAAAGGGGAGGTGGAGCGAGTCAAAGGGGAGGTGGAGCGAGTCAAAGGGGAGGTGGAGCGAGTCAAAGGGGAGGTGGAGCGAGTCAAAGGGGAGGTGGAGCGAGTCAAAGGGGAGGTGGAGCGAGTCAAAGGGGAGGTGGAGCGAGTCAAAGGGGAGGTGGAGCGAGTCAAAGGGGAGGTGGAGCGAGTCAAAGGGGAGGTGGAGCGAGTCAAAGGGGAGGTGGAGCGAGTCAAAGGGGAGGTGGAGCGAGTCAAAGGGGAGGTGGAGCGAGTCAAAGGGGAGGTGGAGCGAGTCAAAGGGGAGGTGGAGCGAGTCAAAGGGGAGGTGGAGCGAGTCAAAGGGGAGGTGGAGCGAGTCAAAGGGGAGGTGGAGCGAGTCAAAGGGGAGGTGGAGCGAGTCAAAGGGGAGGTGGAGCGAGTCAAAGGGGAGGTGGAGCGAGTCAAAGGGGAGGTGGAGCGAGTCAAAGGGGAGGTGGAGCGAGTCAAAGGGGAGGTGGAGCGAGTCAAAGGGGAGGTGGAGCGAGTCAAAGGGGAGGTGGAGCGAGTCAAAGGGGAGGTGGAGCGAGTCAAAGGGGAGGTGGAGCGAGTCAAAGGGGAGGTGGAGCGAGTCAAAGGGGAGGTGGAGCGAGTCAAAGGGGAGGTGGAGCGAGTCAAAGGGGAGGTGGAGCGAGTCAAAGGGGAGGTGGAGCGAGTCAAAGGGGAGGTGGAGCGAGTCAAAGGGGAGGTGGAGCGAGTCAAAGGGGAGGTGGAGCGAGTCAAAGGGGAGGTGGAGCGATTCAAAGGGGAGGTGGAGCGAGTCAAAGGGGAGGTGGAGCGAGTCAAAGGGGAGGTGGAGCGAGTCAAAGGGGAGGTGGAGCGAGTCAAAGGGGAGGTGGAGCGAGTCAAAGGGGAGGTGGAGCGAGTCAAAGGGGAGGTGGAGCGAGTCAAAGGGGAGGTGGAGCGAGTCAAAGGGGAGGTGGAGCGAGTCAAAGGGGAGGTGGAGCGAGTCAAAGGGGAGGTGGAGCGAGTCAAAGGGGAGGTGGAGCGAGTCAAAGGGGAGGTGGAGCGAGTCAAAGGGGAGGTGGAGCGAGTCAAAGGGGAGGTGGAGCGAGTCAAAGGGGAGGTGGAGCGAGTCAAAGGGGAGGTGGAGCGATTCAAAGGGGAGGTGGAGCGAGTCAAAGGGGAGGTGGAGCGAGTCAAAGGGGAGGTGGAGCGAGTCAAAGGGGAGGTGGAGCGAGTCAAAGGGGAGGTGGAGCGAGTCAAAGGGGAGGTGGAGCGAGTCAAAGGGGAGGTGGAGCGAGTCAAAGGGGAGGTGGAGCGAGTCAAAGGGGAGGTGGAGCGAGTCAAAGGAGAGGTGGAGAGGGATGTGGAGAAGAGGAGGGCAACCGAGGCAGAGCTGTAGGCTTGCAGGCGGTAGCTGGGTGTGATGGATGCTGACTTGCGTGGATGGAAATGCGCATGGATGGTAAGGTACAAGGATGGTAAAGGTGCACATTTCCTTCCATGTACCCTTACCATCCACGCACCATACCATCCATGCACATCTTTATCCACGCATGACAACATCCATCACACCTAGCTACCGCCTGGAAGCCTGCAGCTCTGCCTCAGTTGCCCTCCTGTTTTCCATCTTCCTCGCCACCTTTCCTTTAAGGCACTCCACCTCTCCTTTGAGTTGCTCCACCTCTTACTGCAACCGGTCCCTATCTCCTACCAACCCACCCCCACCACGGCACTCCTACCACCCCACCCGTGCCACCGCACTTTTGCCTCACCTTAGCATTCCTGCCCCATCTTGGCCTTGTTGAAAGACGCGTATTCCTGAAACGCCTTGGCCAACACATCATGCTACCACCACTGCACTTTTACCACCGCACCCCTACCACCCCATCCATGCCACCCCATCCCTGCCACCCCCATCACTGTAATTTTACCATCGCACCCCAACCACCCCATCCATGCCACCCCATCCCTGCCACCCCCACCACTGTACTTTTACCATCGCACCCCAACCACCCCGTCCCTGCCATTGCACTCCTGCTACTGCAACCCTACCCTACCTCTTCTAGCTGCCTCACCTTGGCCTTGTTGAAAGACGCATATTTCTGAAACGCCTTGGCCAGCACAAAGGCCAGCACCACCGCACCCCCACCTGGCGCTGCACTTCCGCTATGCTGCTTCACCTTGGCCTTGCAGGATCCTTGGCTACTCAGTAGCACGATGCATCCCCCCCTACCAACCAGCTGCCTCACCTTGGCCTTTCCGGGTCCTTGGCTACTCAACCAGCATCCCCCCCTACCAACCAGCTGCCTCACCTTGGCCTTTCCGGGTCCTTGGCTACTCAACCAGCATCCCCCCCTACCAACCAGCTGCCTCACCTTGGCCTTTCCGGGTCCTTGGCTACTCAACCAGCATCCCCCCCTACCAACCAGCTGCCTCACCTTGGCCTTTCCGGGTCCTTGGCTACTCAACCAGCATCCCCCCCTACCAACCAGCTGCCTCACCTTGGCCTTTCCGGGTCCTTGGCTACTCAACCAGCATCCCCCCCTACCAACCAGCTGCCTCACCTTGGCCTTTCCGGGTCCTTGGCTACTCAACCAGCATCCCCCCCTACCAACCAGCTGCCTCACCTTGGCCTTTCCGGGTCCTAGGCTACTCAACCAGCATCCCCCCCTACCAACCAGCTGCCTCACCTTGGCCTTTCCGGGTCCTTGGCTACTCAACCAGCATCCCCCCCTACCAACCAGCTGCCTCACCTTGGCCTTTCCAGGTCCTTGGCTACTCAACCAGCTTCCCCCCCTACCAACCAGCTGCCTCACCTTGGCCTTTCCGGGTCCTTGGCTACTCAACCAGCATCCCCCCCTACCAACCAGCTGCCTCACCTTGGCCTTGTTGAAGGATGCATACTTCTGAAACGCCTTGGCCAGCACATCATGCACCCCGTCACACCATGCAAGCACCCATCACACCCAACACGGCGACTGTCCACAATAGCCTCACCTTGGCCTTGTTAAAGGAAGCGTATTTCTGAAACGACTTGGGCAACACACCTAGCCAGCACCCCAGCACCCCCTGCCAAGGGAACCAACTGCACCTGCAACTGCACCTTTGCCTTGCTGCCTCACCTTGGCCTTGTTGAACGATGCGTACTTCTGAAACGCCTTGGCTCAAGCACCATGCTAGCACCACCGTAACCCCTACATACCACTGCAACCCCCACCGAGCCCTCACAAGCAGCCTCACCTTGGCCTTGTTGAACGACGCATACTTCTGAAACGCCTTAGCCAGCACGCCGTGCTAGCACCACTGCACTTCCTGCCACAGCATTCCACCGCACTCCCACCACTGCACACCTTCCTGTACTAACTGCCTCACCTTGGCCTTGTTGAACGACGCGTACTTCTGAAACGCCTTGGACAAAACGTCATCGTTCACCTCGTTTCCCAGATCTCCACAGAACAGCCGATGGTCGTCTGCAATACATGTGCAAAAGGGGTATGAAGGCGTGGGGGCGCGGGGGCATATGAGAAAACCACTAGGCGACACATCGCCGTTCACCTCGTTTCCCAGGTCACCGCAGAACAGCCCATGGTCGTCTGCATGGGCATGGGAGCATGGGGTATGAGGGAGCGAGGGGGGGGGGGGACGGGGGGGATGGGGGGGGGATGGGGGGGGGGGTGGGGGGGTGGGGGTTTATGGAAAAGAGATAGAATGGGAGGCGCAGCGCAACAAGGTACGGGTTTTGTGACGGCTCGAATCAAAACTCGTATGGGGGGAGGGAGGGGGAGTGGGGGGGTATGGGAATGAGAGAGAATGGGAGGCGCAACAAGGCACGGGAATGTTTCAAAAGGAGATTGTGCAGGGGAATAAGAAATGAACAGCACAAGGTTTGAAACACGAGCTTGTGTGATTCTGAGGTGCCTCAAAAAGTGAGTATTCCTGAGGCGCATGTGGAGATGTGGGCATGGGGGTATGGGGGCGCAGGGTTATGGTGGCATTGGGGCATGGGGGGTATTGGGTATGGGGGCCTCGGGACATGAGGTATGGGGTAATGCGGATGTGGGGTTATAGGGGTATACGGTATGGAATTATGGGGGTATATGGGGGTATTGGACCAACTCACTCTCAGGCCATTCAGTCAGGGTCGGATCTTCCCATTTCTGCCCGGCTGCTGTTCTCGGCACCGGCCGTTTTTTCTTTTGCTGCCCGGCAGCCTGCCCGGCCATGCCCAGAGGCACGTTACTGGCCAGGGCAGCTTTAACTCCTTCTAAAGCTGCCGGGTTGATCATGGCTGCATCCCTTTGAAACAGCTGCTCCGCCTGCCAGGGAGGAGGAGCGGAGGGAGGGGAAATGGGAAGAGGGGGACGTAGGGTAGGGAGGGGAAACAAGAGGGGAGTGTGAGCTGCCGGGATTATCATCGCTGCATTTCTTTGGAGTAGCTGCTCCGCCTGCCAGGGAAAGGAAGGGAGGTGCAAGGGGCAAGTGTGGGAGAAGGGTGAGGAGGTGAGGTGGGCGGTGGGGAGAACGAGAAGAGACTTAAAGAGCTCATGGGTTGATAATCGCTGCAACCCTTTGAAACGGCTGCTCCGCCTGCCAGGGGAAGGCAGGGAGGGAGGGAGGCATGGGGGAAGGGGGGAGGGGAAGAGAGGGGGAGTGTGAGATGGCGGGTGGATCATCGTTGCATCTTTACAGGCAAAGTTTTGGCAGTGTGCACGTATGTAGCATGGAAACAAGGTGACTCCAGCAAAACAGTTCCAGGCTCGATGTCAAGTCAACTGACCTGCGAGTTGATGGGCTTTCCTGACGCTCTTGCTGCATTAGGGTTGGCCTGACACGGGGAAGAATGGGAGGGCGGGCAGGGGCGGGGTGAGAGAGGAAGGGGAGGAGCAGGGAGAGACAGGCAAGGGACGGTTGGGAAATTTGGAAGGTGGAGAGATGGAAGAACGGGGAGGGGAGGGAACACTTTAAGAAAGTGTTTTTGAGAACGGAGGGGAGACCCTCAAAACCGAGCAGAGATGAAATCTCAAAGAAGGGAGATGGTTGCTTGGGAGGGACATGGCAGGGTGGGGACGAGGGAACGGGAGGGGAGAGGGCGGCTTTAATGACTGTCAGGTTTTGAGTTGACTCATAACTTGGCTCATTTCACGCTAATAAGGCTCACCAGGAACTCGGAGAGCGTTGTCCCTTGGCCATTGCTACTCCCCATCCCATACTGTCCCCCAACCGCTCCATACCCCCCTCCACCTGCTCCAAACCCTGCTCCCCCCGCTCCATACCCCCCTGCCGCTGCCCCATACCCTCCCCCACCCATTCCCCCCATCCCCCCGCCCATGCCCCCGTATCCGCCCATTCCGCCGAACCCTGCCCCTGGGGGAAACCCCGCTCCCCCTCCGTATTGCGCCATGCCTGCAGCCCCGCCCGCATGAGCGGAGCCGCCCCCGTATCCCCCTGAAGGCCCTGCTGCTGCTTCTGACCGTAGTGGTGGGGGTGGTGAGGGTGTTGGTGCTGCTGGGGAAGCGGAGGCGGTGGGAGCAGGGGCAGGCGGAGGGGGCGGAGGGATTGCCGGAATGGCTTTGCCTGCAGCTGCTGCTGTTTTTTCCGCCTGCTGCTCCCCCTCGTTTCCCCCCGATCCCTTCTCCGCCTCCCCCGCTGCCCCTTCCTTCCCCGCATCTTCTTTCTTGGTTACTTTCACAGGCGCAGCGGCGTATACCTTCCGCGTAGGTGGAGCCGCGGGGGCGGGCGCGGAAGGCGGAAGAGGGGGGAATTGCGCGGGTCCCCCCCCGCCGCTGCTGAAAGGCGGAACTGCGTGCGCAGGTGGGGGAATGGGCGGAAACGACGGTCGCGGAGGTGCTTGGTACCGCGGAAACGGGGGGGTTGAGCCTGACGCTGGCGGGGGGAGAGGGGGGGACGGCGGAACATGCGCAGCGGGGGGAGTAGCGGCGGGAGACTGTGACCAAGAACCGCCGGGGCGATATGGCGGAGTTGGGGGGAACGCGGAAGGTGGAGGAGGAAGGGCGTGTGGCGGAAGCGGACGAGGCGCGGGGGAGTAGGCGGAAGGAGGCGGAACTGGTGGGGCGGGCAAAGGGGAAATGGAGGGCCGTGCGGGAGAAGCGCCTGGGGGGATCGGCGGAGGTGGGCGAGGGGGAGGCGGAGCGGGGGAAACGGGAGGTGCGCCTTTAGCGGGGAGCGGCGGAGCGGGCGGAAGGGGCACTTGCGCAATGAGGTGCGCGGGCGGCGGAGCGGCCTTGGCGGAAGCGGATTCCGCACCAAGCGCGCGCATCTCCTCTTCGAAGCGATCCAACTCGCTAAGAAGATGCGCCATAGCTGCTAGAACCACCCAGCTCTGTAGTATAATACCTCAATAGTGCTGATTTTCTTGAAGCGAGCGTACTGTAGTATACGCGTGCAATAACTGTGGTATACGTCGTACGCAGCTGGTTGCAATACTTGCAGCCTACGGCTTCTTATCGAACGGCTTCTTATCGCAAATATTAGGTATCCGCGCTGATACATAAAGACATAAGGTTACGTAAACGGCCAGACAAGCCTCTTGAATCTAGAGTTCTAGATGCAGCAAAAAAGTGACTGTCGCGCTCGAGTTGTGGTGAAGAAAGTGCACGTGACCGTTCGAGTTTGAATATTCGAGAGAGATCATACTCGTTACTGTGCTAATCAGGCTCGCGAAGAAGGTTGAGGACACAATGCAACGCTTGCCCAGATGCCATAAAAAGCTGACAGTTGAAGTTATTCACAAGTAAGATCAACACAACACAGAATTGCAGTACATCGTTATGTACTATAAGAATGCACTGGCGTCCTTTCCCTATATTTGTATCCTTTCCTATATTTATCCATTTATTTCTGGGCTGCCATACCCTTCAGAGCCTGCTGCAAGAAATTTGTCTCTGCCCTCCAACTCTAAAAAAGAGGACACAGGGGGCACCCAAGGGAATTGAACCTGGGAGGGTTGAACTGTGGGGGGGGGGGGGGGGGAGGGGGGAGGGGGGGAAGACGTGCTTGGGGGGCTGCGCTTGTGAGGACATATCTCTCGGGGAGGTCGAACTGTGTTGCCGCGTCTGTCTGCGCCACCCCTGTACCTGATACCAGTGCCTCCCTGGCACCTGCTGCACATGCTGCCCGCCCGCCTGCTGCAAGCACTTTCGAGGCGCCTCAAAAGTCTGGCGCGTCTCCCCTGTACCTGTTACCAGTGCCTCCCTGACACCTGCTGCACATGCTGCCCGCCCGCCTACTGCAAGCACTGCGCATCCGTCCACCTCCAGAAGAGCAAAGAGGGCGGTCTGGGGAGGCTGAGCTTGCACCTACTGGCAGGCTTTGACGTGATTGAAGTGATGATTTGAGTGAATTACTGAGAAGGATGATTCAAGTGGATGATTGGAGTGGTGAGGTAGCAGCTGAGATCTTTGTGGTGGCGGTGGTGGTTGTTGCAGTGGAGATCGAAAGAAGGAGGGGGGAGTGGAGTGGGATGCAGTAGGCACTCTCAGTAGCGTGAGTGAAAGCAAGTATCGGATCCGGAAGGGAGAAAGAGGCGGGGATAATGAGGGGTTTTGGAGGATCACCACCATTGGGGAAAGGGGTGAGGGCACAGAGGGATTGCTGCGGATGCACTGAGAATAAGAGCGAGGAAGCAAGGAGCAGAGAGAGGAATATAAGAGAGTCACGGAGAAGGCAGACTGATCATGCGTGACTCTCTCATATTGTTTGCAAGAGTTGCCTGTATTTCACAAGCAGAACTGAACGAAGAAGTCGGAAACTTTTTTATGGATCATGAAGAAGAGCAAGATGAGGCGTGCATGATGAGGCGTGCATGATGAGGCGTGCATGATGAGGCGTGCATGATGAGGCATACATGATGAGGCATACATGATGAGGCATGCATGATGAGGCATGCATGATGAGGCATGATGAGGGATAATGTGGCATGGTGGGGCATGATGAGGGATGATGATCTCACTCCTCACTACCTCCTCTGCTCTATTGAGAGAACTCAAAAGCCCCTGCCTCCTCTTCGCTCTCTCCTCTAGCAATACATCCGCTATGGCTCTGGAGTGGGAGCGAAGTGGAGAGGTGGGGCAGGGATGAGCATGTGAGATTCAGGCAGGGTAAAGCTGGTAGACCTAGATGGGTAAACCTGACGTTTGTGCTTCAGCCTGAAGAGAATAAGGGGAGAGATTGGTGTTAAGAAGGACGAGGGTGGTCTGGTCTGAGGAATGAGTGGCTTAGACACAAGCAAGGCGATGCTGCTAGGTCCGAGTTGGGCGAAGGTGAAGATTGTGCTACTGACTGAAGAGATGGGGAAAAAAAGAGAGGCAGGGAGATGCTGCCATGTCCCACTGGGGCCAAATTCCTAGCTCCCAAAGCAGTTGGGGAGGCCGGCTGCTCTGGCTACTGCCTGAAAAGAGAAGGGGTGAGAGGGGAGATAAAGCATCAGAGATAAACAGGCAGTAGGAGAGAGGAAGGGAGGGGAATTAGCAAGCAAGCATCTGAACAACTGACTGCTACCCAGGCAGGGACATCCTGCCAGGTCCCAACGCTGCTTTGGCAGGCGGGCAGGTGAGGACACTGCTGCATGCCCATCTTCTGCATCCCATCTCATACATCCCATCTCATTCATCCCATCTCATACATCCCATCTCATTCATCCCATCTCATTCATCCCATCTCATACATCCCATCTCATACATCCCATCTCATTCATCCCATCTCATACATCTCATCTCATTCATCCCATCTAATGCATCCCTATATCACGCATCCCAACTCATACACGCCCTCGTTATGTATTGCTTACCTCTGGGCTGCACCTGCACAGCAGCCTTGGACTGGTGGGTGAGTGGGGACAAAACAAAACACGGCAGAGCATAGCAGCCAGGAGGAGTTGAAAGCACCCTTGCAATCCCACACACTAATAACGTAATAAAAACAACACAAATATATCATCTTACCGTTCTATACGAAAGAATAATATGAACTACTTTTATTATCCTTTGTTTAATATCTTCTATTTCTGTCCCATTCTGCCCTACCCCCCTCAACACCCACTCCCAATCCAGCAGCAGCCGGCCCGGCCTGATGGACCATGCAGCATTTTTCATGCATGATCATTGGGATGCATCCATGGACGATGCTTGGGATCAGCACATCGCAATGCATGCATGATCACTACCACATGACAGCGCTCACATGGCCATCCATACATCATCATCAGCTCATGGCAAAGCATGCATCATTATTATCAGCCCACGGCAACATGCATGACCAGCATTAGCACAGGAAATGCATGCATGATCACCATCAGCCCATGGCAATGCATGCATGACCATTAGCCCGTATAAATGCAATCATGAAAGTCCATTCAAAACCATCCCTACATCGCCATCCATAGATGACCATATACATAACCCATGCATGCGTGCATTTGCACGTGCATCATCCTGGCTGACCATGGTGCAGTCAACAGGCTGGCAACAACCGAACTGCACCACCATGTGGGATCATGTGCCATTTGACATGGCCCTTCTATCACAAAAGATACAATTTGAAAACGGTTGGTACATCTTCTGTTTCACCTAATAATGGTTGTTCTATGGTAAGTGAATCAAACAAAACGGCCTACAGAAAATGAACGGATGATTTGAATATTGAGTAGCTTCGATCCTATCAACTCCTTTGTGCTCAACCAGTTGGCTGTACTACTTGCATGCGAAATTCTGTTCACACATCCATACATCTCCGGAACTTACAGCATCCCCACACTTACCGTAAGCATGTGAAGCCCTAGGGCAAGACTAGCAACAGCTGCTAGCCCAAGTGCACCTTTTTGTGATCAGCTTGTCACAACACGTGGCATGAGATGTGTGATTCACCACTGGAATGCCACTTTCATATTTGAGTCAAAAGAAAAAGTAGTCATCAGGTTAAACCCTCCAGAAACATACCGGTAGGAAATCGTATACAACCTCAAGACCTAAGCAGACATCGCAGCGAACGGGGTATTTCGTCAGATCAATTGCAAACCTATGATATCCAAACTCTGTAGTGTCTTCATTCTGAACAAATCCATTGGCAAATCTTCCAATTTGTTACAGCCAGAAAGGCTGAGTGTCCTCAGGCTCGTCAACTGTGCAAACCTGGGAGGAAAGAAGCGGATGGAAGTCCACCCAACCCGAAGCACGGAGAGGCAACGAAGCTGTGTGAGTGACGAGGGTAGCTGCCGCAGGGCCTCACACCCTGACAGATCCAGCATGCGCAACCTGGATAATGCTCCGATGCTGTCGGGGATTGAGGCCAGCTTGGGTGCACGAACAACACTTAATGACGTCAGCTGCTGCAGCTGTAAAATCGTTTCTGGTAGCTTGACATCCTCTAGAGAAATTAGGTGCAGCTCTCGCAGCTGCAATGCCCCTCTGATGCCTTGTAGAAGGGCCTGAAGCCTCTTTGCACACCAAATTCTCAAGAACTGGAGCTGAGGAAAGGAACTCGAGGTGATCAAGAACGGTTCAGTATTTTCTGTCAAGTCCACCTCCAAGTGCCTTAAACGAGAAGACAGGGAAATCACAGGCAGGGAAGCAATTCTTCTGTTCGTCCAAATAAGGACCTCAAGCGAGAGTGGCAGCGACAGAGGACACCACCGACGCAACTGTTCGCAATTAGCGATCTTCAACTGCTGGAGCTTCCCAATGGTACTTAGCGTTCTTGGCATCGAAGAGAGCCCTGCACAACGCCTGATGACCAAGGTTACAAGGCTAGTGAGCCCAGTGACAGACTCCGGTATCTCCCTGACAGCATGGCACTCATAAATGGTAAGATGCTGCAGGTTAATCATCTTGTCTAAACCCCAGGGAAGCCAACGAATTGCACAGCGGCGGAGCTCAAGACTTGTAAGAGAAAACAGCTGCGTAAATGAAGAGGGGAGCTGCTCCTGCATGCATCCATCCACGCGAAGAGTCTCTAGATTGCTGAGCCATCTAAGTCTTTCTGGAAGCACCTCCAGTTTGGGAATCTTGAGCCTCAGTGACTTGAGAGATGTGAGGTTGCAGAATTCTGCTGGCAGCTGCTGAGACTCAAGCTTCCATAAATCCAGGTGTAGTTTCTCCAGAGATGTAGCTTGGCTGAGGGAGTTGGGCAGCTCTGTGAAAGTCAATCCCTCCAGCATCAGTGACTTGAGAGCAGGCAGCTGTCCAAAATCATCGGGCAGGCTGCGAAGTTTGGAGCACTCGGAAATGGACAAGCACTCCAATCCAGTTAGATCTGTAATCTGTTCGGAAAGTTGGTTGAGCTGAGAGCAGTTACGAATGGTCAGCTCACGAAGGGACGGCAACAGTACTCCAATGTCATCGGGAAGGCGTTCTAGGTTGGCGGATTGGGTGATCACCAGCTGTTCTAGACGAAGGCACGGTGATCCTGGAGAGAACATTGAAGTGAATCCAGGACTAGTGAACTGGAACTCGAGTGTCTTCAAATGAGGCAGCTGAGCAGCTGGGAAAGGTACCGCAGGAAGGCAGATGTTACTGGAGATCGATAGTATGGAGAGTCTTGGAATACGAGCAAGGCCTGACAGTTGCTGATGTGTCAGTTTCGGGACAGCAATATGGAGAGAAGTGAGAGACGAAAGTCTTGCACATTCGGAGAGTGTCAAGGCTGAAATGCCTGTTAAAAGAACAGTATGAAGGCGCTCCAGCTGAAAAAAAGATTCCGGTAACTCAGCATCTTTATGAAGGCAGTGAAGGGATATCTTCTCCAGCTGAGTGCACTTCGAAAAGAAATTGTCCAGACCGGCTTTTGTAACTGGGTACTTATCCTTGTCTCCTCCACTGTCTTTTGGTGTGACCCTGCGACCCACGTGAAGAACTTTTAGCTTGGGCCGTGAGGTAGCAATGCGAGCAAGGAACGAGTCGTCTAGAATTTGGATGCTGCCGTCGCTCAGATGAACATTCTCGAGGTTGGCGATACAAGCCACGGCCTTCGCCAAATTTTGACGAGACACGACAAGGTTCTCTCGGACTAAAAGGCCGGTGACTTCACGCTTAACGAGATCACGCCAGCGCCTGCATACGGACGCGATGAGCAGATTGAATGCTGCATCTGCGAAGGCTGGAGGAGAAAATATATTCGCCCTAAAATGCCACTCAGGAAGCGAGCCCCATGAAGAATAAGTCTCAGTTTGGAAAGGCTTCCGATCCTGGAACCATATAATCCTCGTAAGAAGGTCATCTGAAAGTCGATTGATATGTGCGAGACGTTCCATGAAAACTCCCAGAATTGACCGCAAGAACTATTAGCTACGGTATGAAACGAGATCTCGTTGACCAGAGCTAAATGACCAAGGACTTAGGAAAATCGCTTATAGACGGATCTTCTCAGTATCTCAGCTCCTAATGTTCTCCCACGAGATTCTAGAAACACGAATCACGCCCCACGCTGACCTGCGAGCCGGAGGTAAGGCGGGTGACGAAGGAACCCGCCGTGCTTGCGTTGCTGTAGGAGCTTCCACTCTCGATGAGAGTCCCTACGCCGTGTCGAAGCTATGGTATATTGCTGACGTGTTTCCAAGTTCTACCATGCCCAAATCTAACGAATTAGCTCACACCAGCGCTTCTTAGGGATCTTCAGGGAGCCTAGGCTGGGCTAATCTGACTGGATTTCGCGCTGGACACAAATTCGCTTGACAAGGCTTGGGCTACTGGAGCAAGATATCAAGTCGTGGGATCAGCTGCTGCTGGCTGGCAGGGACTCACGAAGGAGTTCGAGGATTCCCATCCAGGACTCACAAATGAGACCCGCTTTTGAGCACTCTGTTTGTCTCGAACAAACGTTCGATTTCCGTAAACGCAAACTACGGTAGACCATTTCTTCGATGTGGAGACAATACTTCTTTCATGAACATTTATCCTGGGCAGTCAAGCACACCTCTATGATTAATATAGCGCCATGGCTTGATGATTTTTAGTTATTTTCTCCTGATCATCCCACCATATGATTGATAAGTAAACTCCAGCATTATTGTTTGTCAAAACGAATGCATATTGTTTCTTGTCTTACCATTCAGACATGCAAACAAAAGCAATATACATGAAAATACAATATGGTCACTGCAAATAATACCGTCCAACCGATTTTGCCAGATCACGGTTGCCCTGGTCAAAGAGGGATCGCCATGCAGAAAAACTTGAAGTCTGCACAACCCAATGAGTGAAGAACCATCACGTTATACCCGCTTTGATGCCTGCATGCTGTATCCCCACCTGATGCAAGCACAGTGACTCCATCACAGGGAGGAGCCTAAGGTGGCGGGCAATGAAGTGATGAGGCAGCAGCTGAGATATTTGTGGTGGTGATGGAGATGTGAGTGGGAGGGAGAGGAGAGTGTGGTGGGATGGAATGGGCGCACTCTCGTGTTGTCTCCTTGGGGTGAGGAAACAAGGAGCGGACCTGGGAGGAAGAGAGTTTGATTAGGGGTGAGGATGATCATTAGGGAGTTAAAGAAAAGGAAAAAAAAAAAAAAAAAAAAAAAAAAAAAACACACACACACACACACACACATGGATTTTCTGGATCAAGAAGACACCAAAAATGAGGTATCACCGTGAGTGTAACTGAAAATGATCAAGGACAGAGCTTAACTTGTTTTGTTTTAACATCTTTTTGATAATATCAGGTACCTAGTTGGCCTATTTGCACATCTGTCATCCCCACTGCTTCTCCACTCACCATCACCATTCACCTTTTCTACTCACCAACTCTCCGTCCTCTCCACCTGCAGCAGCACATCTGTTGTGGCTTTAACTCCAAACGCCAGGCTGTTGCACAGGCAGGGTGTGGGAGAGAGAGAGGGAGGGTGACGCTGCCACGCCGCAGTTGGGGCAGGCGGAGTGCCCTGGGCACTGCTGTAAGGGGAGAGCGAGGGGGAGAGAAGGGCACCAGGAGAGAGGAGGGCAGAGGACGGAAAAAGCCTCTGAACGCCAGTCTGCTGCACCGGCAGGGTGACGCTGCCAGGTCCCAGTTGGGGCAGGCCGATTGCTCTGGGCACTGGGAGAAAGTGGGAGAGGACGGGGGGAGGGGGGGGGGGTGGGGGTTGGGGGGGGTTGAAGGGTTGAAAGGCAGGCAGGGCGACGCTGCCAGGTCCCAGCTGAATAAGCTTGTTGCTCTTGGTACAAAGAGCAGGAGAAAAGAGCAAAGGAGGAGGTGAAATTGGAACAGTTGGAGAAAGTGGGATAGGCTGGAGGCGGGTGGGGGGGAGTGAAAGGGTGAGAAGCAGGCAGGGCGATGCTGCCACCTCCCACTCATACCCTGGCAGTTGTGGCCAACGGGGGTGCTCTGGCTATTGCTTGAAGGAAAGGAGGGAGAGAGAAAGTGGCAGCAGGAGAGTGTGAGAGAGGTGGAGAAACGGGGATGAGGTCGCAGTTTAATACACATGCCACCCGTGCAGCCTGAGAGAAAGGAGCAGAGATTATGGGGGGAAGTAAGGTTACGGGGGTGAGTAAAATATGGGGAGGGTGTAAGAGGGGATTGAGCATGCAAAAGGCATGAGCATTCACTCCACCCCACTCCACCCCACTCCACTCCAACCCACTCCACTCCACTCCACTCCAACCCCACTCCACCCCACTCCACTCCAACCCACTCCACTCCACTCCACTCCACTCCACTCCACCCCACTCCACTCCACCCCACCCCATTCCACTCCACTCCACTCCACTCCACTCCACTCCACTCCACTCCACTCCACTCCACTCCACTCCACTGCACTCCACTCCAACCCCACTCCATCCCACTCCACTCCAACCCACTCCACTCCACCCCACCCCACTCCACTCCACCCCACCCCACTCCACTCCACTCCACTCCACTCCACTCCACTCCACTCCACTCCACTCTCCTCCATCAGAGCCAAGCCTCACCTCATCAGCTCCACGGAGCTGTCTGAAGGCCAAAGCGGGAACAAGCACCCACTCACCCACACAGCCCACTCACCCCACTCACCCACACAGCCCACTCACCCCACTCACCCACACAGCCCACTCACCCCACTCACCCACACAGCCACCACTCACCTCACTCAACCACACTGCGCACTCACCCCACTCATCTGCACACCCCTCTCATCCCACTCACCCCACTCACCACTCACCCCACTCACCAATCACCCCACTCACCAGCACAACAGGAGAAGTAATTTGTATGGATGCCGTGCCGTTGAAGAGAGTGACTGAAACTGAAGGAACAGGAATCGGGGGGGGGGGGGGGGGGGGGGGAGGAGGGGTGGAGAGGAGGAAGGGGAAAGAGTCAGATTTTTGGGGTTTTGGTCTAGAAACTTGGGGTTTGGTGGGGTATGAACAGAAGCCAGCAGGACCAAGTGGGAGGGTTTTGATAGGCCGTCTCAACATTGGTGCCGTTGAAGAGAGTGGCTGAAAAAGAAGGGGTTGAGAGAGGCACAGAGGGGTTGAGAATTTAGGAGGGGTACAGTGGGTCGGGGAAATTGAGTGGCGCTGGCCTGATCGTCTTACATGGGCTGAAGAGGCCAAACTGCTCTAATTGGTATGATAGGTCATCTGCGGTTGTGATGTGAACTGACATGGTGAAGCAGCGGAAGGAATGTGGAAAAACGAGAAATACAGCTAAATGGGGAGAGGACTAGAGGGCCAAGTGTAGGAGCAACTACAATCGAGGATGAAAATGGAGACAAAGAGCACCAGTGTGCTTTCCACTGGCTGATTTCTGAGGCGACAGGGAAAAAAACAATCACACGCACACAGCAGCATGTACTTTTTATCATACACTACAAAAATCTTACCTTCAGCCGTTGCAGCCATTCCTCTCCTCCTGTTCTCAGCAAACTGTTGCTCTGCTCCTGCTGTGATTCATCCTTATTCTCAGCAAGAAAAGAACTGCAGGGACTGGTATTAACAGAACGACCACCTGGGATCATCTGACATGTATGAGCCTCTAGTCTGAACTTATAACACCTTATAATACAAAATCACTCTACATAGGCCCTGTATCATATACAAAAAAACAGGACGACCCAACAGGAAACAAGGCTACATCAACCAATGAAATATGCCGTGCTAGTATTTAATAAAGGTCAGCCCATGCATGTCCCGGAGGCCACAGCGCAGTGCACGAGACATGGCATTGATCGCTTGCTTGCACCCTTTCACGTTCAAGTGTTGCAGCACCTTCAGCTCCGTCAAATCTTCTGGCAACGCCTTCAATCGCTCACAGCCAGACAGGCTGAGCCACCTCAGCCCAGTCAGCTGCGCAAACCCAGGAGGAAGGGAGCTGATGGAAGTTTTCTCAACTTTAAGCGTGCAGAGGCAGCGAAGCTGTGTGAATGAAGATGGTAGTAGCTGCAAGGCCTTGCATCCTGACAGGTCCAGCTCCCGCAGCCTAGATAGTGCACAGATGCTATCAGGGACAGATGTCAGCTTGGGTGCAACAAACATTAACGCTGTCAGGTGTTGGATCTGTGAGAAAGTTTCTGGTAGCTCCCTAAGCTCTTCGAGGTCGTGTAATCGCAAATCGCGCAGCTGCTGCAAAGCCGAACCGATGCTTCGTGGAAGAGTCTGAATCAACTCTGCACCAGAGATACTCAAGAGGTGGAGCTGAGAAACAGATGTCAGGAAGATCGGAAACTCATGAACGTTCTCTGCCAACCCCAGATCCAACTCCCTCAGACAAGGCGGCAGAGAAATCTGCGGCAGTGAATCAGCCCGACTGTTTCTGTACCAAAGCAGAACCTCAAGGGAGAGTGGCAGCGACAAAGGAAACCCACACAGCTGTCTGCACCTTGTTACCCTCAAACACTTCAGCTTTAAGGCATTTTAGCCTTCTTGGCAGCACAGTGAGCTGTTGGCAATCCTCAATGACCAAGGTTACAAGGCTAGTGAGCGCTTTAATGGAAAGCGGTATCTTTCTGACTGCATCACAGTTGTGAATGTAGAGATACTGCAGGTTACTCAAGTTGTCCAGACCCTTGGGAAGCACGGTAAAAGCGCACTTGCCAAGCTCAAGACTCTTTAGAGAAATCAGCTGTGCAAGGAAACGGAAGAGCCGCTGATCTCTGCATCGATGCAGATGAAGGGTCTCGAGAGATGTGAGGCTGCAAAGATCTGCTGGAAGCTGGTGGATCCAACAGCAGCCACGCAGGAACAGCTTTTCCAAAGATGTAGCTTGGCAGAGGGAGTCAGGTAGCTTGCGGAGAGGCAAGTTCTCCAGCATCAGTGACTTGAGTGCAGGCAGCTGTCCAAATTCCTCGGGGAGCCTTCTAAGCAAGCACTTGGTGATTGAGAAGCACTCCAATGCTGTAAGTTCTGTAATGTTACCGGGGAGTTGGTGAAGATTAGAACAATCCCGAAAGGCCAGCTGACGGAGGCGTGGCAACAGCTCTCCGATGTCATCCGGAAGGCGCCGGAGATTGGAGTTGGTGATCACCAGCTGTTCCAGGCGATTGCACGGTGATCCTGGGGGAAAAAATGAAGTGAGGCTGAGATTGGAAATCTGGAACTCAAATGAATTGAGATGAGGTAGCTGAGCTAATAGGAAGATTGCAGCTGGTGGGTCATTCTTGAGGAGGCAGGTTTCACTGGAAATCATGAGTCGGGAGAGTCTTGCAATGCGAGCGAGGCTTGACAACTGCTCATGTGTCAGTTTGGAAACAGTAACATGGAGGGATGTAAGCGATGTAAGTCTTGCAAACTCGGCAAATCTGAACGCTGAAACGTTGGTGAGAAAAATTGTGTGGAGATGCTGCAGCTGAAAGAACGAATCTGGTAACTCAGTATCTTTATGGAGGCAGTGAAGTGTAATCTCCTCCAGGTGAGTGCAGTTAAAAAAGAGATTCTCCAGACCGGCTTCAGTAACTGGGTGCTCATCCTTGCTTCCTCCACATTCCGTCGGTGTGATCCTGCGACCCACGTGAAGGGCTTTCAGCTTAGGTCGTGAGGACGCAAGGCGAGCGAGGAAAGCATTGTCAATCACGTCGACACTGCCGTCGCTCAGGTGAAGATTGGTGAGGTTTTCAAAACAAGCGACGGCGTTCACCAGATCTTGACGAGATACACCAAGGTTCTCTTGGACTGCCATGCTGGTGACCTGACGCTTAACTAGATCACGCCAGCGACTGCATACGGACGCGATGAGCAGATTAAAAGCTGCATCTGCGAAGGATGGAGGAGTGAATCTATTCGCCTTAAAATGCCACTCAGGAAGCGAGCCCCATGAAGAATACGTCTCAGTTTGGAAAGGCTTCCGATCCTGGAACCATATAATCCTCGTTAGAAGGTCATCTGAAAGTCGATTGATGTGTGCGAGACGTTCCATGTAAACTCCCAAGGATTGACCGCAAGAACTATTGGCTAAAGTATGAAACAAGATCTCGTTGACCAGAGCTAAATGACCAAGGACTTACGAAAGGAAAGTCGCTTATGTACGGATCTCAGAATCTCAGCTCCTAATGTTCTCCCACGAGAGTCGAGAAACACGGATTACGAGTCACGCTGACCTGCGAGCCGGAGGTAAGGCGAGTGACGAAGGAACCCGCCGTGCTTGCGTTGCTGGAGGAGCTTCCAATCTCGATGAGAGTCCCTACGCCGTGTCGAAGCTATGGCATATTGCTGACGTGTTTCCAAGTTCTACCATGCCCAAATCCAACGAATTAGCTCACACCAGCGCTTCTTAGGGATCAGGGTGTCTAGGCTGGGCTAATCTGACTAGATTTCGCGCTGGACACAAGTTCGCTTGACAAGGCTTGGGCTACTGGAGCAAGGAATCAAGTCGTAGAATCAGGTGCTGGCTGGCAGGGAGTCGCGAGGGAGGTCGAGGATTCCCAACCAGAACTCACAAATGAGACTCGCTATTGAGCACTCTGTTTCTTTCGAACAAACGTTCAATTTCCGTGAATGCAAACTATACCATTTCTTCCATTAGGAGAATTATTTCTTTCATCAACATCCGTGCTTTAGCAAAATGCTGGGCAGTCAAGCACTCCTCTATGATTGATATAGCGCCCTGAATTGATGGTTTCCTCCCAGTCCAACATTATAATTAGAAAGTGGACTCTAGCGTTATTGTTTGTCAATCAAATGCAAATTGTTTCTTGTCTTACCACTCAAACATGCAAACAAAAGCAAACGACTTCAAATCTACATGAAAATACAATATGGTCACTGTAAATAATACCGTCCAACCGATTTTGCCGAATCACGGTTGCCCTGGTCAAAGGTGGACCGCCATGCAGAAAATCTTGAAGTCTGCACAACCCAATGAGTGAAGAGCCATCACGTCATACCCGCTTTGATGCCTGCATGCTGTATCCTCACCTGATGCAAGCACTGTGATTCCATCACAGAGAGGAGCCTAAGAGGGCTGGCAATGAAGGAAATGAAGTGGTGAGGCGGCATCTGAGATATTTGTGGTGGTGATGGAGAGGTGTGAGGGAGGGAGAGAAGAGTAAGGTGGGATGGAATGGGCGCACTCTCGTGTTGTCTGCTAGGGGTGAGGGGAAACAAGGAGCGGACCTGGGAGGAAGAGAGTACGAGTAGGGGTGAGGAGGATGATCATTAGGGAGTTAAAGAATGACAAACACACACAAACACACACACACACACACACACACACACACACACACACACACACACACACACACACACACACACACACACACACACACACACACACACATGGATTTTCTGGATCAAGAGGACACGCAAAAATGAGGTATCACCGTGAGTGTAACTGAAAATGATCAAGGACAGAGCTTAACTTGTTTTGTTTTAACATCTTTTTGATAATATCAGGTACTTAGTTGGCCTATTTGCACATCTGTCATCCCCACTGCTTCTCCACTCACCATCACCATTCCCCTTTTCTACTCACCAACTCTCTGTCCTCTCCACCTGCAGCAGCACATTTGTTGTGGCTTTAACTCCAAACGCCAGGCTGTTGCACAGGCAGGGTGTGGGAGAGAGAGAGAGGGGTGACGCTGCCATGCCGCAGTTGGGGCAGGCGGAGTGCCCTGGGCACTGCTGTAAGGGGAGAATGTGGGGGAGAGAAGGGCACCAGGAGAGAGGAGGGCAGAGGACGGAAAAAGCCTCTGAACGCCAGTCTGCTGCACCGGCAGGGTGACGCTGCCAGGTCCCAGTTGGGGCAGGCTGATTGCTCTGGGCACTGGGAGAAAGTGGGAGAGGACGGGGGGAGGGTGGGGGTTGGGGGGGGTTGAAGGGTTGAAAGGCAGGCAGGACGACGCTGCCAGGTCCCAGCTGAATAAGCTTGTTGCTCTTGGCACAAAGAGCAGGAGAAAAGAGCAAAGGAGGAGGTGAAAGTGGAACAGTTGGAGAAAGTGGGAGAGGCTGGAGGGGGAGGGTGGGGGGGACTGAAAGGGTGAGAAGCAGGCAGGGCGATGCTGCCACCTCCCACTCATGATGTGGCAGGTGTGGCCAAGGGGGGTGCTCTGTCTACTGCTTGAAGGAAAGAAGGGAGAGAGAAAGTGGCGGAAGGAGAGTGGGAGAGAGGTGGAGAAACGGGTGTGAGGTCCCAGTTATATAAACATGCCACCCGTGCAGCCTGAGAGAAAGGAGCAGAAATTACGGGGGTAAGTAATATACGGGAGGGTGTAAGAGACGGGAGGATTGAGCATGCAAAAGGAATGAGCATTCACTCCACCCCCCTCCACTCCACCCCACTCCACTCCACTCCACTCCACTCCACTTCACTCCACTCCACCCCACTCCACTGCACCCCACTCCACTCCACCCCACTCCACTCCAATCTCCTCCATTCGCCCCACTCACCCAAGCAGCCCATTCATCCCAATCACCCACACAACCCACTTACCCCACTCATCCGCACACCCCACTCACTCACCCCACTCACACTCACAGCCCACTCACCCCGCTTACTCGCACAGCCCCTTTCACCCTGCTCAACCTCACACCCCACTCACCCCACTCACCTGCACACCCAACTCATCCCACTCACCAACACACCCCACTCACCCCACTCACCCTACTCACCTGCACATCCTACCCACCCCACTCACCTACACAGCCCACTCACCCTGCTCACCCCACTCACCAGAACACCAGGAGAGATCATTTGTATATGTGCTGTTCAAGAGAGTTACTGGAACGGAAGGAACAGGAATGGGGGGAGAGAGGAGGAAGGGAAAAGAATCAGATTATCGGATTTAGATCTATTATCTTGGGATTGGTGGGGTATGAACAGAAGCCAGAAGGCCCAAGTGGGAGGGGTTTAATAGGCTGTCGTCAACATTGGTGCTGTTGAGGACAGTGACTGGAACAGAAGGGGCTGAGAACGGCACAGAGTGGTTGAGAGGGGTTAGCAGAGGTACAGCGGGGTGAGGAAATTTGAGTTCACAAAACGCCTCAATCTGTGAGTTCTTTAAGGTGCCTCGCAGGATTTGAAAACGCCTCAAACAGGCCAGATATCAGTTGGGTAGAGCATAGATGCATGTTTTGCCAAATTAGTGTACTCACCTGCACACTCCACTCCTTCCACCCCACACACCCCATCCACCCACACAGCCCACTCACCCCACCCACTCACCGACACGGTCCATTCACCCCACTCACTTAGCCCATTCACCCCACTCACTTAGCCATTCACCCCACTCACTTAGCCCATTCACCCCACTCACCCACACCCCCCACTCACCCCACTCACCACACTCCCCTCTCACCCCACTCAACCACACAGCCCACTCACCCGACTCACCCAAACGGACCCTTCACTCCACTCATCCAAACAGCCCAGTCACTCCCTTCACCCCACTCGCCTGCACACCCCAGTCAACCACTCACCCAAACAGCGAACTCACCCCAGTCACCCTCAATGCCCACTCAGCCCACAAACACCCCACTCACCTGCACAGAGACCTTGGGCAGGTGGGCAAGGGGAGACACAAGACGGCCTCCAAGCAGAAGGTGCTGCAAGAGAGGGGCATGCCCCACCTGATTGAGATGTGCGCCCACCCGCCCGCACACCCCATTTACCCACTCACCCCACTTACCACACACACACACCCCACTCACCCCACTCACCTGCGCACCGCTCTCATCCCACTCATCCACTCACCTGCACACCTACTCATCCAACTCACTAGCACACCAGGAAAGGTCATTCGTATGGGTGCCATTGAAGAGAGTGACTGAAACGGAAGGAACAGGATCCAGGGGGAGGGAAGAGGAAGGGGAAAGAGTCAGGTTTTGGGGTTTTGGTCTAGAAGCTTGGGGATTGGTGGGGTACGAACAGAAGCCAATCCAGAAGGCCCAAGTGGGAGGTGATTAATATGTGCCGTTCAAGAGTGACTGGAAACGAAGGGGTAGAGAGCGGCACCAGAGTGGTTGAGAGGGGTTAGGAGGGGTACAGCGGGGTGTGGGAATTTGAGTGCAAAAAGGCAAACTCAGTGGGAGAATTCAATGATGAGAGAATAGTGGCTTTGAAAAGACAGAAGCTGATTAATAGCTACACAATTCATTGAAATGACTGTAGAGTTAATGCATTCATGACAAGTTGGTACGGTCAGGTTTGGTGCACAACCTGCCATTGTTTTTGCTGTGTTTGGCTATAGGGGGATCTTAAGAGCATTCCCGAGGAATTGCCACCTATTCAAACCTACCAAGGCTTACACCTCCACTACACACAAAAAAGAGAGTATTCTAGTTGGACCTAGAGCGTATCATACATAATCAAAACAACAAGACACATAACGCTTGACCCAATGCACTCTGATCACCATATACCCTATATTCGTGTCAGGCTAGAACTTTTTGAATGTCAGCCCATGCATGTCCCGAAGTCCATAGCGCAGTGCACGGGACATGACATCGATTGCTTGCTTGGACCCTTTAACATTCAACTGCTGCAGCAGCTTCAGCTCGGTCAAATCATCCGGCAAGGCCTTCAGTTTCTTACAGTAAGTGAGGCTGAGTGTCCTCAACCTGGTCAGCTGTGAAAACCTGGGAGGAAGGGAGGTGATAGAAGTACTGTCAAGTCTAAGCACGTAGAGGCAGCCAAGCTGCGTGAGTGAAGATGGAAGCTTCTGCAGAGCCGTACACCCTGACAGATCCAGCTCGCGCAGCCTGGATAAAGCATCAATGCCATCCGGGATCGAGGCAAGCTTGCGTGCAACGACCTTCAGAGATGTCAGGTGTTGGAGCTGTGAGACTGTTTCTGGCAGCTCCCTAAGCTCCTCAAAGTGACATATCCGCAAATCCCTCAGCAATGAGGAACAGATGCTTCCTGGAAGGGTCCGTATCCTTTCACCATGCCAGATACTCAAGACTTGGAGCTGAGAAAGTGGGCTTAAGGGAATAGAAAGCTCATCAACGTTGCCAGCCAACCCCAGCTTCCCATTCTTGTCCCAAATCAAGACCTCAAGGGAGAGTGGCAATGGCATAGGAAACTCACACAGCCGGCTGCACCCAGTTACCTGCAACCTCGTCAGCTCCCCAAGGCTGCTTAGTCTTCTTGGCAGCACAGAAAGCTGATTGCACCACTCAATGATCAAGGCTGAGAGCCTTGCGAGCCGTGTAAGAGATTCTGGAATCTCGATGAGAGTAGAGTTTCGAATGCAGAGATGCTGCAGGTTAGTCAGATAGTAGAGGCACTCAGAAACCGCAACAGTTGAGGAACCGCCAAGGTTAATCCTTGTTAAAGAAAGCAGCTGCGTGAATGAAGGTCGAAGCTGCTCCTGATTGAAGCATTCTAAGTGAAGAGTTTCGAGGTTACTGAGCCATCCAATTCCATCTGGAAGCACCATCTTCCCATAGGACTTGAGGCTCAGTGTTTTGAGAGATGTAAGACTGCAAATCTCTGCTGGCAGCTGCATCTTGCCACAGTCATGCAGGGACAGCGTCTCCAAAGAAGAAGCTTGGCAAAGGGAACCAGGTAGGTTTAAACCAGGCAGGCTGTGCAGAATCAATGACTTGAGGGAAGCAAGCTCTCCGAAGTCGATGGGAAGGCTGTGAAGCTGGCTGCAGCTGAAAATGGACAAGCACTCCAATGCACTCAGGGAAGTGACGCTATCAGGGAGTTGGTAAAGCTTATGACAATCCTCAATGGTCAGTTCACGGAGGCACGGGAACAGCTCTCCAAAGTCATCTGGGAGCCGCTGGAGGTCGGTGGATTTGGAAATCACGAGCTGTTCTAGACGGATGTACGGTGATCCTGTAAAGATCGTTGAAGTGAGATTCGAACTAGAGACTTGGAAATCGAGTGTCTTCAGATAAGGCAGCTGCTCAGCAGTGAAAGTTGCACCTGGTGGATCATTCTTCGATAGGCAGATTTCACTGGATACTGAAAGGCTGGAAAGCATTGAAACGCGAGCGAGGCCTGCGAGTTGATCAAGTGTCAATTTCGGGACAGCAATATGCAGAGACGTGAGAGAAGGCAGTCTTGCAAAATTGGACAGTGTCATGGCTGAAACGTTCGTGAGAAGAACCGTGTGGAGATGCTGCAACTGAAAAAAGGAATCCGGCAACTCGGTGTCTTTATGGAGGCAGTGAAGCGAAATCTCCTCCAATTGAGTACACTTCAGGAAAAGGTTATCCAAGCCGGTTTCAGTAACTGGGTGATCATCCTTGTCTCCTCCACACTCCGTTGGTGTGATCCTGCGACCCACGTGAAGAGCTTTCAGCTTAGGTCGTAAGGACGCAAGGCGAGCGAGGAACGCGTTGTCAATAACCTCGACACTGCTGTCGCTCAGATGAAGATCCGTGAGGTTGTCAAACAAAGCCACTGCGTTCGCCAGATCTTGACGAGATACGACAAGGTTTTCACGGACTGAAAGGCGGGTAGATTGACGCTTAACGAGATGACGCCAGCGACTGCATACGGACGCGATGAGCAGATTGTAAGCTGCATCTGCGAAGGCTGGAGGAGTAGATTTATTCGCCCTAAAATGCCAATGAGGAAGCGAGCCACTTGAGGAATCAGAACCTCTTCGGAAGGGCATCCCATGCTGAAACCATATAATCTTGGTGAGAAGGTCGTCTGAAAGTCGGTTAATGTGTGCGAGACGCTCCATCTGAACTTCACGGATCGAAGGACTGCTAAGAAAGGTATGAAACGATACCTCCTTCCCCAAAGCTAAAATGACAGGGGATTAAGATAGTCCGCTCATATACGGATCTCACAATCTCAGCTCCTCATTCCTTCTCTACTACAGAAATCCGAAATACACACGCAGCACCACCCGCTTGCTGACCTGCGGTTTGGAGGTAAGCAAGTACGCGCCGTGCTTGTGTTGCAGGAGCAGCTACTACCGATCTTAATGGAGAACCTTAGTCCTTGTCGAAGCTGGGCATGGTGGCTGACGTGTTTTCCTACTCTCGAGTTCTTTCATGGCTAGATCTGACGAAGCAGTGGACGAGAGTTCTCTTCGCTTCAGTGGGATCACCACAGAAAGCCCAAGCTGGGCTAAACTGTGGATTTCTTGCTGGACACAGATTCACTTGACAAGGCATGGGCTACGGGAATCTCACTCTCAGGGTTCCCGCACATATAGCCTCGAAACTACAAGGTTGGGTTACACGTACCCTTCACACGATTCGGACAATTTCGATTTTGAGCCCTTCAAGCGAAGGTGAGAGAAATTGTTGCCTCAAACCTCGATTTAAGCACACACCTCACTTCGAAAAGCTCTCGAGTGTCGAGGCGAAATCCTCATAACTTGAAACACTACCCAACCGTTCTGGTTTCTTTCTCTACAGTCACCCTGAATTCACTGCTTCCTCAGACCCTGCCGTCAGAAACTGGCAATGCCGTTGAAAAGCCGTTTAGGCGGCAATGCTCTTGCC
This sequence comes from Closterium sp. Naga37s-1, assembly GCA_947471745.1. Lineage (NCBI taxonomy): Eukaryota > Viridiplantae > Streptophyta > Zygnematophyceae > Desmidiales > Closteriaceae > Closterium > Closterium sp. Naga37s-1. Next base: position 2,664,345 of record CANJKZ010000768.1, on the reverse strand, counting down.
ATAGGCCGAGTCAATCGCGGTTTGTCGCAGGCTTCTACATTAGGAGGGAAGTCACTTACAGCAACTCGTCGGTCTAGGTCGCGTCTATCCCTCCTTAATTCTCACGACTTCCAGTCAGCTCGCAGGCACTTGTAAACTGACCGGCTGCGTGATCGGCCTTGCTTATCATCCAGCTCTCGGCGTGTGCTCGCTTCACATTCGAGTACCGTCACGGCATCGTGCATACACAATTCGACATTTCCGATATCGTCGTGCCTAGTTAGAATCCCTCAACGTATCGTCTGAGAATTCTGGAAACTAGAAAGTCCGACATATCATCGGGTATGGTCGTGCCTGATTAGGATCCCTCGGCGTACCTGCGATCGAGTAAAGGACGATGGACGTATGATGAGCCGAGGTAGCCTTTCTCAGAGAAATTTCTAAGGTTAAAAGCTTCATGATTGATTTGGGATAGAGCGTGTGAGCAGGATTAAACGCTTTAGCACCACTTAGGCTAGGGAACCAGCAAACATCCGTATCAGACAGCAGCATTAGCCGGAATCCCTTCAAGGCGGCTTTTTTATTCAAACCAGGAGGCAGCTAGTCGGTTTGCGGGAAGCAGTCCGGTGCAGTCCGGTACAGTCCGGTGCAGCATGGCCAACGCTCTGGAGGATCTCGAGAAAACCCTCGAGGCGAGTAGCTCGGCGCGCTGCTGGTTCACTGCGCTGCCCTGCACGCTGGCTCGGCGCGCTGCTGCGCTGCTCTGCACGCTGGCTCGGCGTTTGGACAACCTGCGTCCTCTTCTTCTTTCCCACCCAAATTACACCCACTACTGACATCAAGTCAAATCAAGCCTCTGTTCTTTTTGCCCTCCCTCCCTCCAGACCACCTCCCAAGAGCTCCTTTTCTGTCCTTCCCCCCTCCAGACCAGCTCTCAAGTGCACATCTCAGGCCTCCACCCCACCAGTGACAGCCACCCCCCTCTTGCTTCTTCCTCCCCACACGGATTTACACCCACTGCCACCCTGACGATCAAGCCCCTGCTCTCCTCTGTCCCTCCCCCCTCCAGACCAGTTCTCAGGTGCACATCTCAGGCCTCCACCCCTCCATCGACAGCCAACCCCCTACCACCGCCGCCGCCGCTGCTCTCCCCATCCCGCCCTCCGCCCGCCCCTCTTCCTCCGCCTCCGCCTCCTCCCCCTCCCCCTCTCTCTCCAGCTCCCCCGCCATCCGCCCCTCCGCCATCTCTTCTTCTTCCGCCCCCTCCTCCTTGCTTAACTCAACTTCCTTCTCTCTCGACCGTTCGTCACTGACATCTCTGATTGGTGCACATGGCAAGGAGCCCTTCCTCATTGGTGAGTTCCCTTCCCCATGACCTCTCCCCCTCTCCTCTCTACATTGCTCCACGTCCCTCTCTCTCGACCGCTCCTTTCTTATGTCTCTGATCAGTCCATATGGCAAGGAGCCGTTCCTCATTGGTGAGTTCACTTCCCCATGACCTCTCCCCCTCTCCTCTCTACATTGCTCCACGTCCCTCTCTCTCGACCGCTCCTTTCTTATGTCTCTGATCAGTCCATATGGCAAGGTGCCGTTCCTCATTGGTGAGTTCACTTCCCCATGACCTCTCCCCCTCTCCTCTCTACATTGCTCCACGTCCCTCTCTCTCGACCGCTCCTTTCTTATGTCTCTGATCAGTCCATATGGCAAGGAGCCGTTCCTCATTGGTGAGTTCACTTCCCCATGACCTCTCCCCCTCTCCTCTCTACATTGCTCCACGTCCCTCTCTCTCGACCGCTCCTTTCTTATGTCTCTGATCAGTCCATATGGCAAGGAGCCGTTCCTCATTGGTGAGTTCACTTCCCCATGACCTCTCCCCCTCTCCTCTCTACATTGCTCCACGTCCCTCTCTCTCGACCGCTCCTTTCTTATGTCTCTGATCAGTCCATATGGCAAGGAGCCGTTCCTCATTGGTGAGTTCACTTCCCCATGACCTCTCCCCCTCTCCTCTCTACATTGCTCCACGTCCCTCTCTCTCGACCGCTCCTTTCTTATGTCTCTGATCAGTCCATATGGCAAGGAGCCGTTCCTCATTGGTGAGTTCACTTCCCCATGACCTCTCCCCCTCTCCTCTCTACATTGCTCCACGTCCCTCTCTCTCGACCGCTCCTTTCTTATGTCTCTGATCAGTCCATATGGCAAGGAGCCGTTCCTCATTGGTGAGTTCACTTCCCCATGACCTCTCCCCCTCTCCTCTCTACATTGCTCCACGTCCCTCTCTCTCGACCGCTCCTTTCTTATGTCTCTGATCAGTCCATATGGCAAGGAGCCGTTCCTCATTGGTGAGTTCACTTCCCCATGACCTCTCCCCCTCTCCTCTCTACATTGCTCCACGTCCCTCTCTCTCGACCGCTCCTTTCTTATGTCTCTGATCAGTCCATATGGCAAGGAGCCGTTCCTCATTGGTGAGTTCACTTCCCCATGACCTCTCCCCCTCTCCTCTCTACATTGCTCCACGTCCCTCTCTCTCGACCGCTCCTTTCTTATGTCTCTGATCAGTCCATATGGCAAGGAGCCGTTCCTCATTGGTGAGTTCACTTCCCCATGACCTCTCCCCCTCTCCTCTCTACATTGCTCCACGTCCCTCTCTCTCGACCGCTCCTTTCTTATGTCTCTGATCAGTCCATATGGCAAGGAGCCGTTCCTCATTGGTGAGTTCACTTCCCCATGACCTCTCCCCCTCTCCTCTCTACATTGCTCCACGTCCCTCTCTCTCGACCGCTCCTTTCTTATGTCTCTGATCAGTCCATATGGCAAGGAGCCGTTCCTCATTGGTGAGTTCACTTCCCCATGACCTCTCCCCCTCTCCTCTCTACATTGCTCCACGTCCCTCTCTCTCGACCGCTCCTTTCTTATGTCTCTGATCAGTCCATATGGCAAGGAGCCGTTCCTCATTGGTGAGTTCACTTCCCCATGACCTCTCCCCCTCTCCTCCCTACGTTGCTCCTCATCCTTCTCTCTCGACCGCTCCTCATTGGTGGGTGAACCCATATTGTCCGTACTGTACAGCCCCACCCAACCACACCTGGACCCCCTGCCCCCCATTCCTCCTCCCTACCCTCTTTCCGCCTCCCACTCCTTCCCTCCTCTTACTCCAGGCGTGTCAGGAGGGACAGCTTCTTGCAAGACGACAGTGTGTGAGCAGATCAGACCGTTCAGCAGCTAATCACGCTCTTTCCTCTGTTCCCCACGCACACATTTGTCGCCCTTCACTTATCCTACTCCAGGCGTGTCAGAGGGAACGGCTTCGGGCAAGACAACGGTGTGTGAGCAGATCATTCAGCAGCTGCACGACCATAGAGTGGTGCGCCATGTGAAATGCAGTGCGGTGCAGTGTGGTGCAGTGCGTTGCATTGGGAAAGAGAGGAGATGGGGCTGTGGTTGTTGAGCCAAGTCAGGAGCCATTCATTCAGCAGCTGTATGACCACCGGGTGGTGCTGGTGCACCAGGTGAGATGCGGTGGAGTGCGGTGCATCGGAAAATACAAGTGGGCTGTGGTTGAGTCGAGTCAGCGGTTGATCATTCAGCAGCTGTATGACCACCGAGTGGTGCTGGTGCACCAGGTGAGCTGCGGTGCAGTGCGGTGCAGTCCAGTGCATTGGGGAAGAGAGGAGGTGGGCTGTGGGTGTTGAGTCAAGTCAGCAGTCATTCATTCAGCAGCTGTATGACCACCGGGTGGTGCTGGTGCACCAGGTGTGTTTGGTAAGAAGGAGTCGAGTGCGGTGCACGGTGGTGCAGTGATGTGGAGAGGATCGTCAAGTCAACTCAACAGCCATGAGCTCAGCAGCACCACAGCCACTGGGTGGTGCTGCTGGTGCACCAGGTGAGTGAGATGCGGTGCAGTGCGGTGAAACGTGGTGCAGTAGGGGATCTGGTGCGATGTTAGGCGAAGGGGTGAATCATGAGAGAGAGGAGATGGGTTGTGGTTGTGCATGAATCACCTAGTCTCCTCAGCTGAGCATTCAGCAGCTGCATAATCACCTAGTAGTGGTGCTGGCGCACCCAGGTGAGCTGCGGCGTGATGCGGTTGAGTGCAGTGCGGTGTGGTGGGTGATGTAAAAGGACTGTTGATTCAACTTTTCAGTCATTGATTCAGCAGCTGCATGACCACATGGTGGTGCTGGTGCACCAGGTGAGATGCGGTGCAGTGCAGTGCGGTGCAAAGTAGTGCATTAAGAGAGAGGGGATGGGGTTGTGATTGTTGAGTCAAGTCAGAAGTTTATCATTCTGCAGCTGTATAATAACCGCATGGTGCTGGTGCACCAGGTGAGAGGAGATGCAGTGCGGTGCAAAGCGGTGCATCAGGAGAAAGAAGAGACAGGGCTGTAATTGTTCAGTCGAGTCAGCAGTCATTCAGTCATTCAGCAGCTTCACCACCGTGTGGTGCTGGTTGGTTACACCTGGTGAGAGGTGGTGCAATGCGGTGCAAAGCATTGCAGCATTTGTGTGAGATATCGTGTGGTGTGCATGAGCCGGAGGTGGAGTGCAATGCAGTGAACCCCTTTTAATGCCATGCCAACCAATGCCACTCCATGCCTCGCCACGCCTTACCATGGCACTTGTTCTCCTAACCACGCCGTATACATGAAAACATAGATGTACTCACCACTTCTGCTCTCTTGCTAAAGTGGAGTCTGGGTTTCCGTCTGTTTGTGCCAATCATGGCTAAACTTGAGATTGTGCTTGCTGGGGTTTCCTGAGATTGTTCCTCCTTGTGCTTGCATGGGAACGCACCTGTTCCGACTTGTGCTTGCATGGGAACGCACCTGTTCCTACTTGTGCTTGCATGGGAACGCACCTGTTCCTACTTGTGCTTGCACTTGACACTTCCCAGGGCTTCCTACCTCGTCTTTTGAGACGCCTCAAACGTTGCTAAACTCGAGATTGTGCTCGAAAGTTCCCAGCGCTGCTGCCTACCTCGCATCCATCTCCTCCTGGTGTGTATCTTCCTCGCAAATAACTCTCGAGATGCAAAATGTATTTTGCCTTAGCGATGTGTTCTGTGGAGAGGCATGATGGGCATGGGAAGGCATGAGGAGTAAGGGAGAGGAGTGGAGGCGAAGGAGTTGGAAGTGAGGGGGGTGAGAGGAAGGCAGGGCATGAAAAGGCATGATGAGCATGGGAAGGCAAGGCACGATGAGCATGGGAAGGCATGATGAGCATGGGAAGGCATGATGAGCATGAGAAGGCATGATGAGCATGAGAAGGCATGATGAGCATGAGAAGGCATGATGAGCATGAGAAGGCATGATGAGCATGAGAAGGCATGAAAAGTGAGAGAGAGGAGTGAAGGCGAAGGAGTTGGAAGTGAGGGGGGTGAGAGGAAGGCAGGGCATGACAGGCATGATGGGCAGGGAGAGGCATGATGGGCAGGGAAAGGCATGATGGGCAGGGAAAGGGCTGATGGGCAGGGAAAGGGCTGATGGGCAGGGAAAGGGATGATGGGCATGAAGGCATGAGAAGCGGGGGAGAGAAGTGAAGGTGAAGGATTAGGAATTGAGGGGGGTGAGAGTAAGGCAGGGCAATGCTTCCAGGTCGCAAACGCGTAGTGCATGTAGGTTTCAATCGCCCTCTGTTCACCCTCTCTTTTGTCTTCCCTCCCCTTTACCCCTCCGCCTTCCCCTTTCCTCTCATCACCCCTGCTTCCCATGCACAGCAGTCATTGACATTCCTCCAGCAAACTTCTGGGGGTATTGGGCCTATCGTATATGCATGAGCATCAGCACATGAGCATCAGCACATGAGCATCAGCACATGAGCATCAGTGCATGAGCATCAGCACATGAGCATCAGCACATGAGCATCAGCACATGAGCATCAGCACATGAGCATCAGTGCATGAGCATCAGGACATGAGCATCAGTGCATGAGCATCAGTGCATGAGCATCAGTGCATGACCATCAGTGCATGACCATCTAAGCATAAAATCCCGTTCACATGACCGTCATGATTTATTTGTTTGATCCCAATGGCTGTCTACATTCTACATTCAGGTGTGGAGAATATACGGTATGGGGCAACTACCAAAGAGATATTGTTATGCTGATGTCTGTCTCTTCGTTCTCTGAGTTTCTTTGCATGCGTATAGGGCACTCCTCGCAGCATAATTTGGTGTTCTGATATGCTGAATGTAATACAGTGTATCTACAGGCTGCAAAGGTGTTTGCATTCAGAAACGTCATGAATTTCACAAAATCCATACCATGTTTCTTGAATCATTGTATTCTGCTACCAACTTATCATACAGTATAAAGCTACTCCCCATAAGCACCTAATGTATCATCTACAATAACCCACAAAATGACTACCCAACAGGAAACATGACTACCGCACATCAACCAATGAACCACGATCACCACAGTGCGATGAAACATGCCGCGCTAGTATCTCACAAAGGTCAGCCCATGCATGTCCCGGAGGCCACAACGCAGTGCACGAGACATGCCGTCAATTGCTTGCTTGCACCCTTTGACATTCAAGTGCTGCAGAACCTTCAGCTCCGTCAAATCATCTGGCAAGGCCTTCAATTGTTCACAGCCAAGCAGGCTGAACATCCTCAGCCGGGTCAGCTGACCAAATCCGGGAGGAAGGGAGCTGATGGAAGTTCTTTCAAGTTTAAGCATGCAGAGGCAGCGAAGCTGCGTGAACGATGATGGTAGCTGCTGCAGGTCCTTACACCCTGATAGATCCAAGTCACGCAACCTGGTTAATGCACAGATGCCATCGGGGATTGAGGTCAGCTTGGGTGCAACAACCTCTAACGATGTCAGGTGGTGGAGCTGTGACAATGTCTCTGGCAGCTCCCTAAGCTCTTTGAAGCCGAAAATCTGCAAATCCCGTAGCTGCTGCAAAGCCGAACCGATGCTTCGTGGGAGGGTCTGAATCATGTTAGCATCAAGGATACTCAAGATGCGGAGCTGAGAAAGTGATCCCAAGGGAATCGAAAACTCATGGACGTTGTCTGCCAAACCCAGTCCCAAGTGCCTCAGGCAAGGCGGCAGGGAGATGTGAGGCACTGAATCAGCCTGACCGTTGCCAAACCAAGACATAACCTCAAGCGAGAGTGGCAGCGACATGGGAAACTCACAGAGTTGACTGCACTTTGTTATCCTCAAACACTTCAGCTCCAGGAGGCTACTTAGCTTTCTTGGTAGCAAAGAGAGCTGCTGACAACCATCAACGATCAAGGTAACAAGGCTAGTGAGCCCTGTAATGGAATCTGGTATCTCCGTGATATCATCACAGTCATGAATGTAGAGATGTTGCAGGTTAGTCAGATTGTCCAGACCCTCGGGAAGCACTGTAACTGCACACTTGCCAATCTCGAGACTCGTTAGAGAAATCAGCTGCGCAAAGGAAGGGAAGAGCTGTTGCTTAGTGGAATGATGCAGGTGTAGAGTCTCGAGGTTCCTGAGCCACCCAATCCTCTCTGGAAGCGGCATCAGCCAACTGTTTTTAAAGTTCAGTGTCTTGAGAGATGCGAGGCTGCAGAAATCTGCTGGCAGCTGGTCCAACCAATATAAGTCATGCAGCAACAGCTTTTCCAAAGTTGTAGCTTGGTAGAGGGAGTCAGGTAGCTTGCGGAGATGCAAGTTCTCCAGCATCAGTGTCTTGAGAGCAGGGAGCTGTCCAAAGTCCTCCGGCAAGCAGCGAAGCCGATAGCACCTGATAATGGTCAAGCACTCTAATCCAGTTAGGGCTGTGATATTATCTGGGAGTTGCTCGAGCCGAGAACAATCACGAATGGTCAGCTGATGAAGGCAGGGGAACAGCTCTCCAAAGTCAGCAGGAAGGCTCTGGAGGTCGGCCGATTTGGAAATCACCAGCTCTTTCAGGCGAATGCACGGTGATCCTGTAGGGAACATTGAAGCGAAGCTGAGACTGGGAATCTGGGACTCAAGTAACTTGAGACAAGGTAGCTGGGCTACTGGGAAAATCGCAGCTGGTGGATCATTCTTGGGGAGGCAGGTTTCAGTGGAAATCGAGAGTCTGGCGAGTCTTGGAATGCGAGCGAGGCTTGACAACTGCTGATGTGTCAATTTGGAAACAATAATATGGAGGGATGTGAGAGAAGAAAGTTTTCCAAATCTGGGGAATGTCAAGGATGAAACGTTGCTTAGAGAAACTGTGTGGAGATGCTGCAGCTGAAAGAAAGAATCCGGTAAGTCAGTATCTTTATGGAGGCAGTGAAGTGTTATTTCCTCGAGCTGAGTGCAGTTGAGAAAGAACATCTCCAAACCGGCTTCAGTAACTGGATGCTCATCCTTGCTTCCTCCACACTCCGTCGGTGCGATCCCGCGACCCACGTGAAGAGCTTTCAGCTTAGGCCGTGACGAAGCAAGACGAGCGAGAAAAGCGTTGTCAATCATGTCGACACTGCCATCGCTCAGATGAAGATTCGTGAGGTTGTCGAAACAAGCGACAGCGCTGGCCAGATCTTGACAAGATACGAAGAGGTTCTCTTGGACCAACATGCTGGTGACCTGACGTTTAACTAGATCGCGCCAGCGATTGCATACGGACGCGATGAGCAGATTGTAAGCTGCATCTGCTGGTGAACTAAGCCTGTTCGACTTAAAATGCCAATCAGGAAGCGAGACGCATGAAGAATCAGAACCCTTTTCGGAAGACATCCCACCGTGAAACCATAAAATCCTCGTAAGAAGGTCATCTGGAAGTCGATCTATGTGCGAGAGACGCTCCATCTGAACTTATATAGATTGATAGAAGGGACTGAAGGTATGAAACGATTTCTCCTTCACAGCTAAAATGACGAGATCTCCTTCTCCTGAGCTAAAAGTCGCTCATATACGAAACAAAAAAAGCACCACCCGCATGCTGACCTGTGATTTGGAAGTAGGCAAGTAGGTACCTGTGATGCAGTAGGAGCTAATCTCACTCGAGAATCCAGATCCTTTAGGCCTTGTCGAAGCTGGGTATTAGGCTGAGAGCTGTTTTACCTTGCTTTCGAATCCCCCATGACTAAGGCTCGCTTGGCTTCGAGGGATCACCTTCAGGCAGCCCAAGCAGGGCGAATCTGACTAGACTTCGCGCTGGAGATGCATTCAGTTGACAAGGCTTGGGAAGCGAAATTCGGAATCAAGGCGTGTTCATTATTTGGATCTATTGACAATGTTTCACATGTGGGCGCAATTGTGAACCAAAATGCAATTTGCGACGCACTGGGGCGGAAACAAAGCAGCAGCCCAAACTAGACTTTGGCTACGCGTCGGTTTGCGTAATCGCGCCCTTGCTGGTGTTTCAGATTCATTCTAGCCTCGAGCAAGAAAAGCAGTTGCTCAAGGAACGCAGTCGAAAATCAGCTGTTTGGAAAGGGTCACGGGATCAATGATTGGAGGTATCTTCATCCTCGCTACTGAGCAGCCTTCCTTATCTTCAGACTATGTTAAACCGAAATAAGCATTTATAGAACAGAGGCTAGAATAATCATTGGCGTGTCACAACGATACGTATTTACAAAATTTAACACTTTTTATGAAAATAGGAAAGTCGAAATACCCCTCCCCCCCCAGTATGTTTAGTTCCTTTTGGAGGCTTTTCTCGTTCATTTTCACCATACTTGAAAACATACGTGATGGCTCTATATCGATTCATGTAGCGAGCTGCCCAAATTCGTGATTCTCGTCGTGTGTCACCTCACCACGATGTGGGCTTGTGTGGGGGTGAGTCAGAATCTTCCCGAGAAGCGCGACGGGGGGGAAGCACCAGCATGTCCACGTGTGCAATTAAAAGATCTGCGGTTCGCTGGCCGCACTCGCGAACAATATTCCCCCTCTAACGAACACTACCAGGTATTTTCCCATATTTTTTAGCCGTCCGATTTCACCATCGTGCCGCTCTTGTTAATCGTGTCAGATGGTTTCACAGCCCGTACCGCAACAAGCGAAAACGAGCCGCGGATTCTTTGGAATATCATTTTTCCTCATCTTCCCAACAAATTTCATTTACGAATTGGCACAGCATCCAGTTCCGTGACCCCCCTCAGCAAAGACGAACCATGTCAGCAAGCTAGAACTGGTTTTGACAGAGCCAGACCTCACCATCCAACGTCGTACAACACACGTCACGCTCCTAAGTCTGGACCTTGTTCGTGGTAGGTCCGTGCTGCCTTTGCCTGTCGTTACGGCTTCTTTGCATAGTGAGCTTGCGCTCTCTTTAGTATACCCCGCAACCGACCAACAACCGCCAGACAAGGGCAGGCACGAAGTCATCGTAGTCGTCCCATATTGCTTACACCATGACCGTGGTAATGTTGCCCCTGACAGAAATCACTTGTCACTATCAGGCGCTATTAACGACATTGCTTATCTAGCGCCCTGCGGCTAGCTGGCCGTAACCTCCAAGTTCTAAGGCTTCCACCAACGTTTGGATCAAAACTTCAGAGGCGCCGCATAAAGTATTCACTAGATTGGAACCAGATTACTACGTACAATACTTGTTCACAGTAATGGCTACCGTAGCCGGCGGGAGGTCGTGGGCCCAAGATATATTATTATCCGCAGACCCGCCGCCCAATGGTGAGCTGGCCAAGGACCTCGCTACAGCGGAAGCAGCTGATGATGGCCTTGCACGAGGTTGCGGGCAGATTAACATCGGGATGCGGCACGTAGCAGCGACCAATAGCGCAACCGCTAGAGAGCCGATTCGCTGCGCGCTTGCGGCAGATGATTTAGTTGCTAGAGATCAGATCCGATGCGCGCCGTATCCCATGCTCGGGGGGCGCGGGCAATCGACTACACGGCCGCTGCAGTTTCCCTGCGATCCTGAGTCGGATGAGTCGCCAGACGACTCTGCGACGACGTCGTCATCGTCGTCGGCGTGCGATCATGCAGAGGCTGGTCGCGATTGCGACCCCGGGAGCGGAAGCGGTGGAGGGATGTGCGACACGGGCGAAGGTTCTTTTGCGCCTTGTGGGGTTACATCTGTGTTACGATTTCGTAACCTTTCGCACTCTGTCGCATCGAAAGCTCGGAAGAACGCGTGCTGTAAGATCAACTCTTCGAAAATCGCGCCGCTGCCTAGCGACGAAAGCGCGGCGAGTGACGAAATTCACATACACGTCGACGCTGGTCGCAATGGTAGTGGCTGTAGTACCGATAATCTCAAACCCGTAATCAGCCATTCAGCAGCAAACATAGGGCGGACAGCCCACGATTCAGACAGGTTTTCAGGTTCTGGCAGCAAGCTACGCTCTTTGGAGCGCTCGATTTCCAGGCGAATTGGCGTGAGAAGTAATTCCAGCCGTAGGATTCTCGTCGACATCAGCGGCAGCGCAAAATCGGGGCAGATCACAGCGATCATGGGAGCGAGTGGAGCGGGGAAAACGACGCTGCTGAACATCTTGGCGTGCCGCATAGCGTCGGGTCGGCGAGCGGGCGAAGTGGAGCTTGACGGGTTACCCGTGCGAAGCGGAACGATGCGACGAGTTTCGGCGTATGTGATGCAGGACGACCTCATGTTCCCGTCGCTCACGGTACGTGCGACATATAGTCGTCCTTTCGTGACATTTTGATCGCCAAAACACGGCCTAATTCTTCGTCACCTTTTTTCGCGGCGTGTGGTAACCAGGTGCGCGAAACGCTGATGTTCGCCGCGGAGCTTCGCCTGCCGCAGAGCGTGAGGCGGGAGGAGAAGGCGGCGAAGGTAGCGCGGTTGCTCGAGTTGCTGGGATTGGCAGAAGTGGCGGAAACGAAGATTGGGGATGAGGGACAAAGGTAAGGAAAGACTTTTGGAAAAGTGCCTGTCACGATCGTCAGGGATCATACGAGAACCCTTGGATTCAGTCTTGGTTCTTTGCTGGGATTGGCAGAAGTGGCGGAAATGAGGAATTTACCATTTTCTCGGTACTTTTTTGGGGTTGCAATCCAATTTCAGGGGCGTGTCTGGTGGCGAGAGGAAGCGCGTCGCGATCGGCACGGAGATCATTTGCGACCCGAAGATTCTCTTTCTCGACGAGCCCACGTCGGGGCTCGACTCGACGAGCGCGTTCCGCGTGGTGCGGGCGATTAAAGACATCGCGACCAACACGAACAGCATCGCGGTCATGGTGCTGCACCAGGTACGACCGTGTTTCCTCTTCCACGTGCTCGGGACAACCACTACCCTTATCCCGACACTCTCCCCCTCCCTTCCCCACATCCCCCTCCCTATCCCCCATTCTCCTCACCTTTCCTTTCCGCCAACCAACCCCCCCTTTTTCTCCCCCTCCCAGCCCAGCTTCCGCGTTCTCGGCCTCGTAGACCGCCTGATCCTCCTCGCCTCGGGCCACGCCGTCTTTCACGGCGCGCCTCCCGCGCTGCCGCGCTTCCTCGAGTCGGTCGGGTTCCCCGTGCCGCAGTTCGCTAACAGCACCGAGTTCGCGCTGGATCTTATCGAGGATATGCAGCGGTCGAGCCGCGGTGTCGCGGATTTGGTGGATTTTGCGCGGGTATATGAGAGGCAGCAAGAGGAAGAGGAGCAGCGGGAAAGGAAGCTAGGGAAGCTGGGAGAGGAGGCTGCGCTGCGGTGTAACCCTCAATCAGAGGGTGTTTTACAAATGCAGGGCCTGAACACAGAAGCAGCATCGCCGGAAAATGCAAGAACGGGAGGAGCGGCGACTGCAACGGCGAGTTTTTGGAACTCCAGATATTTCCAACTTCCGAGCGCGCTAAAAGAGAGAGGCAGTAACGAGGATGTGGAGACGGGCGTTGCGAATCGGGATGGCGAAAGCGGGAAGGCTACGTGGTGGGGGAGAATAGGGGCAAGGGGGAAGACGCGGCGACGGGAAAGCGGGGCTGACGAAACGCGAAAGTATGGTAACGGATGGTTCGCAGAACTGGCGGTGCTGACGAGACGGAACGCCCTGATCACGTTCCGCACACCCGCGCTGTACCTTCTGCGACTGGGCCTGATTGCTATAACGGGGATAATGCTCGCAACGATCTTCTTCCAGCCAGACGATAGGTACAGTGAAACTGCTAAAACTCAAGCTTGGATTGAAGTAATGAGAAGGTATAACGGAGTGAGTTCAAACGAAGGACCTTGGGGAATCAGAATTTGAAGAGGTATGAGAGAGCTGGAGAAAAACGCGAGAAAAACAGAGAGCTAGTTTTCCAATCTCCCTCTCTTCCCTTGCCTCCCATCCATGCCCATGGCCCCACCCCACCCCACCCCACCCCACCCTTTACCAGCATGAAGGGCTTTCAGGAACGTCTCGCATTTTTCTCCTTCGCCATCTGTGTGCTTTTCTTCGTCTCCTGTGATGCCGTTCCCATCTTCATCCAGGTATGTGTGCTGTCTATAACTTTCATGTCCTTCCTATTCCCATCCCACGCCATGCCATCCCATACCATGTCATCTCATACCATGCCATCCCATACCATGCCATCCCATACCATGCCATCTCATGCAATGTCATCCCATGCCATGCCAACTCATGCCATTCCATCCCATGCCATGCGTCCTCCTCTCCCTCCGCCCCCTCTCAGGAGCGAAACATCTTTCTTCGTGAAACAAGCAGCAGCGCCTATCGCCCGTCCACCTACCAGCTCTCCTCCACGCTCGTCTACCTGCCGCTGCACCTGCTCACCCTTTACCTCCTGCCTTCTCTCTCCACCTCTCCCCCTCAACCCCCATCCCCAGGAGCGGAACATCTTTCTTCGAGAAACAAGCAGCAGCGCGTACCGACCATCCACCTACCTGCTCTCCTCCACGCTCGTCTACCTGCCACTGCACCTGCTCATGGCGCTCACGCTCGTGCTCGAGGCATGGTGGTGCCTGGGACTGCAGGGTGGGGCACAAGGCTTCTGCTTCATGGTTCTCGCGTGTTTTGCGATGCTGTTTACCGGGAATGCCATCGCCACGTGTGTCAGCATCTGCGTCAACCAGTGAGTGTGGGGTCAACTTTTCTCCCACCCTTCTCACAGCATCTGGCCTACACAGCAGTAGCGATCGCTCTCATGACAGACTTTGCTCTCTCCTCATCAATTTCCTTCCCTGCCTTCCTCCCCTCCCCTCTCTGCAGCGTTGTGCACTACCTCTCGCCCTCAATTCCCTTCCCCTCCCTGTTCCTTCCCCTCCCTCCCTGCAGCGTTGTCCTGGCCTATGCAGTGGCCATAGCTCTGATGGCATACTTCGCTCTGCTCAGCGGGTTCTACATCGACAGGGAGAGCATCCCGGACGGCTGGGTCTGGCTGCACTACCTCTCGCCCATGAAGTATGCGTACGAGGCGCTGGCGATCAATGAGTTTGGCAGGTGAGGAATCGGCATTACTTTTCACTTCACTTCACCATCACTTCACTTCACAATCTCCCACTTTTCACTATCTTTCCCCACCATCTCCCACTCCTAACCATCTTTCCCCACCGTCTCCCACTCCTCACCCCCTATTCCGATCTCCATTCCTCCCTCACCTTACCAGGCCCGGAGGTCCCTGTTACTTGAAAGCTGGCACAATGTTTGATAATACACCTGTGGCGCCGTATCTAAATGCAACCAGAATCAACAAGGCCATGATGGGGATGCGGCAGGTGCTGGCTGGTACTCCTTATAGCAAAATCACTACAAGCACGTGTTTCCGGGACGGGCCGCAGCTGCTAACGACTACACTGGCGGTGAATCAACTCGACATGTGGGAGAACGTGGCGGTGCTGTTGGGTTTTGGGGTGTTTGTGCGGTTTGTCACATTTCTGCTCCTGGTGCGGTTCAGTAAAGCTAAGCAGCAGTGAGAGGCTGATGTGTTTATGCGCTATGTGACAAGCATTGTAACATTAACATAATTATTGCGCGAAGTGGAATATGCAGCCAAAGGACATTGAGCGGTTGTAATTCCCGAGTATGTACCAGTAATAGTGAGCCCTACGATTCATTATAGTTCATTCGGTTCTTCTACCGTATAAGGAGAAGGGTGATAATTGTGAGACCAAATTAAAAATATAGCCACTCAACAGAAAAAAAACACACAAAAGTGGTTGTCTTGGGTCGACTCTAGAGGACAATAACGAAGCGTCCATCACCGAGTCTCTCAAAAAGTCGACCAAAGACCCCACGCGAACAAAACCCCACATCCCCCCCACCCCCACTATTCCGCCTTCCCCCCTCCCATCTAAACACCATCCCAATTGTCCCCTCAAATGCCGCTTTCCCCCAAAATGCTAGCCTTCACTCCTCTCCGTGATCTACGCTTGAATGAAAGTCGCCTCCACATTTCACTTGAGTTCATAGCATCTCTCTAGTAGCCACCACCACGCCCACCACGGCCACCAGCGCCACCAGCGCCACCAGGGCCATCGCCGTCACCGTCAGGCCCGTTACCACCACGCCCGTGACCGCCATGCTTGCCGAAGTTCCCCGTGAGCGCGGCGCTCCAGGAGTTGCCGGTCGTGCTGTCGGTGAAGATGACAGCGTAGGGCGAATCAGTCGTCGTGTCGGTGGTCCCGATGAACGTCGCAAACAGCGCCTTGGTCTTCGCGCCCATCCACGCCAGGCGCTGGCGCTGGCGCTTAAGGAACTGCTGCGTCAGCTTCCCCGCGCTGTTCACCGCGAGCTCGCGCCCGCGGCGGCGTCCGCCGAAGGCGTTCTGGAAGCCCTGCTTCGCGCCGTTGATCACCTTGGTGAACGCGTTCTGCGTCACCGTCGCGTTCGGCACACCCGCGAGAATCGCCTCGACCACCGTCGCATCCGCGCCTTCCACGGTGCCTGTCACGCGCAGCTCCGTGTGCGACCCGCCGCGCCCGCCGCGCGTCTGGGTGGTCCAGCCGGTGGACGGCAGAGTGAGGGCGGCGGTGGCGGTCGAGTCGCACGCCGCACCTTGCACGATGGTGAGCGTGTCGGGCGCGGTGCCGCTGTACTCGTCAAGATCGGCGTCGAAATAGAGGTTGTAGACGGGTGTGCCCGACGACTCGTCCTTAAAGACCGCAAGCAAGAACTTTCCGCGAGTCGCGCCGATGTCCGCCGTGCAGTTGGAAACCCACGCGCCCACGCGACCTGCGGATGATGCAAAGGGGGGAGGGAAAAGAAGGGGGGGAGGTGGGGGAAGAAGGGGAGGGGTGGGGGGTTCGGGGGAGGGGAAGAAAGAAACCAGCGGACGTTTTTAGTTAACGGAAATTATGGAAAAAGGTATTCGGGATCGTTTTGACGGAAACAACGAATCTGACGGACGATGCGTGCTATATGGTGCATTCGTCGCACCTGTGAGATTGCCGGTGACGGACGCGTCGATCGGCGGGCCGTGCGCGCCCCTTCCGCCGCGGCCTCCGCCGCCGTGACCGAGAACTGCAGGCAGCGCAAGAAAAAAATACGACATCGGATCGGATGTTGTAAGTTCACGCGTTGAAAGCCGTCATGACACATTGACACCCGAAGCAACACGTTTGACATTCAAGGGAAGGGAGCGCTGGCAACTACTTGATTCGAACAAGGACGGCGAGGGTAGTAGGGGTCTACCCTGGACCAATTTAGTCGACCAGTTTTTCTAAGCAACGAGCATACCAGGCGCGACGAGAAGCAGGACGAGGAGAGAAAGAAGACCGGCGCGCGTCATCGTGTCTGATGATTAAAGCAAGTTACGCCAGGAATAGTCGGTCGTAGAAACTGCTGTTAGACGTGTGCGGTGTATGTAGATGCTGAAATGTGTGTTTTGCTGGTGAATGGGAATGGGTCGAGTGGTATTTGTGCTATACGCTTGGAGCGCATTCCCTAGGTGGATGGCATGCGGGCAACCATGGTCGCGCTGCGGAGCGGACAGAAAGGGGGAATTCGAGGGGGTCGCGGTCCGCGGAGACCAGCCCAGCCCAGGAAACTTTTGGAAGCATTTCTTTCTCCAAAAGGTCGTTGTTTTTCAGCACAGCAAAAAGTTTGTTTCTGCATTTCATCTCTGCCCGACATTGGCCAGTTTTCTTTCAACTACCGCGAAGAACAGATAATATACATTTCTGTAGATGGTACAAACCCTCACAATCTTCATGTTTGGGGTTCGATGTGCACATATATTGGGCAGGGGAAGAATGACGAAAGTACATCAGAATGCGCCGACCATTTTTGACTGGTCAGCGGAAGGAATTCCACTGGTCATGTGGACAAGACAACCTGGCAACAGCTGTCAGGTCACGACGAATGAGCGAATTTCAACGAGTTTCGCGAGGTCTCTCTCGCAGTACAATACGAATTCTGCATCACGAGTCACGACTTCCGCACTGCCTCTACATTGCGAAAGCATGTCTCGTGTCTGGTCATCGATTTTCCCGTGTCGTGAGTTCGTTGAGAGAATCTCTGTTCACACTCCAGGTTTGTGGGTGGATTGCACATACTATACCCTTTAAAGAAGAACTCGAAGGCGCGCTTATAGGCAACGAGTACAGTGTTGTTCAGATAACCTCAACTCCTTTCCTGGGTGGTGATAAGCTTTTCATTCTATGTCATCTATTTTGCTGTTGGTGTGTGTTCAGTCTGATACATTAGAGAAAGCTCGTACTCAGCGACAGCGGCATGTGGATCAGCTACCACCACTGACTGCATGCCATGTGAAAAGGCAGTAGTAGCTCTTGTTCATATTTCAAGTGTAACAAATCATGTTCATGCTGCCCCTAATGTTCCAGCTGGGACTAGTACTGACAGCGCTAGCAACCACAGGCAGCAATGGCAGTAACAAGGGGTGCCCTCACTTCTTCCTCTGCTCCGTCCCTCCCCTCCGCACCATACTTCAAAGCATCACCAGCACCAATACCACCACCATTTCTCCCATCATCCCCATCCTCTGTTCCTAAGAAATGCTAACCAAACTCCTCCATCCCCGATCCCCAGAACCACTCTCAACTCCTTCCTAATCCCGCAGCAACCTCCCACCCCTCCCAACCCATCACGATGCCTCAAAAGCGTCACCAACACCATCCCTCATCATCCCTCCCAGCGTCCCCCTCCTCTGTGCCAAAGTACCTGTCTCCAAACTCACCCATCCCCGACCCTGCCCAGCACCGCTCTCAACTCCTTGTCAGTCCCTGCCGCAACTTCCCACACCTCCCAACCCATCAAGACGCCTCAAAAGCATCGCCATTGTCATCCCTCTCATCATCCTTCCCAGCGTCCCCCTCCTCTGTGCCAAAGTACCTGTCCCCAAACTCGCCCATCCCCGGCACCACTCTGTACTCCTCGTTAATCCCCGAGTCGATCTCCGATGTCACGATCTTGAGCTGGGGAAAGCGCCGACACACGTTGTGAATGCCCTCTGGCGCCTGGGGGAGGGAGGATGGTTAAGTTGGGTTGGGAATGTGGGGTTGAGGGAGCAGGGACGACAGAGACAGGGATGCTGAGGTGGAGGAAGCGCCAACACACATTGTGAATGCCCTCTGGCGCCTGGGGGAGAGGAGGGGTGGGGGGGGTGGGAGGAGTAAGATAATGAGGGAGCAGGGAGAAGAGGAAATGGAATGGCAGGTGGGAAGAGGCAGGGATGTTGAGGTGGGGGAAGCGCCGACACACATTGAGAATGCCCTCTGGTGCCTGGGAGGGGGAAGACTGGTTGGGTGTAGTGTAGGGTACAGAAGGGAATGGAAATGGAGGTGAGCAATGGAAGGGTAGAGTGGGAAGAAGACGCAGGGACCTTCAGGTGGGAGAAGCGCCAGCACACGTTGTGAATGCCCTCGGGTGCCTGGAGGGGAGAGGGGGGGTGAGTGGGGCAGAATGGGAGCATGGAAGGAAGGGAAATGATTCTTGAGGCGGGGGAAGCGCCGACACACGTTGTGAATGCCCTCTGGTGCCTGGAGGGGAGAGGGGGGGTTGGAGCGGGGGAGGGTGGGAAGGAAAGGGGTAGAGTGGGAGCAGGGAGGACAGGTGAATGAATGTTGAGGTAGGAGAAGCGCCAACACACATTGTGAATGCCCTCTGGTGCCTGGGTGAGGAAGGCGGGATTGGAGGGCGGAAGGAAGGGAAGGAGGGGGTAGGGTGGGAGAAGGGAAGGCAGGGAAAGGACTGTTGAGGTGGGAGAAGTGACGGAGTGACGACATACATTGTGACGACAAGAAAACAGGGAGAGAGAGAGAGAAGAGAGTGAGGGCTAAGGAACATCACAGCTGGTTAATCTCTTCACCACTGAATACTGTTCTGCATTCCGCCTAATAATATGATCGAGATAATAAAATCTACTCTCTCCACCACTTATCACCGCTCTGCACCCGTCCTGATAACTCACCGAAATGAGGTTGAGGAAGATGATTCGCTCCTCAGGCACCCCTCGGTGCAGCAGCAGCTGGGGTAGCGGCTCTCTGCACCACTGATTACCGCTCTGCACCCCTTCTAATCATGAACTCACCGAAATAAGGTTGAGAAAGATGATCCTCTCTTCAGGCACCCCTCATTGCAGTAGCTGTGATGAGAAATAACCGAATTGGCTGCCCTTTTCACCACTGATTAGCGCTCTGCACCCCTCCATAAACTCACTGAGATGAGGTTGAGAAATATGATTCGCTCCTCAGGCACCCCTCGATGCAGCAGCAGCTCGATGGCTTTGATGGCAGAGCGACCTGAAGGAGGAGAGAATAGAGGGGAGTAGCAAGAGAGAATAGAGGGGAGTAGCAAGAGAGAATAGAGGGGAGTAGCAAGAGAGAATAGAGGGGAGTAGCAAGGAAGCAAGGCAGAGGATGAAGAGGGTAACCACGATGGCTCAGTCCATCCACCCACCCCTACCATCCCTCGGTGCAGCAGCAACTCGATAGCCTTGATGGCAGAGCGGCCTGGAGGAGGAGAGAAGAGGGGGGGATGGAAAGTATGGCGGACAGAGGATGAAGAGGGTAACCACAATGGTTCAGCGCACATCAGGCATCCCTCGGTGCAGGAGCAGCCCGATAGCCTTGATGGCAGAGCGGCCTGGTGTTTGAAGGGGGATGTGGATGAAGGGAAACCATCAAGCAGACGTTAACCACTATGGGTCAGCCCAAACTGGGCACCCCTCTGTGCGGGAGCAGCTTGATAGCCTTGATGGCAGAGCGGCCTGGAGGGGAGAGAATAAAGCAAGGCAGGAGGCCAAGCAACGCAGCACTTTAATAAGATCGAAGGGCAGTGTATAGGTCAGCTTCTTGGCAGTAAGCTATACGTAAGAGTAAGCACTAAGCAGGCAAAAGTAAGCAGTTAGTAGAAGGTAGAGCAAACTGCATAGCCGCCCACCACCTGGCTCTCTGGGTATGCCAACCCGGGAGACCCAGATTCCTTTGCTGCTGAACTAACGAGTTCAAACTGCCTAGTACCCACTGAATGATGCCAGCACATCTAGCAGAGATGACTTTTGAGTCGACTCAAAAGTCACCTCGTCACATCACATGACTCAGCGGGATGCTCTCTGCCAAGGGGATAGAGAGAGGAAAGAGACGGGAGACGGGACCCCCCTTGTTGTGCAGCCCACGAAGGAGGCAGCAGGAATGAGCAGCGTACAGCCATGTAAAGCCTCACCTGATGCGAGAACAGGGTCTAGCAGCATCACATGCCTCTGGGGGGAGGCATTGCGTAGAGGGGAGAGAGACGTCTTGCGAGAGGAAAGAGCCGACAGTCATGTTCAAGTGCAAGGCGAGGAGGGAGGGAGTTAAAGCCCCACCTGATGCGAGAACAGGGTCGAGCAGCATCACATGCCTCTGTGCGATGTCCCTTGGGAGTTTTTCGTATATGAGCTGGAGGTGGGTGGGAGGGGCGGGGCGGGAAGGGAGAGCAGCGGGCGGGGAACATGGGGAGATAGAGCGAGGAGAGACGATGGAGATCAGGAATCTCTATGTGATGTCCCTTGGGAGATTTTTGTGTATGCGCTGATGAGAGATGATGAGACGGGTGGGGAGGGAGAAGATGGTGAAAGTAGGGAAGAAAAGGAGAGAAGGAGAGGGGGAGAAGGGGGAAGGAGGAGAAGAGGAGAGAAGGAGAGGGGGAGAAGGGGGAAGGAGGAGAAGAGGAGAGGAGTGAAGGAGATGAAAAGAGGTCGATGCATGATTGAGATGACACACATGATACTAATAACTCCTTGCAAGCACACACATGCAATCATGTAGAAAGCGCTGAGAGAGAAGAGGCCTCACCTGCTTGCCAAAGTCGCCGTCCCTATGGATGGGCGTTCTGCCCATCTTCACTCCCTTTGAAATTGCCGCCGATTCGGAACGATTCACGCCAGCATCAACATGTTGTGCCGACGGCACCACCAGTGTATGCATGCATGTGCATACGTCCAAGCACAGGGAGACAGAGAGGAGAGAGAGGGAGGGAGTAAGAGGGGTTTGCGCCTCACCTGCTTGCTGTAGGCACCCCTCCCGTGCAGCATGAAAAAACAAACAACGATTCACGCCAGCATCAACATGTTGTGCCGACGGCACCACCAGTGTATGCATGCATGGCATACGAACGAGAGCAGGAGAGAGAGAGGGAGGGAGAAAGAGGGGTGGTTTGAGCCTCACCTGGTTGCTGTAGTCACTCTCCCTTGCAGCATGCCAAAACAAAACAGATAAGGACGCACACATGCATGCATGCACACAACACATGTATGCACAACAGGATCCGAATCTGTTTCTCACCTGCTTGCCATAGTCCCCCTCTCTGTGAATGAGTATCTTTCCAATCTTCACTCCCTTGCAGCACGCTCTAAGTGCATTCTCCATGCTCTCGCCACTGCCACCACGAGACCAAGGGACATACAAGGATACATGCAGATGGGTTCAGATGAAGCAGAAAGAAGGACGCATCAGAGTGGCAGTCCCTTGCACCACGTTGAGCGTTTTTCACGCTCCCGCCTCTGCCACACATACGACACACCTTACAACCATGCATGCACAATTCGAGCCACACATTTTCACATAGATAATTACTTGTTTGAGAGTTTTGAGACGTCTCAACATTTGAAACGTCCCACACACGCACCCAGTATTACCTTCGAATGATGGACACTCCGCACAACTTCTTACTGAAGTTGATTCCCACATATGTGGAGCCTGCATGAGAAGGGGCGGTAGGGGGGGAACGGGAAGAAGAGAGGGGATGGGGGAAAGGGAGGGTGAGGGAAGAAGAGGATACTCTCAGTGCTTACAACTACACTCCACACAGCTTCCTGCTGAAGTGGATACCCACACACGTGCAGCCTGGAGGTGAGGTGGGAGAGGGGCAGGGTGTGCAGCCTTTCCCCTCTCAACCGCTTCTTGCTAAAGTTGATGCTCACATTCATACGGCGAGCCTGAGAGCGGGGTGTTGAGCAGGAGGGGAGGGTTGCTTGAGAGGTATTAATGGGTGTAGACTAGAAAAAGTTATAGACTCTTCTCAAAACCTCAACCCCTATGAATTTAAAACCCTAAACCACAACTCAACATCAGCAACTACACGTCCTTACTCTGTTGTAGTGGCACGAGTTCACTCAGAAAAAAACAGTCGAGTGATGGTATGGTACCTGCTACAAGTTCCTGACTTTGTGAGGATGTTTACCTGTGGGGGTGGTGACTTGAATCTCTGTGAAAGGGAGGTGGCCCAACCCATGCTCCACCAGCTGATGGTGGTGGTGGTTGGAGGAGGAAAGAAAGAGGAGGGAAAGAGGAGGGACAAGGAAGGGACACAGCTAGGGAGTTGAAGATGGTTGGGCAATAGATTGAGAAGGGGAGGTGACCCAACCCATGCTCCGCTACTAGCTGGTGGTGGTGGTGGTGGTGGTGGTGGTGGTGGTTGGAAGAGGAAGAAAGGAGGGACAGAGGAGGGAGGGGGAAGGAGGAAGGGAGGAAGGAATTAAGGAGGAAAAAGAAGGAATGATATTTCCTTCTTTGATTTGGACTTTGGGGCTGCAGAGTAGTTACGTACACATGAATACGAGATAGTTGATGGCTGGCCCAGAGAGTAATGGACTAGGAAGAAAACAAGAGGGACGGAGTTTTGATGAGAAAACGACGTACGAGGCGAATGAGGTGGTCGGCGTAGAAGACAAAGTTGTGCTTCTTGGTGTCATGGGTGAGAGCACGAGATGGGTGTGTGGTGTGTTTGGAGTGGTGTGGGGTGGTGTGGCTGTCACTCAGTTTCATGGCTGAGTGAGAGCAGCGCCTCTAATGAAAAGACCTGAGAGGGAACGTACGAGGCGAATGAGACGGTCGGCGTAGAAGACAAAGTTGTGCTTCTTCGTGTCCCGGTTGCGGATGAGCGTGTGCAT
Source organism: Closterium sp. Naga37s-1 (assembly GCA_947471745.1). NCBI lineage: Eukaryota > Viridiplantae > Streptophyta > Zygnematophyceae > Desmidiales > Closteriaceae > Closterium > Closterium sp. Naga37s-1. Next base: position 2,641,167 of record CANJKZ010000768.1, on the reverse strand, counting down.
TCCCCGCACCTGGTGGCGTAGAGAGCAGAGGGTTGAGGAAACGGAGGGGGGTAGGGGGAGATAAACGTAGAGTGTGAATGAGCCAGACAGGAAAGGTAAACATGTTGTGCTTTCATTCGCACAGAAGAGTGTCCTCTGTTGCAGATGAACGTGTGCATGAGATGAGAGGGACGGGGGGAGGGAATAAGGGGAAAGGGGAGAAATTGGAGTTCGGATGAGGCACACAGGAGGAGGTAGGCACTTGGCGCTGCTTGATTGGCTTGTTGAATGAGAGTGTACAAAACGCACCACACCACACACCTGGAACGTTGACTCTATAACGTGTACGTTGCTGTAGATATTCCTCAAGTCATGCTGCCCCAGCTTGGAGCCTATGTGCTGCACGATGAGGTTCACTGCCACGTGGTTGTCTCCACCCCTCACCACACCACACCGCACCACACTGCACCGCACCACGCACCTGAAACGTTGACTCTATAACGTGTACGTTGCTGTAGATCTTCCTCAGGTCATGCTGCCCCAGATTGGACCCTATATGCTGCACTATCAGGTTCACTGCCACGTGGTTGTCTCCCCCTCGGGGAATGATGATGTCAGCAAATTTCTTGGATGGAAGGACGAAATCATCGAAGGCCGGCTTGACAAAACGAGCGTACTGGATTGGAGTAAGGGAAGGGGATGGAGGAAAGGAAGGGAAGAAAAAGGGAAGGGAAGGGAAGGAGCGGGATGGGACGGCAGGGAAATGATGATCTGTGTTCTGAATGTGCACTACGTAGTTGTCACCGCCCCTGAGAGTGAATGATGATGTCGGCGAATTTCTTTGAGGGAAGCATGAAAATCATCAAAGGCTCGCTTGACAAAGCGAGCGTACTGGGTGAAAGGCGGAGGGATGGATAGGGGTGAAAGGAAGGGGGAGGGATGGAAGCGTAGGGATGGATAGGGGTGAAAGGAAGGGGGAGGGATGGAAGCGTAGGGATGGGAAGGAAAGGGAAGGAGAGGGAAGGAACGGGAAAGAAAGGAAAACGGAAGGAATGGGAAAAAAGTGGAAGGACAGGGAAGAAAAAAGGAAGGCGGGATAGGATGGAGGGGAAACGGAGTGCAAGGGTATACAAAGCCTGGGTTAACAAAGCAAGCATGCTGGAATGCAGGGAATGGAAGCGGAAATCACACCTGATCAAGATCAATATCCCTCGTGATAATCACACGCACCTGGTCGATCACCCCTTGCACGTCGATCCGCAGGGACACGCTGGCTGGACCAAGGACTTGGAGGATCTCCCTGAGAACATGAGCGATCGGCTGCCGTGTCTGCGGGAGCTCAGCATCAGCGACTGCGGACGTTTCACGGAACAACCCGAGCAGGTCACCTCCTTGACCTGCCTGCGCAGCTGGACGCTCTCCAGCTGCACATTCGTCGGACTGCCTGATAGCCTCGGGGACATGCCCGACCTGAAAACGCTCCTCAAGCGTGAATGAGCAGACAATCCGACAAATGTGCAGCTGGAGAGCTTCAAGCTGCGCTGGCAGTTCAAGGGAGTGACCCGCTCGGGTTGTTCCGTGAAACGTCCGCATTCGCTGATGCTGAGCTCCCTCCCGCAGACACGGCAGCCAGTCCATGTTCTCAGGGAGATCCTCCAAGTCGTCGCGCCAGTGTGTCGCTTCCGATCCTCCTGACCAATCGCACGCCGGCATCTGTCTGTGTGTCCGAATATGGTCGCGTGCGATTCTACCCATTCCTCCCACTGGTCTAGGTCAATCAGTGAACCACCCCTTGGTGGAATAATCTAGATCCTTCTATTACAATAAGACCTGGTGAACCACCCCTTGCTACAGCCACACACGATCAATCGGACCTCTTTATAGTAACACTTGAACTCGTTATAGTCACACCTGAACTCGTTATAGTCACACCTGATCTCGTATGGTCACACCTGATCTCATATAGTCACACCTGGTCTCGTTTTGATCACACCTGGTCAATCACCCCTTGCACGTCTCGCCCTCGCTCCAGCGTATCTCTGCGAATCCTCCTGGCCAATCGCACGTCGGCATCTGTATCCACAAAAACCTTCATGTTCATCAGCCCTCGCACCCTCGCCTCGTGGAACACCAGAATGCCTTCGAGAATGATGACATCCGCAGGGTTGGTCTGAGAGGGGGGAGAGGGGAGGAGGGGTTCAGCGGTTTGCAGCAGAATGGATAAACACTTGTGTGTGCATGAAAGCGCATCCCGGCATCTGTATCCACATGGATCTTCATGTTCATCAGCGCTCGCACCCTCGCCTCGTGGAACACCAGAATGCCTTGCAGGATGATGACGCCAGCAGGGTTAGTCTGATGTTTGTATGTGGAGAGGAAGGGGAGAGAGGAGGGTTTGGAGAGGAGGAGAAGGAGGAGGGAAAAACCCGCCGTTAGGCAACCCGCCCTTAGGCAACCCACCTGATGACATCCCACTGATGACATCCCACCTGATGACATCCCACCTGATGACATCCCACCTGATGACATCCCACCTGATGACATCCCACCTGATGACATCCCACCTGATGACATCCCACCTGATGACATCCCACCTGATGACATCCCACCTGATGACATCCCACCTGATGACATCCCACCTGATGACATCCCACCTGATGACATCCCACCTGATGACATCCCACCTGATGACATCCCACCTGATGACATCCCACCCGGGTATGTAGTGAAAGAATACCGCCTGCACCACCACCACGCCTTCACCATTCTCTAAGATGCCTTCATCGCACTCACCTTCCACACGGCCGTGGACCGTTGGTGTGTCTTGAAGTCATACACTGGGATCTCCTCTCCACCGTGTATACTGCTGCGCCCTCGTTGCTCTCTTGAGGTCAATTGGCCCCCCTTGACAGCAACGAGGGTGCAGGAGTACACACACCACCACGCACACGCTCATTGCCACATATACTATCATATGTGCACCTTCCCTCCACACACCTTCCGCACGGCCGTGCTCCGTTGGTGTGTCTTGATGTCATACACTGGGATCTCCACCAATTGCCCCTCCTTGAGAGCAATGCGGGTGCATGCATGCAAGAGCACTGTCGGTTACCACACATCAACCCTCCTGAAACCCACCTTCCGCACGGCCGTGCTGCGTTGGTGTGTCTTAAAGTCATACACTGGGATCTCCACTGATTGCCCCTCCTTGAGAATGGTGGTGCATGTATGCAAGAATAATGTCATCCACCACCACGCACCAACCTTCCTTCCACCCATTCACCTTCCTCACAGCTGTCGACCGTTGGTGTGTCTTGAAGTCATACACTGGGATCTCCACCGACCGCCCCTCCTTGAGAATACCAAGGGAGGGTGAATGCATGGGAGAATACTGTCATATACCACACATCCACCTCTCTCACACACTCACCTTCCTTCCACTCACCTTCCTCACGGCCGTGCTCCGTTGGTGTGTCTTGAAGTCATACACTGGGATCTCCACCGAACGGCCCTCCGTGTTGAAAGCAATGACGGTATGAGTATGCTCTATGTGTGCACGCATTCACCTCTCTCACACCCACCTTCCTCACGGCCGTGCTCCGCTGGTGTGTCTTGAAGTCATACACTGGGGGGAACATCCACGCCGATCGGCCCTCCTTAAGAGTGAAAACACAAAAGTACACATACATACGCAAGCATGATCGTACAGTCACCTTATCCCACAGTAATGATACCCCCATCGCACTCACCTTCCTCACAACCGTGCTCCGTTGTGTGTCTTGAAATCATACACTGGGATCTCCACTGATTGCCCCTCCTTGAGAATGGTGGTGCATGTATGCAAGAATAATGTCATCCACCACCACGCACCAACCTTCCTTCCACCCATTCACCTTCCTCACAGCTGTCGACCGTTGGTGTGTCCTGAAGTCATACACTGGGATCTCCACCGACCGCCCCTCCTTGAGAATACCAAGGGAGGGTGAATGCATGGGAGAATACTGTCATATACCACACATCCACCTTCCTCACACACTCACCTTCCTTCCACTCACCTTCCTCACAGCCGTGCTCCGTTGGTGTGTCTTGAAGTCATACACTGGGATCTCCACTGATTGCCCCTCCTTGAGAGCAATGACGGTATGAGTATGCTCTATGTGTGCACGCATTCACCTCTCTCACACCCACCTTCCTCACGGCCGTGCTCCGCTGGTGTGTCTTGAAGTCATACACTGGGATCTCCACTGATTGCCCCTCCTTGAGAATGGTGGTGCATGTATGCAAGAATAATGTCATCCACCACCACGCACCAACCTTCCTTCCACCCATTCACCTTCCTCACAGCTGTCGACCGTTGGTGTGTCTTGAAGTCATACACTGGGATCTCCACCGACCGCCCCTCCTTGAGAATACCAAGGGAGGGTGAATGCATGGGAGAATACTGTCATATACCACACATCCACCTTCCTCACACACTCACCTTCCTTCCACTCACCTTCCTCACGGCCGTGCTCCGTTGGTGTGTCTTGAAGTCATACACTGGGATCTCCACTGATTGCCCCTCCTTTAGAGAAACGATGGTTGAAAGCAGAGCGTCCGTGTCAAAAGCGTCTGACAAGGTAAGGGGAGAGGGGGGGGGAGGGGAGGGATCAGGAAGGGGACAGACAGACATGGGGGAAGGAGTCAGGGGGGGTTGAGAGGGGTCAGGAGGAGTTGGAGGCGGGGGCAGAGGAAGGCGTATAGCACTGCAGGTATCCATCCATCCACCTGTCCTCCTTGAGAGCAATGAGGATGGGACAAAACGTGTTCGTATCAAATGCATCTGAGTGGGAGAAGGTGGGGGGGAGATGGCAGGAAGGGAGGACAGGGGAAGGAAGCGGGGGGGGCACAATGGCAGGGCAGGGCAGCTTGCACGATTATCCATCATTCCACTGATAGGGCCGCCGGCACTCCTTGCGAGCAACGGGGGTGGAAAGGAGAGCAAAGACTGTTCACCAGGAAATTGGTAGTGATGGTTGTGAGGCGTTTTTCAATTGGCGGTTACCAGGAAACAGTTCACAGTGGTTTTAAGAAACCAGTAGTGGTGGCGGTTACCAGGACGGTTGAATTTTAATTCGAAGTTGAATTGTCATACCAGGACAATCGCTGGTATGATTGAGCTCCTCCTCTGTCAACTTGCAACAGTAACCGCTCCGCTAGCACCAAGTATGCAGTGGTAATCCAATGCAAACCCAACTGTGTTGATCAACATGGTATGGTGACGAGCAAAACCATGATAATCATCACCATGGCTCACCATGGCACTTACCAGGATGATCAAAATTGAAGTCACTGGCATGCTTCAGCTCCTCCTCTGTCAACCCTCGGTAGAACGAGTCCTGTCAGCGTGCAAGCAAGCAAGCAAGCACAGAAGGAAGCAAGTGAGAACACGCAGAGTTTCCAGCTTAGCGCACCAAAATCACTCCTCCTCTGCCAATCCTCGGTAGTAGAAGGAATCCTGTCTGTCACCAAGCAAGCACGGAAGCACGCGTGCAAGCAGAAAGTAAGTTTGGGTGAGCAGGCTTGTTGCCTCAGATGCTGTACATGTACGCTTCTTACGCGCCTCAAACCTCCTCACTGGCATGCTTAGGTTTAGCTCCTCCTCTGTCAACCCTCGGTAGAAAGAGCTCTGTCAGTGCGTACGAGGTTCCGGGTTCAGGGTTCGAATTATATTGTCGAATGTACGGCATGGCTTCAAGCACATGCATACCATGTTGACTATTGAGTCGACTCAAAAGTCAACATGAGGTTTGGGGTTCAGGGTTCGAATGATATTGTCGAATCTACGGCATGGCTTTGAGCACAGCACATGCATGCCGTGGCGAGGCATGGAATGGGTTGCACTACACTGCACTCCTCCATCTCACAACCCACCCACACCATACATCACATGCTGCACCGCTTAGTTTGCACCGCACTGCACCACCTCTCATCTGATGCAGCAGCACCACCCAGTGGTTGCGTAGCTGCTCAATGAATGACTGCTGACTTGGCTCAACCACCACAGCCCACCTCCTCTCTTCCCCAATGCACCGCACCGCACCGCACTGCACTGCATCTCACCTGGTGCACCAGCACCACCCGGTGGTCGTGCAGTTGTTGAATGATCTGCTCACACACTGTTGTCTTGCCCGAAGCCGTCCCTCCTGACACGCCTGGAGTAAGAGGAGCGAAGGAGTGGGAGGCGGAACGAGGGTGGGGAGGAGGAGAGGCGGGGCAGGGGGGCGAGGTGTGGTTGGGTGGGGCTGTACGTACAAAATAAGTTCACCCACCAATGTGGAGCGGTCGAGAGAGAAGGACGTGGAGCAATGTCGGGAGGAGAGGGGGAGGGGTCATGGGGAAGTAAACCCACCAATGAGGAAGGGCTCCTTGCCGTGAGCACCAATCAGAGAGGTCAGTGACGAGCGGTCGAGAGAGAAGGACGCTGAGTTATGTATGGAGGGGTGAGAGGAGGAGGAAGAGGCGGTGGGACGGATGGCGGGGGAGTTGGAGAGAGAGGGGGAGAGGGAGGAGGGGGAGGAAGAGGAGGAGGGGCGGGCGGAGGGCGGGATGGGGGGCGCAGCAGCGGCGGCGGCAGCAGGGGGATGGCTGTCGATGGAAGGGTGGAGACCTGAGATGTGCACTTGAGAGCTGGTCTGGAGGGAGAGAGGGAGGGGAGTACACACATGCGAAAGGGGTCGCCGTGAATGGAGGGGTGGAGGCCTGAGATGTGCACCTGAGAACTGGTCTGGAGGTGAAAAGGAGAGAATTCGGGTCTGGGGAATTTGAAAAATACACTTGGGAGATGGTATGGAGGGAGAGAGGACAGAAAAGAGCAGTGGCTTGGTTCCGACAAAAAAATCAGAGGGTGTAATTCGGGTGAGAAGAAAGAAGAGGCAGCAGGTTGTGTCTGTCAGTGGAAAACTGGAGTGGAGGCCTGTGAGTTGCACCTGGGCGCTGATATTGAGAGGGAGAGGGGAGGACACACACGCACACGCGATTCATCTCTCAGGCACACGAAGCAGCCAAGAATGTGCACGGATGTGGAGCTGCATAATAAACCCTGAGCTGTTCTGCACATTGGCACAGAACCAGCGTGCAGAACAGCGAAGTGAACCAGCAGCGCGCCGAGCCAGCGTGCGTATGAATCAGCGCTACAGAATCAGCAGCGCGCCGAGCCAATTACCTCGAGGGTTTTCTCGAGATCCTCCAAAGCGTTGGCCATGCTGCACCGAACTGTACCGGACTGCACCGGACTGCACTGGGAGTGGTTTCCCGCAAACAAAATTCTGGCTAATTCTGCCTCCTGGTTCGACTCAAGTAGTCACCTTGAGAGAATTTCTCTAAATCTGCTGCCTGATGCTGTTGTTTGGTGGTTCCCTGGCCTAAAGTGATGCTAAAGCGTCTAATACTCTTCATACACTCTGTCCTACATCAGTCATGAGAGAAACTACTCTGCAGAAAAGTGCCAATTCTCGTCAGACGTCCATCGTCCTACTACTCGATCGCGGGTATGTCGAGAAATACTAATCAGGAATGACGATACCAGGGATGTCGGGTTATCTACGACTTCTCGGAGAACACGCCGACAGCTGGATGATATTAACGGCAGATCATGCAGCCGGTCAGTTTATAATAGGGACGAACGACTGGTAAGTAGCCTTACGAGCTGACGACCATTCGCATTCCACAACGCAAAAAAGAACAGATTGCTCAGGGCGACGTCAAGGTTGCACGCACAACTTCTGTACGCTAACTGCGGTCAAATTCGTTTCGTCACGGTGCAGGACGGTAAACCTTGGGAAGCGCTTTTCACCGTGTGGAACCGTCCTGAGTCACGATACAATTACTGTAGATGTGCGAGAAATGTGCAACCTAAAAAAGCACAACCCGATCAGCTTCCCTTCCCACAAAGAGTAACGCGAGAGTAACGCGACAAGGAGTTTGTTTGTAGTCGTAGCAACTACCAGCAGCCCTAGTAGCAGCGCATTCAAACGGGACGAGGACACTCTGCGTTTGATTCGGTTGTCCTAAACCCGTCCCTTTCAGCCGCTTTTATAGTTGCAAGCGCGAAAAGGGCCCATCACCGTTCCGTTCCAGTTCATCGCCCAGATTTCAGCTAATAGAAGTCTAAAAAACATAGCAATGCAGTATAAGGCTCGAGGCAACAGCCTGACGACCGTCACGTCGTGGAATCCCCGATTAGCTCCGCCGTGGAAAGCCACGGACGGTCACGATGAAGCGGATTTGCCAGCGCCAACCAGGCTCTGCGATGTGACTGTAGCGAGCGCAGAGGTCCCGCGCGACGCTCGATACATGTGCGACCGTACGGAAGACAGAGTGCGTTCCGATCCAATCCCTTAAATTTTCAGTCAAGGACCACGGTCGACGGTTCGTTTTAGATTTCTGCTACTTTCTTTTAAAATTTGAGGTTTGAAGAAAAGTGTGGAAGCTCCAAGGTTCATCTCCCCCGTGGATTTGGCAGGCCAATGAGCTGGAGCGGCGAAATCAACGGTTTATAGAGGCGCTTGCTCGGGCGGATCCGACGTTCGACCCCGCGAAGCAAACTCTTATGGCGTCTCAGGTGAGATCAAGATCGACTCAGGTGAGTTGCCTTAGGTGAGATCGTCTCATGATTTCCAGATGAGATCGTATCGTATCCGATGTGCAAATAAAATCTTTCCAGACGAGATCGTTTCAACGTAACCACCTGCCTCCCCCACATCTCCCCCACTCCCCCGCCCCACCTCTTCCCCTTACCTGATTCCCCCACCTCATCCCCCACCTCTCCCCTCGCAGACCATTGTGATGGCAGTGGGCCGTGTTGTGTGTGATGCAGAGGCGGCAACAGCGATAACGCCCCACTTGCTGTATTGTTCATACAAACCACCCACTTTCGCCTTCTCCGCCCACCTCGTTCCCCCTCGCAGACCAGCGTGATGGCGGTGGGTCGCGTTGTGTGCGATGCAGAGGCGGCATCAGCACGCCTCAACGATTCGTCAGTGCTCCTGGAAGGATGGTAGGTGCTTGTAAGGAGGGGGGATGTGCTTACGAGGGGATGTGCTCCTGTGTTGGTTGAAGCGTCTATTGCAGAGGCGGCATCGGCGCGCCTCAACGATTCCTCAGTGCTCCTAGAAGGATGGTAAGTGCTGGCAAGTGCTTGTAAGAGGGGCAAGTTTGTGCCCCTGAAAGGACGGTGAGTGTGCTTGTAGTGGGGGGGAGCCATGTTGGTCGAACTTTGAAGCGTCTCATTGAGTCCTCAGTGCTCCTGGAAGGATGGTAAGTTCTGCTGTGCTGACACTACTGTAGTGCTAACAGGTGCTTGTAAAAGGGGGAACCAGTGCTCCTTGTTGAAGCAATTTTTACGCTCCAACTCCTGCTCTCCCACAACCCCACCTCTCAGCATCGACCCTTGTCAGGGCGTGAGGGTGCGCCTCGATCTGCGCCATCTGCCGTCCTTCTCGCTCGTTCCTCTTTACTCAACTTCTCCCAACCACCACTCCGCCCTGCTCCCACCACCAACCCACATCACATCACAGCATTGATCCTTGCCAGGGGGTGAGAGTGCGTCCCGACTTGCGTCATCTGCAGTTTTTCTCGCAAATTCTGGCCGAAGGCAGCAGCCCATGCGCTCCTCCCCCTGCTCTCCCACCATCCCAACCCACCCCACATCACAGCATTGATCCTTGCCAGGGGGTGAGAGTGCGCCTCGATCTGCGCCATCTGCCGTCCTTCTCTCTCTTCCCAGGGCAGATCCTGGCCGTTGAATGGAGGCAGCAGCAACCCACACACTCCCACTGCTGCGCTCCCACCACCCCACCCCACCCCACCTTACCCCACAGCATCGACCCCTGTCAGGGTGTAAGGGTGCGTCTGGACTTGCGCCATCTACCGTCCTTCTCGCTCTTCCCAGGGCAGATCCTGGCTGTTCAAGGCAGGCAGCAACTCACACACTCCCCCTCCTGCTCTCCCGCCCCAACCACCCCACATAACAGCATCGACCCCTGTCAGGGAGTCAGGGTGCGTCTGGACTTGCGCCATCTGCCGTCCTTCTCTCTCTTCCCAGGGCAAATCCTGGCCGTTGAAGGCAGCAACCCATACACTCCTCCTCCTGCTCTCCCACCCTCCCACCCCACCCTACCCCACAGCATCGACCCCTGTCAAGGGGTGAGAGTCCGTCTGGACCTGCGCCATCTACCGTCCTTCTCGATCTTCCCAGGGCAGATCCTGGCCGTTGAAGGCAGCAATCCCAGCGGCTACTGCCTCGTTGCTAAGCGGATTGTTGCCGCACTGCCGTACCGGCCCGTGCCGAGCCTGGCAGGCTCGGAAGCGCAGGCTCGGCGACGGCCGAAGCGGGCGAAGACGGAAGGGGCGGGGAGGAGGAGGAAAGGAGGGAGGGAGGCGGAAGGGAGCGGAGACGAGGGGGGAATGAAAGGCGGAGAGAAAGGGGAGGGAGAGAAGGGAGAGGTGAGAGTGAAGGCAGAGAAGGGAGAGGGGGGAGTTACAGGAAAAGGAGGAGGGAAGGGGAAGGAGAAAGGGGATGGACGGGGGAAAGCGAATTTGCTTCCGTTTGGGCTTGAAGACGTGATTGCACTCGATGAGATAGAGGAGATGAGGATTAAGGATGGGGAGGAGAGTGGTGTGGGAGAGAGTACGGATGAGCATGAGGGGGAGAATGCTAATGAGGGAGAGAAAGACGACGAGGGAGAAGAGGACAGCAAGGGGAAGGTGGGGGAGGAGGAGAAGAGACAGGAGGTGAAGGCCAAGGCTGATTCCGTTGATGCTCGTGCTGCTGGTGATGATGGTGGTGGTGCTGATGGTGCTGCTGGTGATGATGGTGGTGGTGCTGATGGTGCTGCTGGTGATGATGGTGGTGGTGCTGATGGTGCTGCTGGTGATGATGGTGGTGGTGCTGCTGGTGCTGCTGGTGCCGCTGGTGAAGGTGGTGGTGCTGTTGATAAAGATGGAGAGGAGGGATCAAGTAAAGGGACAGAGGATGAGGGAGCTGGGGAGAGAGTGAGTGTGAAGGGGGATGTGGAAGGCCAGGGGGATGAAGCCGGAGGAGGTGAAGGAATGAAGACGGAGGGAGTCAGAGAGGTGGAGAGCGGTGCTGCTGGAGTGAAGGCCGAGGGTGATGATGAGGAGGACGAGGAAGAGGAGGATGAGATTAGAATTGTGAGTCAATCAAACCTTCTCAGTCGACTTGAATACCTATCAATCAAGTGCCCCTTTTTCCTGAACTTTCTCCGAATCATGTCTCGGCTCTGGAAAACCGTTTCGACTCATGTTTGCTTGTGGCTCAGTTTCATCATGCTTGTTTCTCTTCTCAGTCGTGCCCGATGCGCCTCTTCGCCGATCTCCGATGCGCCTCTTCGTTCTCTTCCAATCTCTCCTCAACACCGTGTGACATTGTAGCGAGTTGACTCTTGAGTCGACTCAAATGTCAGCCCTCAGGTTCATGCTTGTTTCTCATTTGAGCCCGATGAGGGGGATCGCCGATCTCCGATGCGCCTCTTCGTCCTCTTCCAATCTCTCCTCAACACTCCCCTATCACCCTCAGATCGCCGCAGCAGGTCCCTTCACCACTATCGACTATGCTTATGCTTCATTCGAGCCTATGCTTCATCGTCTCTAGTTCCTCTTCCTCTTACGCCCTCCATCACCCCCCTTGTCACCCCTCAGATCGCCGCAGCAGGTCCTTTCACCACTATCGATTCGTGGTCCTTCGACCCGCTGAAAGACCTGATCAGATTCGCGCTGCAGCGACCACCGGATGTTCTGCTGCTGGTATGTATGTCACGGCCTCACTTCACCTGCTACTGTCTTGTTGCTGCCATGCTGGTATGCTGGTTCGTTGACTCGTGGTCCTTCGAGCCGCTCAAAGATTTCATCAGATTCGCTCTGCAGCGACCACTGGATGTGCTGCTGCTGGTACGCCGATGCCTCATATCAAGGCGTCATATCACCTGCTACTATATTGCTGCTACTGTGCTGGCTTTTTGGCATTCTGGTATGTCGATTGACTCGTGGTCCTTCAAGCCGCTGAAAGACCTCCTCCGATTCGCACTACAGAGACCACCGGATGTGCTGCTGCTGGTATGTCAAAGAGGCGTCATATCACCTGCGAGCTATTGTCTCGGTGCTAGTGCGCTGTGCTGTGCGGACTTGCTGGCATGCTGGTATTTGACTCGTGGTCTGTAGAGCCGCTGAAAAACCTCATCAGATTCGCACTGCAGCGACCACCGGATCTGCTGCTGCTGGTTAGCATGTAGACGCCTTGGTTCGCGGTTTACCTGTTACTGTCTTGTTCTGCTAGTGCGCTGGCATTCTGCTGTGCCGTTATGTCAATTGACTTGTTGTGTTCGTTCATTCTAGCTCCTCAAATGCCATTCTCCCCTCTCCATCTCCTAACCGCCCTCACCCTCCTTCCCGCCAGCCTTGGTTGTGGTCTTCAACATGAAGAGCACACGATTCGTATTTCTCGTTAATCGAGAGCATCCTGATGCGCGGGATGGCATCATGATTCGTTGACCAGAATCATGATGCGCCCCCTCGCTGCCTTCCCCCCTCCTCCTCCCGTTTTATTTGTGTTTTCCCGTTCTTCACCAGATTGGCCCCTTTATCGACCGGGAACATCCTGACGCGAGGGATGGCTGTGTGGATCAGACCTATGAGGCGCTCTTTCAACAACACATCCGCGCACAGGTGATTAGGGGTGGAGGGCCAAGGGGAAACAGGTCAGGAAAAAGAGGGGACGGCTGCGATGACCAGACCTATGAGGCGCTCTTTCAACAGCACATCCGTACAGGTGAGGAGAGAGGGAAGGGCAGGGGGACAGGCGCGCTCCTATTGCTGAGCGCATGCTATGAGGCTGTGCGGACCAGAAAGACTTATGAGGCCTTCTTTCAGCAGCACATCCGCACACAGGTGGCTGGGGGTGTGGGGAGTGTCGGAAGGGGGATAATGGCTGGTGTGTGTGTGTGTGAGGGCATGCTGTGAGCCTTGTTTTAGGGGTTGCGTGCGTTGGCCATTCCTATGAGGCGCTCTTTCAGCAGCACATCCGTTTGATGGGAGGGGGAAGGGCAGGGGGACAGGGGCGCTGAGAGGAAAAGATGAGTGGGGAAACGGAGGGGATGTGTGGACCAGACTTACGAGGTCCTCTTTCAGTAGCACGACTGTGCACAGGTGCTGCCGCTGCTGCGCATAGCATGCCAAGATGCCCTTCCCCGCCCTCCCCCCTCTTCTCTCTCAGGTGGAGGAGTATTGTGAGCGGGCCGGAGGCAGCTGCAAGGTGCTGCTGCTGTCGTGATTGAGAGACGCACACCACACCATGATGCTCTTTCCCCAATCTTCTCTTTCCGTCTCCCCCACCCCCCTCAGGTGGAGGAGTATTGCGAGCGGGCAGGAGGCACTGCCCACCACCACTGCTGGTACTGCTGCAACCACCACTGCTGGTACTGCTGTTGCCCTGTATGAGATATCCTTTTTTCCCCCCCTCCCTCTCAGGTGGAGGAGAATTGTGAGCGCGCAGGAGGCAGCTGCAAAGTGCTGCTGTCATTGAGAGACGCCCATCGCACCATCTCAAGACACTCTTTTCTTCCTCTGCTTCTCCTTGTTTCTCTTTCCCCCCCCTTGTATCCCCATCTCCGCCCCCCCTCTCAGGTGGAGGAGTATTGTGAGCGGGCAGGAGGCACGTGCAAGGTGCTGCTGCTGCCGTCACTGAGAGACGCACACCACACCATGGTCTTTCCTCAGGTACGGTCTCATCTCAGGTGCCTCTTCAGGTGCCCTCTCAGGTGTCTCTTCAGGTTCCCCTTCAGGTGCACCCCACTCGTCCGTGCAAGGTGCCCTCTCATGTTCCCTCTCAAGTTCCCTCTCAGGTGCCATCTCAGGTGCCCTCAGGTGCCTGTTGCTTCCTGACCATGCTTCTGCTACTGTCATTTCATTCCCCTGTTTTAAAGCATGATGCATGGGGGAATGTGAGGCATGTACGTATGATGCACCGCAAAAATTGCCCATGCCTCTGCCTCTGCCTCTGCCTGTGCACTGCTTGGCAGCACGAATACTCGTGTGTGTGTTCCTGTACGTCAGATGAGCCAGACGTAGCCAGACGTGGTAGCTTACATCTGGCCCATCTGACGCTGACTGAATCCCTTTTGATCCTCTTTAACCCCCCTTCCTCTTTCGCCCCTTTCTGCATGTAAGCAGCCTCCGTTTGACTCGTCTGACTTTGGAAACCCGAAAAGCACATCGGCTTGGGAACTCATTGAATTTCTCCAGATCCCTTTAAATGCCTCTGTTTAAAACACCTCTTCCTCTTTCTCCCACTCTGCATGTGAGCAGCCTCCCTTCAACTCATCTGACTTTGAAGTCCCGCGCAAGCAAATACTCATGCCGCTGAATCCCTCTGAACCCCTCTCAATCCCTCTGAAACACCTCTTCCGCTTGTTCCTTCTCTGCATGTGAGCAGCCTCCCTTTGACTCGTCTGACTTTGAAAACCCACGAAAGCAAGTCCCGATGCTTCGGATCCCCTCTGAAGCCTATTCCTTTTTTTTCATCTTTCTCCCTCTCTCCATGTGAGCAGCCTCCGTTTGACTCATCTGACTTTGAAGACCCGCGAAAGCAAGTTCTCACGCTGGGAAACCCCTCCGCGTTCACTCTGGATAACCAGGTAGGCATTGCTCATACCTCTGGCCGGCTTACACTGTTTTTGTGGTGCGTCAGAAATTGACCCCTCTGCGTTCATTCTGGATAACCAGGCAGGCATTGCTGTATTTTGAGAGACTCGTGTGTAAAAAAACAAAGAAAAGAAAAAGAAGTGAATTCAAACGCAAGTCCTCACACTTGGCAACCCCTCCGCGTTCACTCTGGATAACCAGGTAGGCATTGCTGTACTCCTCATTGCCCCCCTCTTCCCCCCCTGCCCTTCTCCCCTGCCGTTCCCCCTCTGCTCTTCCCCCCCTGTTCTTCCTTTCTGCCCTTCCCTGCCAAGTAGCACTGCCTGCTCTTGCACCGACATCCTTGCACACACCCTCGTCTGCCCTTCCCCCTTGCCCTTCTAATTCGTCTTCTCCCTCCAGACGAGTCGTAGAGGAGAATGCAATGGGCTACCTCCTCCCTCGTCAGAAACTCTCCTTCTAAGACGAGTCTTAGAGGAGTCTCACCCAGTTGGCATCGCCTGCTCGTCCACCGAAATCCCCCGCCCCTCATCAAGGAGGAAACTGCCCTTGCCCCCCTGCCCTTGCCGCACTGCCCCTGTCCCGCCGCTCTTCCTTACCTGTTCTTCCCTCCCCCACCCACACACCCTTACCCCTGCCCTTCCCACCCAGGTTGACATCGCCTGCTCCTCCACACCCATCCACCCCACTCCACGTGCCTTCTCCCTCCCCTCACTCCTGTTTCCACTTTCCGCCTTCCGCCCCCTTCTCTTCCCCCCTGCCAGGTTGGCATCGCCTGCCCTTCCACCCTCATCCTCCGCCACCTCAGCAAGGAGGAGATCGCCCATGCCCTTCTCCCCTGCTCTTTTCCCCATGCCCTTCCACCCTGCTCACCCTGCCCTCACCCTCTGCCCTCACTCCCGCCCTTTCCGCCCACCCAGGTTGGCATCGCCTGCTCCTCCACCGACATCCTCCGCCACCTCAGCAAGGAGGAGATCGCCCGTGTGGCGCCAGGAGACAGCGCCACGTCAGACCGCATGTCCAGGCTGGCGGCGCACGTGATTGGCCAGAGGAGCTTCTACCCGCTCTTCCCTCCCCCACCTGCCACCTGTCTCGACCTCTCCTGCTGCCCCCAAGCCTTGGACCTCCCGTTTGCTCCTCACCTCCTCTTCCTCCCATCCGACCTCATTCCGTTTGTCAAGGTGAGCCCTCTTGTCTGCCCAACAATCCCCCTCTCCCCACTACCTGCGTCGACCTCTCCTGCTGCCCCCAAGCCCAGGACCTTCCGTTCGCCCCTCACCTCCTCTTCCTCCCATCAGACCTCATCCCCTTTGTCAAGGTGAGCCCTCCTTGTATTCCACCCTCCTTCTCCACACTCTCTTTTTCTCGGCCCCTTACCCACTAAGACACCTCTCAACCTCTCCTGCTGCCCCCAAGCTCTGGACCTTCCCTTTGCACCTCACCTCCTCTTCCTCCCATCTGACCTCGTTCCCTTTGTCAAGGTATACCCCCTTCGCCCCCACCCCATTTCTCCACTTCTCAGTGCTTCCCCACACTCCCTTCCTCTCTCCCCCCTCCCCTCGCTTGACACCTGAGTCGACTCAAAAGTCAATTCCATTTTGGAGTCACTTTTGAGAATCCTCAAAAGTGGATACTCTTCATTCCTCTCCTCACCTCCTCGTCCTACCATCCGATCTCACCCCGCTGGTCAAGCTGACTTTTGAGTCGATTACCATCGGACCTCACCCCGCTGGTCAAGGTGAACCTCTTGCCTGTTTTTCAGGTGCCTCTACAAATTTTCAGGCGCCATTTTTTTTTTTTTTGTCGGGCAGCTAAAAAGGAAAAGAACAGGCTTATACGAAATTATGGCGAACCTCTTCTGCCTATTGTAGTAAAACGTGCTGTTCGCTGCTCTCTAGTAGAATGTGATGTCTTTTGCTCTGTTGCATACCTTTTTTTCGCCTTTCTTGCTCGTTCCTCTTGGGAATATACTTGCACCGCGTAACGAATCTTGTTTGCATGTGTGTGTCTGGTTGTGTCGCTTTTTGTTTTCTCTGCAGGTTTTGCCTATGCAGCCTCCACCACAAGAACAGCACCAGCAACAGCAGCAGCAGGAAGCAGCTGCTACTGCACCAGTGACAATCCAACCTGCTGTATTGCCATCAGTGGCATCAGGTAATGCGGGCTCAGGTCTCCCAACTGCTGCGACAACACAAGCTGGAGCGCAAACCACTAAGCCAGACGCAGCGTCACTAGCAACAGCAGCTGCAGTCTCACCGCATGCACCGACACTGGCACAAGCAGCAGCGCACGCAGCAACAGCTGAAGCCAAAGGAGCTGGTTCGCTGTTTCAACCTGTCTGCATAAATCCTGGACATCTTGCAAAGGGATCCGGAGGGGGGACATTTGCAGAGGTGGTAATCAAGGGGGGCCTTGGTGGCAAAGAGGATGAGGCTCCCTTTCATGAACGAGCTGCTGTACATATCTATCGCATTTAGTCGTAGGTGGGTACTTCAATAGTTGCCTATTTGACACAATCATCCATCCTGGGGGCTGGGAATTCTTTTCATGAGCAAGGTGCTGTTTATAACTTTCGTATTTTAGTTTGAAGTTCCATAAATTGCATGACCTCTTCACTGCAACCTCTAGGTTTTTATAAAGCGTAATGCAAGCCTCGATTCTCCCTGCAACGCCATGTGGCAACGCCAAGTTTTGGCGGGAGAAATTCACCACCATCAGTTTCTGAATCCAGATTTTTACACATTCGTGATGCGACGCGAAATTTTGCTCGGACTGGTGGGCAACCCGACTCCAGCGAAAATCAAGATTCGAGGTGGATTTGGCACGAAGAATCGAGGCCGTCGAATCCACTTACCAAATGCCCTCTTACCCGAAACTCTGGCCTTCATCATCTGCTTCTTGTCCCCACTGCCTGCTTTTGCCTGCATCGAATCACCCACACGCACTGCCTGCATCTATTGGCGCCATTCGCAATTGCTGGGGTATGCATTCGGCGGTTTGCCTTCCATTCCGTTGCCTTCCTTTCTTCCCACCCGGCAACCTCTCTAGTTTCCCGTTTTCCCGTTGTATCACGTTTGTCACTGCAAACTGCAGCTGCTGCTGTTGCTGCTGCTGTGGCTGCTTCTCTCGTAGCCCTTGTCCGTCCTGTCTGTTCGCAACATGTGCATCCACGCGTGCTTGCTTTTCAGTAGAAAGAGGGGGGTTGGCGAGGGACATGCCTCGTCTCATTCTAACCAAATCACATGTGATTTCCTGTGTAACACACCAGCCTGCGGAGTTCACACCGCCACTTCACTCACCTCGTCAGTGTTTTAAAGTCATCAGCAGAACTCCTTCGCATACAGCAGATTACGAAACTGTAGAGTGAGAAACCGTAGATTACGCCAGCCACTATGGCGCGATCTACGCCACCTACCGAAGCACCCTTCGATTCAAATACAGTACCCCGCACGTGCTGCCCTCTGTTCACGGCACAGCAGTGGCGGCTCCGATTACGTGTATTCAACCCGAGCCGAGTCAACTCCCTGCCACGTGGCTGCCAGCAGTTAGATACGTCACTGCCGCCAGTCACAGTGAGTGGCAGAACTGCACAGCTGTTTGGTGCTCCCTTGGTACAGTACCGTGTAGCCAACCAAAACAGCCTAAAATGCGGCTGTACAGACGTAGGAGCTAGCATCCCTCTGTGGAGCCATAAACGGCGGCTCGATCCGTCGAGAATGCGTCTCTTCTCTAACAGCCTGCCTTGGCTCGACCGCTTCCCCCCACCCCTCCCCCCCAACCCCCCTTTTCCCCCAATCCCTGCCAAGATGCCTTCTCACCTCAGGCAATGCCTAGCACGAGCCACGTCGGCCCTGCAATGATCTTGTCTTTCTTACAAGGAAAGAAGGGCGATCACGCAGGTGCCGATCGGCTGGAGATGCATGTACAGTACCGAGCGGCGCCGATTCCGACTTGCGCTGATCGCCGGTTTGAGATATCTTTCATATACTTCTGCCTAAGTGAATGAATAGCTAAGATCTTACTGCTGGAAATCCTATTTTCAACCACTGATTATCTCCGACGCTGCGGTATCATCCAGCGACGGACCCTGCCCAGGATATCTGTAAGTCTCGATCTGCTTTTGCCAGGAATGGACGGTTCGACAGGCGCCGCCAATTCTTACGCCGCACTTGGCGGCAGCCGCAGGTCGTTGAGTGCGTTACCCCTCTCGACTATCCATGAGGGTGCGAGCCGCTGGCGACGGCGACCATCCATCCATGAGGCGACGACGGCGACGGAATCGTCAGTGGCGCCGTCGTCGCTGCCGTCGTCGTCGTCGTCTGCGACGTCATCGCCGCGAAGGGAGCAGCAGCGCGAAAGCTTGCGACAGCTGCGGGAGCGGATGGCGCAGATCGACCGGCGGCTCGCAATGCGATTGGCGGAAGCCGATGCGGCAACGCGCCG
Source organism: Closterium sp. Naga37s-1 (assembly GCA_947471745.1). NCBI lineage: Eukaryota > Viridiplantae > Streptophyta > Zygnematophyceae > Desmidiales > Closteriaceae > Closterium > Closterium sp. Naga37s-1. Next base: position 2,622,048 of record CANJKZ010000768.1, on the reverse strand, counting down.
CGGCGCAATGATGACAGTGACCCCCCCGTTTGACTCGCCACTGCATGATGCGGAGCGATCAGCGCATCACCACGATTCGGTATGCCGGATTTTCCCGCTCGGTACAGTCACAAAGCAGCGCAAGAGCTGCTGCGAATTCGACAGCGGCTCTTCAACCAGTAGTAACCCCGAAGCAGCAGCAGCTCTAGTGTTTCCAAAAGCCGCGTCCGATCCTGGGCCAGACCCGCTTCCGCGAGCCGCTTCGCTAGGAACTGTCAGAAGACGCCATCCTTTCCGTGTTCCAGGTGGGGAAACCCTAAATGCGGCAGGTTCGACGCGGCTGCTTGCAGGGACGCGGAGTGGCCCGGCGACAGTGGTAACTTCGACCGACGGTCACCGTGACTTCTCCGCGTCACGCCCCGCTAACGCAGCAGGCGGCCGTGCGATTGCTCACGACGCGGTTTCGGATGAAACGCTGATTGCTATCGCGGCAAATAGGGTATCTAGAATCGGCAAAGGCGGCGGACACTTGGAGGCTAAATTGGCTGGGCATAAGCGATCGTCGCCTCACCCTGGCAGCGAGGCGCCCCTTTTTATTGAAAGCAGCGGGGATGTCTTAAAGCTCGAAAACTCTAGCAACTCCCTCGTACCGCCGGAGTTAGAAGGGGCCGAGCGCTATGTGCGGAGGGTAGCAGGTGCTATGGATACAGGTGGAGGTGTGCGGCTGTTCGGTAGAGAGGAGTGCCCAAGTGTTGACGGCCTGAAGTTTTCCAGCTGGGAGGCTGCTGTTACAGCAGTAGTAATATCAACGCTAGTGGGAATTTTGATTATAACTCTTGTTACCCTTTTCCTGCCATGGTAGGCAGTGTTCTTATAAATCTTGCCCTTTTCTACATGGCAGTGTCAGTTTCACTGGAGTATTTTACCATGCTTCCAAATGCTGTGTTGCGTATCTTCATTGTAATTTCTAGCCGCACTTTTACTTCCCACGCATATAAAAACACATTGCCACTATTTCCACATGGTAAGATTCACCTCATTTTGCTTTTTCATTAGAATGCATGGATGTCATTGCCTATATTCCAGCTAGTGAATGGTGTAGAATTTTGACTCCATGAGCGCGTCGAGTTAACTTTGGATCGAAACACTACCCAACCGTTCAATCACGCAAAGCATCTCATCAAACCGCAGTCAACGAACTATTGAATTCACTATTTCCGTCCCAGCCAGCCCCTCAGAACTGACTAGGACATGAGCCGCCTAGGCGGCAATGCTCTCTAATTAGGCTGACTGCATTGCGGTTTGCCGCAGGCTTCTGCGCCACTTGATGATTGGAAAGGCACTTCGGCGACCTATCGATCTAGGTCGAAGTTATCCTCTGCATTGATTGACAGTGAGCTGGCCCGAAGCGCTTCTTAGTACGCGTCATTTACCAGTGAGCTCTTGACAGTGAGCTCGCACAATTACCAGTCATCAGCCCGCAAGGATACTGATCAGTCGTTCCGTTTGAATGAATAGGATCCCTTGACGTACCTTTCGAGAGTTCTCAAAAACAAAAAAACATTGGAAATCCTGGTATCGTTGTGCCTGAGTAGGATCCCCGTGACGTACCGCGATAATGTAAAGGACGATGGGCGTTTGACGACCAGAGCTCAGGGTTGACATAGGATAGCGCGTGTGAACAGGATTTAACGCCTCAGCGTCGCCTAGGCTAGGCACCAGGAAACGCAGCAGCAGGCAGCAGCATTAGCTGGAATTCCGTGAAGGTGCAGTCCGGTGCAGTCCGGTGCAGTCAGGTGCAGTCCCGTGCAGTGCGCTGCAGCATGGCCAACGCTCTGGAAGATCTCGAGAAAACCCTCGAGGTAATCGGCTCGGCTTGCTGCTGGTTTGCTGCGTTGTTCTGCACACTTGGCGCGCGCTGCTTGTTCACTGCGCTGGCTCGGCGCGCTGCTTGTTCACTGCGCTGGCTCGGCGCGCTGCAGCTCAATTTCTACGCTGGTTAGGCTGGTTCGTACGCCCTGGCGGTAGAGCCTTTGCATGGTTGTCATCCTTTTTTGGGATGGTCTCCTCCCCCTCGCTCTCTCCAGACGAGCTCCCAGGTGCACGGGTCAGGCCTCGACGCCCTCGTCGAGGCACCTCAAACGTTGTCTGAGCATGTGTATGTGCTCTCCCCTCTCTTCCTCCAAACCAGCTCCCAGGTGCACGTGCCAGGCACGTGTGCATATGGGCTCCACCTCCACCTCCTTTTTCAGTCACCTCAGCAGCCTCCTTCGCATCTCTCTCCTCCCCTCTCTTCCCGTCCCTCTCCCTCCAGACCAGCTCTCAGGTGCACATATCAGGCCTCCACCCCTCCACCCCACCCCTCCTTTGACAGCCACCCCCCTGTTGCCTCTTCTTCCTTACCTCAGCAGTCGCCTGTGCTTGTGTGTCCTCCCCATTCCCCCTCTCCCCCTCTCCCCCTCTCCAGACCAGCTCCCAAGTGCACGTGTCAGGCGTCCCCTCCACCCTACTTCCCCATTCACAGCCATCCTCCTGTTGCCTCTTCTTCCTTACGTCAGCAGTCGCCTGTGCTTGTGTGTCCTCCCCTCTCCCCCTCTCCACACCAGCTCCCAAGTGCACATATCAAAGCTTCCACCCCTCCGGTCGAGCTCTCGAGTGCACATATCAGGCCTCCACCCCACCCCACCTCGCCATTGACAGCCATCCCCCTGTTGCCTCTTCTTCCTTCCCTCAGCACTCGCCTGTGCTTGTGTGTCCTCTCCTCTCCCCCCCACAGACCAGCTCTCAGGTGCACATATCAGCCCTCCACCCCTCCACCCCACCCCTCCATTGACAGCCATCCCCCTGTTGCCTCTTCTTCCTTACCTCAGCAGTCGCCTGTGCTTGTGTGTCCTCCCCTCTCCCCTTCCAGACCAGTTTTCAGGTGCATATATCAGGCCTACACCCCTCCATCGACAGCCACCCCCCTGCTGCCTCTTCTTCCTCCCCCACCCTGATTACACTGCTGCTTTCAAGGCGCTAGCATTCTTTCTTTGTCCTTCCCTCCCTCCAGACCAGTTCACAGGTGCAAATATCAGGCCTCCACCCCTCCATTGACAGCCACCCCCTCTGCTGCCTCTTCCTTACCTCAGTAGTCGCCTGCGTGTGTGTGTCCTCCCTTCCCTCCCTCCCCCCAAGCAGACCAGCTGTCAGGTGCAAATATCAGGCCTCCACCCCTCCATCGACAGCCAACCCCCTGCTGCCAAAGCGGTGCGTCAGGAGAGAGAGAAGCTGGAGTTGTGGTTGTCGAGTTGACTCAATAGTTGGTCATTCAGCAGTTTCACGACCACCGGGTGGGTGCTGGTGCACCAGGTGAGATCAGGTGCAGTGCGGTGGAAAGCGGTGCAAGGAAAGAGAGGAGATGGGGTTGTTTTGTAAGTGCTGGGTCGACTCAGCAGCTGCATGACGACTGGGTGGGTGCTGGTGCACCAGGTGAGATACGGTGGAGTGTGGCACAAAGTGGTACACCGGGAAAGAGGAGATGAAGCTGGTGATCCAGATGGGGTGGTGTGATCGTTGAGTTGGTTCAGTATTTGAGCATTCAGCAGCTGCACGGCACAGGTTGATGCTGGTGCACCAGGTGAGATGCGGTGCAGTGTGGTGCAACATGTTGCATTAGCAGGAGTTGTGATTGTGAAGTCAACTCAGCAGTTGATCATTCCGCAGCTGCACGACCACAGGTTGATGCTGGTGCTCCAGGTGAGATGCGGTGCAGTGTGGTGCAACATGGTGAATTAGCAGGAGTTGTGATTGTGAAGTCAACTCAGCAGTTGATCATTCCGCAGCTGCACGACCACAGGTTGATGCTGGTGCTCCAGGTGAGATGCGGTGCAGTGTGGTGCAACATGGTGCGTTAGCAGGAGTTGTGATTGTGAAGTCAACTCAGCAGTTGATCATTCCGCAGCTGCACGACCACAGGTTGATGCTGGTGCTCCAGGTGAGATGCGGTGCAGTGTGGTGCAACATGGTGCATTAGCAGGAGTTGTGATTGTGAAGTCAACTCAGCAGTTGATCATTCCGCAGCTGCACGACCACAGTTTGATGCTGGTGCTCCAGGTGAGATGCGGTGCAGTGTGGTGCAACATGGTGCATTAGCAGGAGTTGTGATTGTGAAGTCAACTTAGCAGTTGATCATTCCGCAGCTGCACGACCACAGGTTGGTGCTGGTGGTGCTCCAGGTGAGATACGGTGCTCAAACTTGCCAGTGACGAGATTTATGACACCTTGAAAGCCAGTGACGTGCACATGCGCATGCGTGTCCTCCAAACTCTCTGCTTTACTGCCACAGGACTCCTACCACAGGTTGAGAGAGGAGGGGCTGAGCTGGAACTTGCCAGTGACGGCATTTATGACGCCTGGAAGGCCAGTGACGTGCACACGCACATGCACGGAAAGCCTGAAACTTCCCCAAACTCTGTACTTGCACGCTTGTTGTCTTGCATGCTGGCAGGACTCCTTTCACCGAGGGTTGACAAAGGTGGAGCTGAACCTACGCATGCATGCCAGTGACGAGGTTTGAGATGCCTCTTGTAGAGAGGGTGTTTTTGAGACGTCTCAAGAACACCCTCTCTACACGTGTCCTTTCACCGAGGGTTGACAAAGGTGGAGCTGAACCTACGCATGCATGCCAGTGACGAGGTTCGAGGTGCCTCAAGACCCATTCATGACGACATGCGTGTTCCCCAAGCTCTCGGCTTGCGTGCTGGCAGGACTCCTTTCACCGAGGGTTGACAGGGGAGGAGATGAACTGGCTTTCAAGGCGTCACTGGCAGGTTCAGCTCCTCCCCTTTCGAGCCAGTTACGCCATTTGTGATGCGAGGGTTGGCACGGGAGGAGATGAACTGAAGCATGCCAGTGACGACATTTGTGACGCCTTGATAGACAGATGCAACGAGCTTGCCCCCCTTACTTTCTGCTTTCTTGCTTGTTCGTTGTCCTGCGTTCTGACAGGATTCCTTCTAATGCGGATTGACAGAGGAGGAGGTGAAGCATGCCAGTGACGACATCTGAGGCGCCTTATAAGCCAGTGACATACACATGCGACATGCGTGTTCCCCAAACTCTCTGCTTGCTGGCTGAGAGGACTCCTTTTCCCAAGGGTTGACAGAGGAGGAGCTATTTCAGGCATAGGAATGTTCACTAAAGTGAAAACCCCGTTTGTTTTCGCTTGCCTTTTTCCTCGCTTGCTTGCATGCTGACAGGATTCCTTCTACCGTGGGTTGACAGAGGAGGAGTGATTTTGGTGCGGTAAGCTGGAAACTCTGCGTGTTCTCACTTGCTTCCTTCCGTGCTTGCTTGCTTGCTTGCATGCTGACAGGATTCCTTCTACCGAGGGTTGACAGAGGAGGAGCTTAAACGTGCGAGCGATTTCAACTTCGACCATCCTGGTAAGCTAGTAACCAGTCATTGGTTCTGGTATCCGTGTGAAATAATATTGTTTTTCAGACGTCTCTAAAATAATCCTATTGCTCGTCATCCATCCTGGTAGGATGGTAACCACACAGCTCACTCAGTCGGGTATGCATTGGAATACCACTGTTCACGTGGTGCTGGTGGTAACCACCACCCCGTGTCTTGCAAGTTGACAGAGGAGGAGGTGAAGCGTGCCAGTAACTTCAGCTTCGACCATCCTGGTAACCACAGCTCAGTTTGTATGGGTATGCTTAATTACCACTGTGAGCGGTGCTGGTGGTAACCACTACCCCGTTTTAGGGAATTTTGAAAAACCCCTTGAGAACTCTTAAAACTCCTTGCGAATTGTCAAAAAGCATCCTTAGCCTGTGTGCATATGGTTACCACTGTATGCGGCGCTGCTGATAACCACCACCCCGTTTCTTGCAAGCTGGCAAAGGAAGAGCAGAAGCGTGCTAGTAACTTCAACTTCAAAAGTCCTGGGTAAGTTGGAAACCAGTCACTCAGTCAAGTTTCTACCCTTGTTGCTCTCAAGGAGGGTTGATCAATAGACTGATTGACCATCGTGGCGCTACCTCACGACTTTCAAGTCGCCTCGACAGTTTCCACCCTTGTTGCTCTCAAGGAGGGTTGATCGATAGACTGATTGACCATCGTGGCGCTACCTCACTTGTGTTCACGTGCCTCCTTCCCTCGTCTCCTCCCTCTGCTTCCTCCCTCTGCCTTCTCCCTCTCCCCCTCCCCACTGGTCCCCTACCTTTGACTTCCCTTCATCCTCCCTCTACCTCCTCCCTCTGCCTCCTCCCTCTGCCTCCTCCCTCTACCTCCTCCCTCTGCCTCCTCCCTCTGCCTCCTCCCTCTGCCTCCTCCCTGACTGCTCCCCTCCCTCCCTCACTCCCCTCAGTCCTATTTGACACGGACGCTCTGCTCTCAACCCTCTGCACTAAACTCTCATTGCTCTTTAGGAACGTTGATATGTGGCGATCCTAGTGGATGATTTCAATGTCTTTTCTACCTTGCTTTTGCACTCTTATCAGCACTCATAATTTGTTACGTTTTTCTTGACATCATATGTTCCTGCAGCTGTGCCTCTGCTTCCTGCTGTTATGGCGATTGAGTCGGTCTTACGTTTCGATGCGGAGGGTCGTGCGATCGACTTCGATGAGTGGCTGCTCAAAGTCAAGCTCTACCTGACGAGCCAGGTTCAGCAGGGCGTCTCCTTGTACGACCAAGCTTCGGGTGAGCTCCCAACCCCGCCGTGTCCTTCTGATCTTGCCGCCGCTGACGCCACGCCGGCGCAGAAGGAGGAATACCGCGCGGCTAGCCTGGAGTACAGCCGCTGGAAGGCACGCGACGCTGCTGCACGCCTCGCCATCCGCCGCCACCTCCCGCTGGCCGAGCGGGGGCATTTCAACCAGGTGAAGACGGCGAAGGAGTGTTTGGATGCTGTTATCGCTCGCTACTCCACTCCTTCGCCTGGTACTTTAGGCCGCCTCTTTCTGCCCTTCCTATTTCCTGATCTCCCTTCGTTCCATACCGTCGGTGACCTGGTCAGGCACCTGCGCTCGCTTGACGCTAGGTTCCGTGCTGCTTGCACTACTGAGTTTCTTGCTAAGAATCAGCCCCCCATGTATATCACACTGTATCTCCTCGCGACCCGCCTTCCTGACCGCTTCGTGGCTGCCCGGGACCACTTCCTCACTGTGCACCCCACGACCCTCACTATCGACCTCTTTGAGACGCGTCTCACTGAGATCGAGACTCCCCTACGCACCCTAGCCTTCGTTCATGGTACGGTGCTTCCCCCTATCTTTGAGGGGTGCGCCCCGTCTCTGCTCCGTGCCTCCGTTGCCTCTGCTGCTGGAGTTGAGCGTGTTGCCCCGACGAAGATTGCAGCAGTTGCTGCCTCTGGTGGGCAGCGACGTCGCAAGAGTGGTCGTAGGAGTGGAGGGGGTGGAGGTGGTGGAGGCGGTGGAGGTGCTGGTACGTCTGGGAGGTCTGGCGCTGGAGGAGTTTCCGGGTTTGGTGGTACGGCCAGATGAGGTGCTGGTCCTGGGTGTGTGGCAGTGACGCAGCAGCAGCAGCAGTCGTCGCAGCAGCATCAGCGGATTCATCAGTGGGCCTCCCAGCAGCAGTGGGGACCTGGTGGCCTCGGGAGCATCGGCCACGGTGGCGGCCCGGACAGCTGGGTATCGCATCGCCGGGACGTCGGGCCCTGCCAGTACCGACTTCTAACTGGTCCGGACGCTGGCACAGTCTGCAGGCGTCACGATCACTCCGCTGCGCGCTGCTTCCGCCGTCTCGACGACCTCTATCGTGACGGCTTTGGCCCTCATGTGGTCACCCCTGACTGGTTTGCGCTGTTGCAGCGTGGTTTGCCTGTGTTTACTATGGACATTTCTTATGTTTAATCTGCTTGCCGGCATGATCATCTTTTTATAACCTTGCATGCCTTCATCTGCACCCGCACCACTCCGGCATGACTATGGGTACAGTACACATGAGCTTGGCCATTGTTATCTCGTGCTTTATGCTATTGACGTGCAAAAGTGGAATCTCCAATCGGTACGGCTGACAATCATGAGCACCTTCCTTTGAGCCACCAACCAACCTCAAGCCCACGGTTTTTGCTACAGTTGCAAGCCAGCTTGCCTGGACACAACCACTGTCATTCATGCACTTACATTTCTACAATAGCTACAGGCTAGGCAGCCCTCGTGTGTCTTGTCAATAGGACAGTGCGCGCTTTCAGCAGTTACTAACGTGCTTGAAATGTTGTACGTTTCTTTGTTCAGAGCCAGTTACACATTCAACATACGGTAGCTGGCAGGCCTCTGGATAGGATTTGAGATGGTCTTTCCCATAAGGCCAACATCCTAGTTTCACTCTTTCAATCAGGGTACAAATTCAGAACACACTTATAAATCAGGGTGGAACTTAAAACAACTACTAAATTGTTGCTTTAGAAGACAGTACCCACGGATTATGGTGTCTAGTTGTATAGGAGGAATGATTTGTAGTGAGCACCCACGTTCGAGACCCGCCGTAGGCTCTCGCCACTATTCTTTTTTCAGTACCGTCAGTGTAAGTACATGGAGTTGTTCAAAAGCACTCTGAAATATCAGTGTCGTAAAACTAAACACTTTTTCTTGTAAGGGTCAATGAAAAAGCCACTCTGGAAAAAAAGGGCACTGACACTTGCATTCAGATTCTTGCTGGCACATTTTCACAAATCCATTCCATGTTTGTGTTTTTCAACATATTAGGCAATTATGTTGCACCATCTGAAACAGAAAGTCGGGAATCATTGCTACATGAACCTTCACATACTGCAGCACCTTCAGCTGCGTCAAATCATATGGTAATAACTTCAATCGCACACAACCAAACAGGATGAGCATCCTCAGCCATGTGGCAGTGCTGGTGGCAGTGCTGGTGGCAGTGGCATAGAGGGGAGTGATGGAGGGAGTGAGGTGGGATGCTGCAAGAGGAGGGGAGAGAGTTTGGGAAAGGGTAACAATTACTAACTTAAGTTACAACATAAATAGTGCAGTTTACCATGGTGCATGATACTACAAGTGGAAATGATCAAGGAAAAAGGTGCAAAGAGTTTTGAGGCACCTCAATACCTCTCGTAAGGTACCAGTATTTACCGAGGACATCTATCCTCTCCACTGCTTCATCTCTACTCATCCCCCCTCCCCTCTCACGATTCCTCCTCTCCACTCACCCTCTCCCCCTATTGACTCACCATCTCCTCCTCCACACTTAGCATAGGAGCGTGAATGCGAGTGTGAATATGATTTGATTGTGATTGGGGTTGGGAGTTGGGAGTGTAGGCATGGTTTGTATGTGACTGTGTGAGTGAGCCTGGGTATAAGTGGGAGTGTGTGTGTTTGTGTGTGTGTATGTGTGTGTGTGTGTCTGTGTATGTGTGTGTGTGTGTGTGTGTGTGAATAGTACTATGCGTGTGAGTGAGGGGGGGGAGTGCGAGTCTGAGACTGCTCAATGCAGCAGCAAGGCAGCAAGGAAAGAGTTGACCCCCTCTGAGAACACCAACAGGTTGGCTTTGGAGGGAGCGTGGGTAGGAGATTGGGTGGAAGTGTGGTTGGGAGTGTGGGCAGGAGTGTGGATGGGAGTGTGGGGAGAAATGTGGGCATGGCAAAACGAAAAAAAGATGAGTTGAAAGAGGAAGTTGGGGGATGTTTTAAAAGCACACAGACAAGCCATGTGAGCCCTCCTCAGACAAGCACAGAGAGCACATGGGAAGCTGGGCTTGCACATATTGCTGGCTTCGTAGGTATTCAAGTGGCGATGTAAGTGGTGAGATAGCAGGTGAGATCTTTGTGGTGCCAGTGGTGGCAGAGGTGCGGAGCGGAGAGGGAGAGGCGAGTGCGGCAAGATGCAGCGGTCGCACTCCTGAGATGATTTTTGGGGTGAGAGAAAGCAAGGAGCGGATCTGGGAAGGAATGAAGGGGAAGTGTAACGATGATGGACAGGAGGAGTTGGAGAATAATGTGCCTGATCGTGGAAATGAGGATGATGAGGAGGATGAGGATGATTAGGATAATGAGGATGATGAGTTTTGAACGGCTCAAAACTGCATGATGAGGATGATGAGGAGGATGAATATGATCAGCATAAAGAGCACAATGAGCCTGCGTCTGCACAAAAGTATAAATTATTGACATGATTGAACAGTGTCAAGGACAAAGCTGGCTCACACACACTATCTGCAACCATTGAGGTGTATTTTGACGGCCCTCAAGTGACATGATAGAACATTGTCAAATCAAAGAGTAAGAACACAAGGAAAAAAGATGAGTTCAAATCAAAGAGGAAGAACACAAGGAAAAAAGATGAGTTCAAATCAAAGAGGAAGTTGGGGGATGTTTAAAAAACACACAGACAAGCCATGTGAGTTTCTCCAGACAAGCACAGAGAGCACCTGGGAAGCTGGGCTTGCACCTGCTGGCGGGGTGGAGAGGGGAGAGGGAGAGGTGAGTATTTTTGAGAATTCTCAAAGATATTTTTGAGAATTCTAAAAAATACTCTACATCACCTGGGAAGCTGGGCTTGCACCTGCTGGCGTGGTGGAGAGGGGAGAGGGAGAGGTGAGTGAGGTAAGATGCCGCAACTTCTGAGTCGACTCAAAAGAGATCTTTGTGGTGCCAGTGGTGGCGGCGGTGGAAAGGGGAAAGGGAGAGGCGAGTGAGGCAAGATGCAGCAGTCGCACTTTCATGTTGTCTCTTGGGGCGAGGAGAAGCAAGGAGCGGACCTGAGAAGGAAGGAGTGGGAAGTGTAATGATGATGGACAGAAGGAGTTGAAAGACAGTCTGTCTGATCGTGAATATGAGGATGATGAGGATGAGATTGCGTCTGCACAATATGATGAATTGCCGACTTAATTGAGAATTATCAAGGACCAAGCTGGCTCACTATTCTGCGCAAATCTCAGAAATCCTACCTCAGATCTCACTTTGATCCATTCATTTCCACTTCCTCCCATCCTTACGGCATTGGGAATTCTCAAAAGTAGTTCTACTATTTTAAAGAGACTTCTCCGTTCTCAATGATCACATCTTCCCACCTTTTTCTGCCACTCAAAATATATTCCTCTCTCTCCACCACCTGTAGCACATCCTCTATCTCAGCCCTGGCTACAGCCTGGAAAGAAGAGAGGGAGAGGAGGATGGAGGGTGGGCTGGGGAAGGAGAGAGAGGCACTTATGGCAGGCCGTCTGCTCTGGGAAGTGGAGAGGAAAGGGCAGCACAGGAGAGTAGGGAGGAGATTAAAATCACTTGTGAGAATTCTCAAGAGTAGGGAGGGGATTAAGCGAGCCGGAAGGAGGCGGAGGGGTGAGTTTAAGGCAGAGAGGTGCTGTTCAGGAAAAACTGGGGCAGACTAGGTAAGTCTTGGCCTTTCAGGAAAAACTGGGGGAAAAATAGGCACAAACCCTCTCAGCCCACCCCCTCAACCCACCCTCCTCAACCGCCACTCACCCGCACAGCCCATTCTCCCCAATCACCCTACTCACCCCACTCACCCTACTCACCCTACTCACCCCACTCACCCTACTCACCCCACTCACCCTACTCACCCCACTCACCCCACTCACCCCACTCAACCCACTCAACCCACTCAACCTCACACCCCTCTCACCCCACTCACCTGCACATCCCACTCAACTGCCCCGGGCACTGCTCGAAGGGGAGAGCGTGGGAGAGATGGGGGGTGAGAAACAGGGAGCGTGCAGTTTGTGAGGAAGGTGAGAGTGAGGTCTAGGCAATGCTGCCAGGTGGGGCAGGGCGACTGCTCTGGCTACTGTCTGAAGGGGAGAGTGTGGGAGAGATGGGGGGGTTTAAGAAACAGGGAGGGTGAAATTTGTGAGGAAGGTGGGAGAGAGGTCTAGGCAACGCTGCCAGGCCCCTGTTGGGGCAGGGCGACTGCCCTGAGCACTGCTCGAAGGGGAGAGTGTTGGAGAGAGGGGGGGTGAGAAGCAGGAAGCGTGCAGGGGGTGAGGAAGGTAAGCGGGGGGTGCCCAAAACACTCTCGAGGAAAGAGCACACGAGGAGGGGAAAGTGGAAGAGTGGGAGAGAGTGGATGAGGATGGGGCGGGGTGCATGGGGTTAAAGGTTTGAAAGGCAGGCAGGGGAATACAGCCAGATCCCATTTGGGAAAGCCTGCTGCCCTGAGCACGGGCTAATGAGTTTTGAGGCGCCTCAAAAACCCATTTGGGCAAGCCGGCTGTTCTGGGCACTGGCGAATGGAACAAGTGGGGGAGAGGGAGGAAGAGCGAAGGGAGAGGAAGCAGCGGCCTTCTGAGGGGCAGTCGTCTTTGCAGGCGGGAGATTCTGCCAGGTCTCTCAGCTGGGCGAAGTGTGGATCCTCTACTGAACCAGTGCCCAGCAAGGCACCTCATGGTGCCTAAAAAGCATATGGGAAAAGGGGCTTCAAGAAGAGCGATTCTCCCAACTGGTCACAGTACCAAATCAGTGCACTCAAAAACTGCGGGTAACGAGACTTCAAGGTGCCACAAGGTGCCGCAATGAGCAGTCTGCTGTGCAGGAAGGGAGATTGCGCCAGGTCTCCCAGCTGGGCGAAGTGTGGATCTTGTACCGAACCAGTGACCAGCAAGCAAGGTGCCTCAAGGTACCTAAGAAGCAACGGGAAAAGAGATTCCTTCAAGAAGGGAGGTTCTGCCAGGTCTCCCAGCTGGGCACAGTGTGGATTTCATCCCACTCTGCAGTACCGGGCTAGTGAATAAAAAAATTGCGGGTAGGGAGACTTCAAGGTACCTCAAAGGCTTTATAGGCATATCAAAACTCCTCAAAATGCTTTACAAGCATATCAAAACACCTCTATGGCATTTCAGGCATATCAAAACACCTCTATGGCTTTTCAGGCATATCAAAACTCCTCAAAAAGGCCAGGTACCAGCACAGCCCTGCACGCCCCACTCACCCCACTCACCCCACTCACCCCACTCACCCCACTCACCCCACTCACCCCACTCACCCCACTCACCCCACTCACCCCACTCACCCCACTCACCCCACTCACCCCACTCACCCCACTCACCCCACTCACCCCACTCACCCACTCACCTGCGCACCCCACTCACCCCACTCTACCCACTCACCCCACTCACCTGCACAGCCCGGCTCACTCACAAAAGGCTATGAGCAGTGCAGAGCTCTCCTAGCAGGTCCAAGCAGGAGGGGCTTGAGACGTTGCCAGCATTGGTGCCGTTGAAGAGAGCGACTGGGATAAGCAGAGGTGTATGAAAGGGTCAAGGGGGTTTGCGAGGGGTTGAGAGGGCATGTTGAAATGAGAGGGTACCAGCAGGGTGGAGCCAGCCTGCCAAGAGGGTAGGGTCTGAATGGTCATCCGCACTGGTGCGTTGAAGAGAGTGATTGGGATAAGCAGAGGTATGGTATGGAAGGGTCAATAGGAGGCACAAAGCGGTTGAGGAAGGTTGAGAGCGGCTGAGAGAGTACCAGCAGAGTAGAGCAGCCAGCCTGCCGAATCGGGTAGGAGAGGAAAGGTGATTCGCATTGGTGTTGTTGACGTGAGTGACTGGAAATTCGGAAGGGGTTGAGCGGGGTGCAGAGGGGGGTTCAAGGAACTGCGTTGTGGTGGTCTGGTCTGGGCTGAGAGGTTGTCAGCATTGATCCCGTTGAAGAGAGTGACTTGGAAGAGTGGCACAGAAGCGGATAAGAATCTGAATTTCAGGGTTTTGGGTCTGATGGGCAGCAGGAGACCAACGAGGAAGGGGGTCTGGGGGGTGTTACCACTTTTATACGACTACACGCGTTCTCGCGTAGTACACAGTGAGCCTAACTTTGAGATTAGTCATCACTAGTCGGTCAAACCGAGCTTGCGGCTTTCTACCCGATTCTCATTTTGAGAGGGAGGGGTATGAGAGGTCGTCCGCATTGATGCTGTTGAAGAAAGTGACTGAAACGAAAGGGACAGAAGCAGATAAGGTTCTGGATTTCGGGGTTTGGGGTCCGAGAAGATGCCAGGAGGACAAAGGTGAGGGGGCCTGAGAGGTCGTCCGCATAGATGATGTGAAGAAAGTGACTGAAACGAAACGGACAGAAGCAGGAGTTGGTGGGAGCAAGGGGTAGGACTCAGGGTTTGGGGTTTAGGTCAGGGTTTAGGGTAGGCAGCCAAGATGCCCAGTCGGGAGGGGCCTGAGAGGTCGTCAGCATTGGTGCCGTTGACGAAAGTGACTGGAAAGATAGGCAGGGGTACAGAGCGGTGCAGGGGTTTGAGTTGTATTGGTATTTTGTAAATGTTTGTCTTGCTCGGGCTGAGAGGCCCAACTGCTCTAGTTGGCTCAATAGCTTATCAGTGTTTGTGTCATGCCTTGACATAAGAGGCCAGGAAGGAGCAGGGGCAAGGACGTGAGGAAGGCGGGACACAAAGTCGGGGAGAGGGGTCAGATGAGCAAGTGAAGAGGCAACGGCTGGGGAGAGGGCCAGAGGGGCAGGTGCAGAGGCAACTGAATTGTGGATGAAAAGGGCGACAAAGAGCAGCATTGTACATTTCACATGCATTTTTCTAAGTGACGTAAGAGCAATTAAAAAAGGTAACACTGTACAGTCCAGTGTATCTCACCTCTACCCATAGCAGCTCTTTCTCTCCTCTTGTTTGTGCTGCTCATGCTGTAATCCACCCTTATCCTCTTTAAAAACTGCTGCGTTGAATGGATTTGGAAATGTCATACCAACCCCCGCATGCACCTTCTCAAGGCTTTTTTCCATCGGTTCTTTGCACCAACCAAAGTGGTGTAGAGTGGACCTGCATGCATACAAGCTGTTTTGGGGTGTACTATAGGCTGCACAGGTGTGTTTGCATTCACATTCTACAGTGCACACTCACCTCTCTCGAAATACGGCCGGCTCAAGTGCCCATCTCAAAAGGAGACTAAATCAGTTAGTCAGAGACAGAGGAAGGGTTTAGTGAGGAGAGAAATGAGTGGTGAAATTGGCATTGAAAAGACAGATGCCTGAAATTGGCATTGGACGACAGATGCATTCTTTCAGAATTATCAAGATTTCTAACATTCAGTACACAGATATTTTAGGAGAACACACTCCACCTTGGGATCTAAAGAGCGTATTATACAATGGCCAACCAGCAAGAAACATGACACTCTGATCATCATACACAAAAAAGTTCATGTCAAGCTAGAACTCTCTGAATGTCAGCCCATGCATATCCCGGAGGCCACAGCGCAGTGCACGGGACATGCCATCGAGCGCTTGCTTGCATCCTTTAACATCCAACTGCTGCAGCATCTTCAGCTCCGTCAGATCATCTGGCAAGGCCTTCAATAGCTCACAGTGAGAGAGGCTGAGTGTCCTCAGCCTAGTCAGCTGTGCAAACCTGGGAGGAAGGAAGCTGATGGAAGTATGGTTAAGTCTAAGCACTGAGAGGCAGCCGAGCAGTGTAAGCGACGATGGTAGCTTCTCCAAGGCCTTACACCCTGACAGATCCAGTTCACGCAATCTCGATAATGCACTGATGCCATCGGGAATTGAGGCCAGCTTGCATGCACGAACCCTCAACGATGTCAGGTGTTGGAGCTGTGAGACTGTTGCTGGCAGCTCCCTGAGCTCTTCGCAGTTGTATAACTGCAAATCGCGCAGCTGCTGCAAAGCTGAACCGATGCTCTGTGGGAGTGTCTGAATCAACCCAGCATCAAAGATACTCAGCAGGTGGAGCTGAGAAGCAGATTCGAGGGAGATTGGAAACTCAAGAACGTTGATTGCCAACCCCAGCTCCAACTGCTGCAGACAAGACGGCAGAGAAATCTGCGGCAGTGAACCAGCCCGACTGTTACTGTACCACGACAGAATCTCAAGAGAGGGTGGCAGCGACACGGGGAACCCAGACAGATGCCTGCACGTGCTTATCTTCAAACACTTCAGCTCCATGAGGCTATTCAGCCTTCTTGGCAGCAAAGACAGGTGTTGACAACCCTCAATGATCAAGGTGACAAGGCTAGTGAGCTCTGTAATGGAATCTGTTATCTCACTGACATCATCACAGTCATGGATGTAGAGATGCTGCAGGCTACTCAGATTGTCCAGACCCTCAGGGAGCACTGTAACTGCACACCTGCCAAGCTCGAGACTCGTTAGAGAAATCAGCTGCGCAAACGAAGGGAAGAGCTGCTGCTGCGTGCAATCATGCAGTTGAAGGGTCTCAAGGTTACTGAGCCATCCAATTCTCTCTGGAAGCACCCTCAGCTCCAAATACTTGAGGTTCAGTGACTTGAGAGATGTGAGGCTGTAAAACTCTGCTGGCAGCTGCTGGATCAAATAGCACTGAACCAGGGACAGCTCTTCCAACGATGTAACTTGGCAGAGCGAGTCTAATAGCTCTCGAAGAGCCACTCTCTGCAGCATCAGTGACTTGAGCGAAGGCAGCTGCCCAAAGTCTTCAGGCAGGCTGCGAAGCCGCATGCAATTGATAAGCGACAAGCACTCCAATGCAGTGAGGGATGTAAGATTATTCGGGAATCGGTCAAGCCCATAACAATTCCGAATGGTCAGCTCACGGAGGCACGGCAACAGCTCTCCAATGTCATCAGACATGTGCTGGAGGTTGGTGGAGTCGGTGAGCACCAGCTGTTCTAGGCGATTACACGGTGATTCTGTAGGGAACAATGAAGTGAAGCTGAGACTGGGAATCCGGAACTCAAGCGACTTGAGACAAGGTAGCTGAGCTACTGGGAAAACTGCAGCTGGTAGATCACTCTCGGGGAGGCAGGTTTCACTGGAAATTGAGAGTCTGGAGAGTCTTGGTATGCGAGCGAGGCTTGACAACTGCTGATGTGTCAACTTGGAGACACTAATATGGAGGGATGTGAGTGAAGAAAGTCTTGGTTATCTGGAAAATGCAACAGCTGAAACGCTCGTTAGAGACACTGTGTGAAGATGCTGCAGCTGAAAGAAGGAACCTGGCAACTCAGTATCTTTATGGAGGCAGTGAAGTGTAATCTCCCTCAGCTGAGTGCACTTGAGGAAGAAATTCTTCAGACCGGCTTCAGTAACTGGATGTTCATCCTTGCTTCCGCCACATTCCGTCAGTGTGATCCTGCTACCCACGTGAAGAGCTTTCAAATTTGGCCATGAGGAGGCAAGGCGAGCGAGAAAAGCGTTGTCAATCATTTCGACCCTGCCGTTGCTAAGGTGGAAATTCGTGAGGCTGTCAAAACAAGTCACGGCGTTCGCCACTTCTTGAAGCGATACAATAAGGTTCTCTTGAACCAACATGCTGGTGACCTGGCGTTTAACTAGATGACGCCAGCGACTGCAAACGGACGCGATGAGCAGATTGTATCCTGCATCTGCTGAGGCTGGAGCAGTAAACTTGTTCGCCCTAAAATGCCACTGAGGAAGCGAGAAGCATGAAGACTCTTTTGAATTAGGACCGCTTAGAAAACGCATCTCTTCCTGAAACCATAAAACTTTCGTAAGAAGGTCACCTGAGAGTCGATCAATGTGTGAGAGACGCTCCATCCAAACTCCCAAGGATTGACCGCAAGAACTATTAGGAAAGGTATGATACGAGATCTACGAGACCAAGGACCGATGATAGTCGCTAACATACGATCAGCTCCTATTTTTTTCACGAGATTCTACAAACACGGATCACGACCCACGCTGACCTGCGAGCTGGAGGTAAGGTGAGTTTAACGAGGTTATCCGCCGTTCTTAGCCGCCGACGTGCTTACCCGCCGTGCTCGCGTTGCCGGAGGAGCTGCCAACCCCAACGAGGATTCGAAGCTAGGGTGCTGATGTGGTTCCGTGTTTTTGGGTTCTACCATGTCTTCGGGGATCATCAGGGGGGCTAGGCTGGGCTAATCTGACTGGATATCGTGCTGGATGGACATATCTCCACTTCACAAGACTTGGGTTACTGGAACTTTCGCTCCTGGGGCTGAAGGCGAAATTGCGCGAAATTTGCGCTGGTTGAAGCACAAATCTCGCTTCGTTCGAAGATCGTACAGTAACTCGAAGCACCATACCCAACCGTTCTGGTTTCTTGATTAATTAACCGCGCTCAACCACGCAGAACATCTCATTAAACCGCAAAATGGGAACTACACCCTGAATTCATTGCTTATGACGTCAGAACCGAATTCATTAGTCCCTAGCCAAGCATCAATCAGGAGCCACAACAAACCTAACACGCCCTTCGGATTTAGTTCCATTAGCCCAGCCATGTCACCTCAACCCTAGTCCAGCACAAATTCCAGTCAGCATAGCCCACCTTGCAATTCAGATCCGTGACGCCTTGGGATCTGCAAAGCTCATGGCGTCATGTCGGAGCGAGGAGCTAGGGAGATCGAAAAGTCCGGCTCTGATTGGAACCAGGAATTCCAGAGTCTCTGAAGAACCCATCAGGGCCACCTTTTGGAGCTCAAGGGCTCTCTTGATCTCATCGTCGTCTGGAAACACCATCGCCTGAGAGCACAAATCTGTCGGGTTAGTGAAATCCTTGCTTGTACATTTGTGACATTCTTCATTCCTTGCCTGCTTCGCTGGGTTTCCGATTTAGTTCACAAGCACGTCGATTGCCGTTCCTTCCTGCAGCAACGCTGTTCTTGAGTTTAGAGCCTCGAAATGAAGAGTTGCTCGAACATCAATAACCTTCCGGACGAACTCCTCGTCCGGATTCTATGGCTTCCTCCTACCGAGATATCGCATGTTAACTGGAAAGCGTCTGTTTCCTTTTCCGATTGGGCCTTTGATTATAAATTTTTCCGTAAGCAAGAAAAGGACCTGGCGCCAATCCCTCCTGCCTTCACGGATGCAGCGTTCTCTCTCCGCATCGCAGCTGTCTGCCAGCGATGGCGCCGCCTAGCTCAGCATCACGTTTCAACGCTTCTAGTCAGAGGGTATAAGTATGTCTCACTTCACGAACTCTCCAACGCGATCTCCTGCTTTCCGAACCTGACACATCTCCATCTGTGCGACGGCAGCGTAGAGAGCCTAGATGACGCGTTTCTCACCCACCTTGCTTCGTCATGCCCCAAGTTGAAGACTCTTCACGTCGGAATGTGGATCACAGAGCATTCGCATTATGATGAGAGGAAGGAGCTGCATCCAGTCACTGAGGCTGGTTTGGATCGCTTCTTCCAGCAGTCCACTCAGCTCGAGCATCTTTCACTCCATTGCCTTCATAGGAACGTCACGCTCCCTGCCTCGTTTTTTCGACTAACAAATCTCCAGAGTCTAGTGCTACCAGATTCTTCAGCTTTAGAAGTACCTGCTGTCACGAACCTGACTTTGCTCACTGCTCTGTCTATCACTTCTCAAAATCTTCGATATCAGCAGCTATCGAACCTTGTTCGACTTGTGAGCCTTACCAGCCTTTCCTTCCCCACAAACCGAATATATCCAGTTGATCAGACCTGTCCAGCCCTTAACATGGCATGGCTGCCTGGTCTAAAGTCGCTGGAACTGAACGAGTCGACTCCGCCATTGAAGTTAAATTTTCCCTCTGGATCTACGTGCAGCCGGCTGCAACGGCTGCTGATTGCCAACTGCAAGCGGTTCAGTCGTCTTCCTGACAACATTGGGGAGATTCTACCGTCTCTTCAAGAGCTGAGCATTCGCTGCACGCGTCTCGTTGAGCTGCCTGATGACTTTACATCGTTAAGCTGTTTGGAGAGCCTGACCATCTCGAGTTGCTGTTTTTTTACCAGCCTCTCTGAAGACTTTGGGCAATTGCCAGCCCTGAGAACATTGGTGCTGCATGAACTGCCGAAGTTGCACCTCCCTAATTCGTTTTGGAAACTGATTTCCTTGGAAACATTGTGTTTGCTCGACTGCGAAGCTATTTGCCAGCTACCAGCCGATTTTGGCACCTTCACAGCTATGAGGAATCTGGCCCTTGTCAAGCTGCCACTAGCAGCACTCCCATTGGACATCGGAGGGCTCACTAATCTCGAGGCTCTTTTTCTGCACGGAACCGGCAGAAGGACCCAGCAGCAGTTTCCAGCCTCATTCACTCAGCTCTTTTCTTTGAAACGGCTATATCTCTATGGCTCCATGATTGGCGAGCTTCCGGAAGACATAGCGAAGCTGAGCATGCTGCAAGAATTTTCCATTTCGTCATCCGCTATTAGAAAGATACCAGAGTCTTTCACATGCCTCACTGACTTGCAAGTGCTGGCAATTTGCAGCACTGAAGGGATTTCGGTACCCAAGAAGCTGGACAACATGAGGAAGTTGAAACTGTTGGAGCTTCCAAGGTTTACAGTGCCGCATGAACCTCCAGAGGTGCTGCCATCCTCCCTTGAGACTTTGAGACTGGGGGACTACTGCCAATATAGGGGATGGACTGGGGGTCATTTTGAGTATGGAGAGACGAGATCAGCACGGGGTCATGTGGAGTTTGGAGAGGAGATCTGCAGAAACTTGGTGCATTTGAAGCACTTGAAGATGGTATTGGAAGCAGATGCTGAGGAGTTACCATTTTCCTTGAAGTGTTTTCCGGAGCTGCACACCCTTAAAATCTCGAATGCGAAAAGTCTGAAGGAACTTCCAGGTGACATAGGGCTGGCTGTGCAGCAGCTACGGAAGCTGGTGATAGTTGATGCAAACTCGCTGACTGAGCTGCCAGCATCAATCACCGAGCTTCAGCACCTGACATCCTTGAAGATTGATGCAGCCAAGCTGACTTCCCTTCCTGGCGCCATCGGTGCTTTATCCAGGCTGCGGGAGCTCAGATTGCCCAATTGTGCTGCCTTGGAGCACCTCCCTCCATCTCTCACCCAACTCTCTTGCCTCCGTGAGCTGGAATTGCAGTGCACGGCCATTCGCTCGCTTCCTCCTCGTTTCACACGCCTGACCAGGCTTGCAGCACTAGATCTTTTAAACTGCAAGCAGCTGCAGGCACTACCGGAGGACATGACCCAGCTGAAGATGCTGTACCAGCTGGATGTTGGAGGCTGCACACATCTCTTTGACAGTGAAATGCGCTTACAGCCCCCTGAGGTCGAACTGATGTACGGCTTGCACCTAGATTATGATCAGTGGGAATAGATTATGATTTTAGTGCATGTTTTAGGAACCTGTTTTACTTCTGTATGCAGAACATCTTTGAGTTACGGTTTTGCTGAGTTGAGCTTGTCTCACAAATTTGGGGGGTGGGTTGAGGCTAGGAAAGGTTTTCCTTGCTGTGTGTGGTGGTTGACTCACATAACATTAGGATTAAGCAAATCTGGATCTGCAGGTATCCTTAAATGCAGTTGCATAACCCCGTACAGATTTCCATGCATCCCACGGCATTCGTCCATGCACATATGTTACTGCATGATTTGGAAGAACATCTTCTCAAATGGCTCTGTCTCCTCTGTTTCTACTCCTTTTCTCCACCAACTTCCCCTGGTTCGTGGTGTGTTGCTGAATTCAGGGACGCTGATAGTTTCCTGATAGCACCAATCGGTAGACAGCAGCAAAGCACATGCCGACATGGATCAACCAAAGGTGCTCACTTGCCAGCTTTTCACACACTCATGGTTTCCTCAATGCTATAAGTTCTCACTCTCTGGACGTACCCATGCCTGGCCTGGTCCCTCAAGCCCAACCCAACCATAGCCTAGTGCACTTGTTTACTCCTTTCAACACTGACCATGCTAGCAATCAGGCTGAACAGGCTGACTGTCTGGTATGGCTGACCTATACAACTAATACCGGTAGATCTGGCTGATCTGGCTAATGTGGGTGATTACCCGATATGGCTGGCCTGGCTTATCTATCTGATTCGCTGATCAGGCGATCTGGCTAGTCTAGCTTATGGCTGATCTGGCTGGCCTAGCCAATCGACTGGTGTGGCTGACATAGCTGATTAGTCGAGCAGCTGACCTAGCTGAGCTGAGTTTTCCCTCTGGCTTATCTAGCCGATAAGCTTATCTGACTACCCAAACTCCAGGGTTTAGTCAATCTGCCTGATTAGTCAATCTGGCTGTTTTCGCTGAATAGTTGAGTTGGCTGATCTAGCTTATACATCGAACTGGCTGATATAGCCAATAGGTGGCTGGTCTTATATCATCTACCTCATCAGCTGACCAGGTCATTCTAGTTGAATAGCTGATCTGGCTGTTCTAGCTTATTATAGCTGTTTAGCTAATATAGCTGGTGTAGCTGATGAGCTTATGAGCTTATCAGGCCATTCTAGCTGATCTGGTCATTCTAGCTGATTCCCTGATTTGGCTATTCTTGCTGATCAATCTCATCGGTTTCTCTGGATGATCTAAATGATTTGGTAATATGGCTGACCTAGCTAATTAGCCGATTTGGCCAATCTAGTGGATAAGCGGGTCTGATCTACCTGGTTTGCTGATTTGGCTTATCTAGCTGATTAGCTGACTTGGCTGATCTAGCTGGTTTATTGATTCGGCTGGCTGATGCAGATGATTAGCTACACGGGTGATCAAATTTTATAAGTTTCGCGGATACGCTGCTATGATCTTCCTCGTCCCCCTGATTGACTGGTCTTGCTTGTCTAGCTAATAAGCCGGTCTGATTTACCTGATTAGCTGATCAGGCCAGGTTGAGCTGGTAGCTGATCTAGCTGATCTAGCTGATCCAGCTAATCCAGCTGCTTAGCTGATTGTGCCGCTCTGGTTGAGTTGCTTGTCCTGCCAAATCTTTTTGATTGGCTGATCTCGCTGGTTGGCTGATCTGACCGAGATGGCTGATTCTGATCCAGCTGTTCTAGCTGTAGCTGATCTTGATGGTCTAGCTGGTTGGCTGATTTGGCCGATCTAGCTGATTTAGATCTCTGGATGATTTAGCTGATTCAACCAATCAGCTATACATGACTGATCTTCCTCACAACCTATTTTACCAGATTAGCCAAACTGGCTGATTTAGCTGATTACCCGATTTCATAAATTGGCTGACTAGCCGACATGACTGATCTAGTTGAGCCAGCTGGTCAGCTGATCCAGCTGTCATGCATTCATCTGTCATACATTCATCTGTCATGCATACATCCCTCTTTCATTCATCCGTCATTCATTCATCTATCAAGCCAGCATTCAGCTGTCACGCATTCAGCTGTCATGCATTCAGCTGTCATGCATTCAGCTGTCATGCATTCAGCTGTCATGCATTCAGCTGTCATGCATTCATCTGTCATGCATTCATCTGTCATGCATTCATCTGTCATGCATACATCCGTCACTCATTCATCCGTCATTCATTCATCAATCAAGCCAGCATTCAGCTGTCATGCATTCAGCTGTCATGCATTCGGCTGTCATGCATTCAGCTGTCATGCATTCATCTGTCATGCATTCATCTGTCATGCATTCAGCTGTCATGCATTCATCTGGCATGCATTCAGCTCGCATGCCCAGGGAAGTGCTCAGGAGGTACAACGAAATTAAAACACATCTTTTCTTTCTTTCTCCCACCCATTTTGCTCGCAGGTTTTGGTGGAAGCACGTTTTTTTGCTGCTGCTGCTGTTGCTACGGCCAGGCATAAAACAACGTGAATGCCCAGACAACATGAATGTAGCAAGGGGTGGGCCCTGTGCCGTTCTAATACCTCCCATCACCCTGCTCCTCGTCATACGGTATTCCCTTCATCCAGAAAATCTTAATAGCAACTTTCGTTGCTTTTCCACTTCTTCCATGCTTTCCTCATTGCGTTGCGCTGTTCCTTTCTTCCTGTCTGACTTCTGACTTTCTTGCTTTAGTTGTTTCGTTCTTTTCCTTTTGTACCACAGATAGTGCCTGTGTGTGCTGTTTTCCCGTCTCCATGCCATCTTGCACTTAAGGTCTCGTTCTGCAGTAACTGTTTCCATTTGCCAGTGCCGGAACCTCGTGCAATCAGAACTGTTGCCCTTGAATCAGGCGTCTGATATGATGCGCTCCTTCCCTGCCAAGCAGAGTCTACATATGTGCTTCTAGCCAAGCATACCCTTTCCTAACACTACAGCAATTGCACTGGTGGTCACAAGGACAACAGGAACGAGCTCCTTTTTGGATTAATACACTCTGTATTGCTTGTGATATGGAATTAAAGTGATGGGTTGATTGCTCAAAGCACGTCTAGAAGGTGTGATTAGCATGTTCCGTCCCTGACCACAACTTATTCAACGCAGGCTATTGTCGGCGCATGTTTTGGTATAAAAACATAGGATTGCAAACCTGTTTATTCATAATAATATCTATTACGGGCATCAGATTGCATGTACCTTGGCAGGCGTACAAACTCGAAACCACAAGCATTGTATAGATACCTGAGGCTTCCAAGCCAAGTCTCCCTGGCTGTCAAGAAAGGTATGTCAATCTAATCAAACCGCTTAACAGCACAATGGTAAACAGGTAAACCATTACCGCTGCTCGGAAAGTGCATGACCTGGAAAAACTAATAGTTCAACCTGAAAGGACAGAGATGAGAGGTGAGGGGGATACAGCGGGGGTGGGGAACAGGCAGAGGCGAGCGGAGAAAGCTGAGCCGAAAGGGATTGAGGGTGTTTTGAGGAATTGCATGCTATGAATGAAGGGTGTGTGTGACAAAATGTGGCAGGAATGTAGGGCAGCTTGTGACAAGCTGGATTGAACAATCCACACACGAAACAGGGGAGGAAGCTGAGGCAAAGGGTTGAGATGTTTTGAGGAGATGCATTGCATTGCATGAAGGGTGCGATGGAATGGTGCAGGGATGTAGGGCAGTTTGTGACAAAATACAATCCACACATGAAACAGGGGACGAAGCTGAGCTGAAAGAGTCGAGCTGTTTTGATGTGTTGCTTTGCATTGCATGAAATGAAAGGTGTGACAGAATGTGCGGGGATGTAGGGCAGTTGAGGACAAACCGACTTGAACAATCCACACATGAAACATCGACAGAAAGATAACTGCAAGGTTGCAAGGGCAGCATTGGGATTACACGAGGTTCAGGGCTGGCAGGTGGAGCCTAAACCTGAAAAAGAGGGACTAAGGGGTTCAAAATTGGCATGGAGATGGGAAACGGGCACAAACGGACGGACATTGACTGAGGTACAAAAATAAAAAGAATAAAGCAAGAGAGAAAGAAAGAAATAAAAAGGTGATGAAGGAAGCATGGAAGAAGTGGCGAAGGCAAGGCATAGGAAGAGAAGCAGTGTCTTGGAGAGGTCTCAGAACGGCACAAAGGTAAACGCAAACTTATAAAAGTGGTGCAGTATATCAGTAAATGTCCTGCTGCGGAGCCCACCCCACCACTTCTCTGCTGTTGCAGGGCCCACCCCACCACCGCATTCATGTTGTGTGGCCCTGGATGGATGCCTTGATTGTGGTGGCAGCAGCAGCAGCAATAGCAGAAAAAAGATGCTTCCACCAAAAACCTGCAAGAAAAAGTTTGGGAAATAAGACTCAACCTGAGAGAAACTGTGCAGCTTTTTTTCATGATAGCTACCTCGTGAGCCTTTCCTGGGCATGGGAGCCCTCTGCATGACAGCTGGACACGTCAGATTCTTTAGATCAGTCATATCAGCTATTCAGCAGACTAACACGGTCATCCACAATAGCCTTTTGTACGATCAGCCAATCAGCCAGCTCAGCCAGATCAGCAAGTTAGATAGACTAGCTTACCTGGTAAAACAGTCATATATAGATAATCACTTCAATCAGCTGAATCAGCCCAGATCAGCCAACCAGCTAGATCATCAAGATCAGCTACAGCTACAGCAGCCGGATCAGCTACTCAGCCATCTCAGTCAGAGCAACCAGCGAAATCAGCCAATTCATATCATCAGCCAGATCAGAATATCAAATAGATCAGTACAATCAGCCATATCAGCAAAGATGGTCCAGGCAATCAGCTAGGTAAAATCAGGTAGATGAGCGAGACCCGCTATACAGCCAGGATCAGCTAGACCTCAGCTAATCAACAGGACCAGCAGGATTGCACCCGATCAGCCAACCAGCTAGTTCAGTCAAAAAGCTAGATTTAAACGGATTGGCTAATCAGACATACCAACTACATCAGCTGATCAGCCAATCAAATAGATTGGCAAGCGATTCAACCAGATCGACACATTCAGCTAAGCAGCTGGATCAGCTACTCAGCTTATCATACATAGCAAATCAGCCAGATTAGCCAACCTGCTAATAAACCAGACCGGATAGCTCAGCAATTTAGCAGCATCAGCCAGATAAGACAGCCTGCCTGACCACTTGAGCAGCTCATCAGGTAGACCAGCCAGGTCAGTTTATCAGCCAGATCTGCCATATCACTTCATTCACGATGCATTATCAGCCGCCTCAGATAAACAGCTCAATCATCAAATCATTTACATCAGCCAGATCACGTATTTATTTAGATGATCGGCTAGTCAGCTCGGTCAGCGTGAATGGTCGGTCAATCAGCAAAAGCAGCCGATTTAGCTGGAACAACCCGATCAACCAATCAGCTATATCAGCACGTTAGCTACATCAGCTATCAGCTTGACTTGCCTGATCAGAAGGTAGATCGAACCGGCTATTAGCTAGACGAGCCAGATCAGTCACTAAGCTAGATTAGCTAATCAGCCAGAATGGCCTGATCAGCTAACCAGGAAGATCGGACAAGCTTATCTGTTAGGTTAGTCAATCTTGATCACCCAGGTTAGCTTATCACCTACATCAGCCAAATCAGTAGCAAATCAGGTAAATCAGACTCACTAAAACCAGTAGTCCGGCCAAATTTGCTTATCAGCAAGATGAAATGATAATTTTGATCATCCAGATCAAACAGATGAGATGGATCAGGTAGATTATCAAAATCAGGTGGCCTCATCAGCTCATCAGGTAGATGAGACCAGAGAATATCCGCAAGGTCTGAAACATCAGCTTATCATCTACACCAGCCAGATTAGCTAATCAGCTATCAAAAACTAGAATATCCAGATCAGCTATTCAACTAGAACCGATAGATAAGGCCAACCACTTATTGGCTATATCAGCCAGTTTTCAGCCAACTCGGCTAATCAGCGAGATTAGCCAGGTTGACTAATCAGGTAGACCAGACACTTATTGGGTAGTCAACATAATCAGTCTGATCAGCCACATCTATTTATCAGCCAGACCAGTCAGGTCAGTATACTAGCAGAATAAGCCTATCAGCTAGATAAGCCAGAGCAAAAAAACAGCTCAGCTAGTTCAGCTGATCGGCTAGTCAGCTATGCCAGCCCAACCAGTTGTTTGGCTAGACCTGCATAATCAGCCAATCAGCCAGGCTTAATTAGATCTATCAGCCATACAGATTGTCGGCCATTCCAGGTTCAAACACGCAAACCACAGTTCAATTATGTGAACAAGGGCATTGGGACACAGCGTTCCTTTAGATCCACACATATTTAGCTACACATTCCCTTCCTCACACCATATGCAGGGGTAAGCAAATTTGTCTGGAAACACCTGGCTGGAGATAGAACCAGCACAGCAATGTGTGAAGGTAATGAAAATGCGTGCAGGCAATGAAGATTCAGCTTTGCTAAGTCCTACAGGTATGTATGGTAAGACTACCACAACACATGGCAAGGGTAACTTTCCCTAGCCTCAACCCACCCCCGACTGGTGGGACAAGCTCAGCAAAATCGTCACTGGAAAATAATAGGGAATAGGTTCCTAACTGGAATATAAGCACTAAAATCACAACCTAGTCCTCCCAGCAAGCATAATCTAGTTGCATGCCATACATCAATTGGACTTCAGGGGGCTGTAAGCGCATTTCACTGTCAAACAGATGCCTTCTCTGTCCAACTCCCAAAATATACAGCATCTTCAGCTTGATCAAGTCCTTCGGCAGTGCTTGCAGGTGCGTGCAACCAAACAGATCTAGATTTCCAAGCCTGGACAAGCGCGCAAAGTTGTTAGGAAGCGAACGAATTGACGTGTTCGACAAATCCAGCTTCCGGAGGCAGGATAGTTGAGTAAGAGACGAAGGAAGGTGCTCCAAGGCAGAACATTCAGGAAAGCCGAGTTTCTGCAGCCTGGATAAAGAACTGATTTCATCAGGAATGGAAGTTAATTTGGCTGCATGGATCTTCAAGGACGTCAGGTGCTGAAGCATGGTGATCGATGCTGGCAGCTCAGTCAGCGACTTCGCATCATCTAACTTCAGCTTCCGTAGCTGCTGCACTGCCAATCCAATGTCCGGAAGTTCCTTCAGGCTCTTGGCGTTTGAAATCTTCAGGGCGCGCAGGTCCGGAAAATATCCCAAGCGAAACGGAAACTCCTCGGCATCTCTTTCCAATACCATCTTCAAGTGCTTCAGATCCACTAAGTTTCTGCTAATCGCCTCTCCAACTCCACACGACCTTGCATCAATCCCGTGCAATCACGACATTTGAGCTTTCGTGGTCCCCCAAGCTGCTTTCGTGGTCCTCCAAGCTGCTTTCGTGAACCCCCAGGCTGCTTTCATGGTCCCCCGAGCTGCTTTCGTGATCCCCCGGGCTGCTTTCATGATCCCCCAAGCTGCTTTCATGATCCCCCGAGCTGCTTTCATGATCCCCCGAGCTGCTTTCATGATCCCCCGAGCTGCTTTCATGATCCCCCGAGCTGCTTTCATGATCCCCCGAGCTGCTTTCATGATCCCCCGAGCTGCTTTCATGATCCCCCGAGCTGCTTTCATTCCCCGAGCTACTTTCATGATTCCCCGAGCTGCTTTCATGATCCCCCGAGCTGCTTGCGTGGTCCCCCAGGCTGCTTTCGTGGTCCCCCAGGCTGCTTTCGTGGTCCCCCAGGCTCAAGGTCTCAAGGGAGGATGGCAGCACCTCTGGAGGTTCAAGCGGCATCACGAATCTTGGAAGCTCCAGTACTTTCAGCTTCTTACAGTTGTCCAGTCTCTTGGGTACCGAAATCCCTTCAGAACCGCCAATCGCCAGCACTTGTAGATCAACAAGGCATGTAACAGCCTCTGGGAGCTTTCTGATGGCGCAGGAGGTAATGGTCAGTTCTTGCAGCCTGCTTAGCTTCCCAATATCCTCCGGAAGCTCGCCTATCATGCAATCCTCGAGTTTCAGCCGCTTCAACGAAGAGAGCTGCGTGAACGAGGCTGGAAACTGCTGCTGGCCGTAGCTGCTACTGTCGGTCCTGTACAGTAGGAGAGTCTCGAGATTAGTGAGCTCTCCAATGTCCATTGGAAGTGTTGCTAGTGGCAACCCCTTGAGGACCAGCTTCGTGAGAGCTGTTAAGCTGCAGAACCCGGCTGGTAGTTGGCGAACTGTTTTGCAGTTGATCAGAAGCAGTGTTTCTAAGGACATCAGATCAGTAAACGAATCAGGGAGGTGCAACATTGGCAGGCCATCCAATGCCAGTGTTCTCAGGGCAGGCAGCCCGAAGTCTTCAGAGAGGCTGGAAAAGGATTTGCAACCAGAGATTGTCAGGCTCTCCAAACAACTTAAAGCAGTGAAGTCATCAGGCAGCTCAACGAGATCCACGCAGCGAATGCTAAGCTTCTGAAGAGACGGTAGAAGCTCCCCAATGTTGTCAGGAAGGTGCTCGAACCGCTTGCAATTAGCAATCACCAGCCGCTCGAGCCGACTACACAGGTGTTCAGAGGAAAACGTTAGGTCAAATCGCAGACACAATTCGTTAAATTCCAGCGACTTCAGACCAGGCAGCCATGCCATGCTAAAAGCAATAGGGGTCGGAGTAGCTGAACTTATGAAATCGTCTGTGGAGAAGGAAAGGCTGGTAAGATTCACAAGCTGAGATAGCTTTGATAGTTGCTGATGTTGAAGATATGGAGAACAGATGGACAGCGCCGTGAGCAAAGTCAGGTTCGTGAAAGCGGGACCATCTAAAGCTGAAGAATCTGGTAGCACTAGACTCTGGAGATTTGTTAGGTGGAAAAACGAGGCAGGGAGCTTGACGCTCCTATGAAGGCAATGGAGTGAAAGATGCTCAAGCTGAGTAAGCTGCAGGAAGAAACGATCCAAACCAGCTTCAGTGACTGGATGCAGCTCCTTCCTCTCATCAAAATCCACTGTGATCCAGTATCCGACGTGGAATGTCTTCAGCTTGGGACATGACGAAGCAAGGTGGGTGAGAAACTCGTCATCTAGACTCTCTACGCTGCCGTTGCACAGATGGAGATGGGTCAGGTTTGGGAAGCAAGAGATTGCGTTGGAGAGATCAGGAAGAGACACATACAGTGCCTCTCTGACCAACAGCGTTGAAACTTGATGCTGAGCTAGGCGGCGCCATCTCTGGCAGACAGCTGCGATCTGGAGAGAGAATGCTGCATCCGTGAAGGCAGGCGGAGTCGGCACCAGCTTTTCTGGTTTTCGAAAATCGTTCGCAGCAAACTCTCGAGCAGGGTCAGACCAAACTGCTTTCGGTTTTACATGCGATTTTTTGGTAGGAGGAAGCCATAGAATCCGGACGAGAAGGTCGTCAGGAAGGTTATTAATGTGCGTGCAACTCTCCATGTCAACTTTCTTAACTCAAGAATGACGATGCTGCGGGAATGAACGAGACTAGTGGAAGGCACTGAAATGGAAACCGAGCAGCAAGAAATGAAGAATGTCACCTTCATCTACACAAGGACGGATTTCACTAACCCGGCTGGTTTGCTTCGACGACGATGGGAGACCTCTAGGCTCCAAACGGGGTAGCCTCAAGGGTTCTTCAAACGCTAGGCTTCACGAATTCCCGGGAGCTACCAAACCGAGCCGCGCGTTTCGAGCTCCCAGGCTCCTCGTTCCTGCATGGAGCCATGAGCTTACCAGGTCCCGAGGTATGACAGATCTGACGGATCTGGAGTAAAATGTGGGCCCAGCTGACTGGATCTCGTGCTGGACTGGGCTGAGGTGACATGGCTGGGCGAATGGAGCTCAATCAGAAAGGTTGTGTACGGTTCATTTTTGCTAATAGATGCTCGGCTAAAAACGTTTTTCAAGATTCGGTATGGGAGCAGACAGTTTGGGAATTCGCCCGCTTCACGCTGCCTCTGGATGTGCAACACGTTTGTTCGCAAGCGTCGTTAGCAGTACAACGTATGTAACCGCCATCCAAGTGGCGAACTAACTAAAGCGGCTGACGACTGGCGAAAGAATTCTACATTGTCAGCGGATCGTTCACGATTTCTCAACCCTGCCATAAGGGGGAGACGACGCGTTTTGCAGCATACCGCACCGCACCGAAGCGGACGCCTTTGTCAAAGCGAGCTTGAAGTATCAAATACTTGAGTTCCTAGCTTCATGGCTTCATGACAGACCCAACTACGACGGCTTCAAGGCGAACGCTTTAGCAGCACGGACTCCCACTGCGTAACGGAAGCGCTCGTGAGATTAGGGAGCAACGCAGACTATGGAAGCAAAATGCCCTCTCCAACAGCATCTAGACTCTTACGAAATGGCTTTGTGGGTGCGGCACGGCGACATGTGCACTGCGGCTTTACAATGCTCTCTTATAGTATTCCTCGCGTCGCGGGTGTTCTTGGTGCATCCAACATCATCGCAATTCGCCGTCGCGGAACTGAAACCCTCCGTGTTTCGCCGTCATCGCAGCTCGGCGCAGTCTCTGCATTCCCGCCGCGCGTCTCATCAGGTCCACCGTCGCACCGAGTATTTCGAGGCTCCGCACTTTGCAATTCGTGTCGCCGCACCGTCCTTTCGCGTCTGCGTGAGTGGCGGCCTTTAGGGCTCGACGTCGTTGCATCGACAGCGTTGTGAGAGCGTGTCTGTGGAGCATATGAATTTTCGGTCGCACTGTCGCACCATTGAGCATATGAGAATATGAGTCCACCTGCATGCTCTGAAAGCTGGTCGTCATCGACATCGCTTCTTTAGCACTGTTCTAAGATCACATCCGTCCGAGGGATGACTCGATTCATACCCTGCTCTGCGGCAACATGCTCAGTGAGCGAGCACGTTGCTCATGCTGGTGAAGCATCATGCGCCGCTGTATGCACGCGGAGTGAGCGCACGAACGGACTGTCGCGATAGGAAGCATGCGGGTTTACGGCGACAACACGCACTGGAGACGCGAACAGCGGATTCGTGGCGTGCGTCAACTGGTAGAGTCGGCGAAGGTGAGGGTTGAGAGGATATGGTTGAGAGGAGTATGGTTTTCGAGGCATGATTCTTCGCATGGCGTGTTGTGCGTGAGAGGGATGTTGCGAATGGGTCTCAGGAGAATGCAGCTCGACTTTATAGCATGAATGCCACGGGGATGGTGCATGATGGGATGATGCATGATGGGATGATGCATGATGGGATGATGCATGATGGGATGATGCTTGATGGATGGTGCTTGATGGGATGATGCATGATGGGATGATGCATCATGCTCTGTCGCATCATCTGCATGCACGCCCAGTGAGCAGGGAGCATGCGATCAAGGCCTACGGCAAATGGCGTGACGTGAGAGGAAAAAGGCGGGTGTGCAGTGCCCGTATGCGCCGGAGACAGTAAGCAGCGGATGCACGGCGTGCATAAACGTGAGTGTGAGGGTTGCGAGGACACCAGGAGTTGAAGAAGCTGGTGCGGGGTAACTCCTGGCTGCCCTTGCAATTCTTGCATTCGCCGGAGAATAGGTGGGTGAACGGCGAGTGTTAGGGTTGAGCAGAAAGGGTGAGAGGGGGAACGGGTTGAGAGAAGCAGGATTTTCGATGTCATATGACCTCTTGGTAAGTGTCATTGTGACACGTGAAGTCATGAGTCACGAGACTTGAGATATCATAACACCTGACACATTACGAGTTGGTGCATGATGACATGAGGCACTATGGATGATGCATAATGGGATGGTGTATGGTGGGATGGCAAACGACATGACCACAAATCTTAAGTGATGGTGAACGAATGAATGAGCATCAAATGGCGTGGTTTTCTCGTCACCAATTCAGCTTGATAACCCTTTTCCTTTCCATCCAGACTGCCACTGTTGATGTACCTCCCTGTGTCGTATGACAACATTTCTTATGGCCTCTTCCCTTATGTGCTACAAACTCATACGTCATTGCCCCTTCTTTCCTTTGGAACCCTCAATCCCTCCCCTGCCTTTCTCCTTTCCATCTGCAAAACCTCCATTCAGTAATGCATCATTTCCTAAATTTCATCCTATCATGTCACGAACATGTCATTCACGCCACCTCGCTCCTGCCGTGTCGCCCCTACCGTGTCACTCCTGCCATGTCACTCCTGCGTGGCGTGTCTCTCCTGTTATGTCACTCCAGTTATGTCACCCCGGTTATGTCACTCCTGCCATATCTCTCATGCCGAGACTCTTCTCCATCGTGCTACTCTCATCGTGTCTTCATCATGCTTACCTCTATTACATTATCTCTTCATTCCCTGCATAGCACCACCCCGCCTTCCCCATGTAGCTTCGCCCTGGTTCTCTGAAGCTAATTCTCCTACTTTGTATGTTTATCTGTTTACTCCATGTTTATCAAGAGGTACATATCTCTTGTTTATTCATTCTCTTGTTCGTCTGCTGCGCCCTCTCCTCTCTCAGGTGCCCTTTCTGTGCGTATGGGCCTGTCACTCACTCATGCTCATACCCCACATCCTCGCCCATATCTCCATCCATACGTCCCCGGGCAGGCATGTTTGCACTCTCCTGCATTTATCTCCATGCATGCTGTGGGGGAGGGAATGCGGACCCGGACCTTCGTGGTAGGCAAAGGAAACTTTGCCCTGTCATCTTCGGCCCTGCCCTGTCCTGGTAGCTTGGTTGCACTTCCGCTTTGCTCACATATTAGTATTGGTATTGTGGTTTTCAATCTTTGAACGTAGATGAGCTTGCACGCCTTTGCATCCCTTTTGCATAAACCTCTGGATGCATCTCTGGTCACATTGCTTACTTACCCTAGCGTGTGTCTCCTCATATCATTCCTTGAACGCGTTTACATACTTGGATACATATTCCTGCATATCCCTGGGATGTCATGCATATTCCGATACCACATTTCTTGGAGGTGGATCTACCCCAAATCGTGGCCTTCGCCATGTCCCTTTCCTGCTTTCAGACATGTTGCCTAGACCAGAGAAGCTGACAGGGCCCATCAGCAGCTGACGTGGATCAGCCAAGCGTGCTCAGTTCAGTGCTCACGTGACAACTTCGCACACTCTCATTTTACCCCATCAGGTTTTCTCTCTCGCCTGACATACGTTCTGCCTTGCCCTCAAGCCCATCCATAGCCTAGTGGCACTTGCTTAGTCCATCCAGCACCGTTTCACGCTCAGTATGACCATACCACACCTCGAATAATCTCAACACGACAGGTTTCCTCTCAGCCACTTTTCTATTCATGATCCTTTGTACTTATACACTCATCCATTCTTTTCATTCTAACCATCCGTGAATGCTTACTGATGCTCCATGGCAGGTACAAGACCAAGTCCATGGCTTTTTATCTTCTGAACCATGCCATTACTTCTGATCTTATGTGCTCCCTCCCATCCGAGCCTCCAATCGCTTACAGGCATGCAGGTGGAGCGCAGGCATTTCTTTAGGCTTTTCAAATCCACAAAGCTGGATGACATGATCTTGATCGAGACTTCTGACATCATGAAACTAAGGGGATGGCTTGACTGCTCGAAGGAGCGTCTAGAAGATGTGATGGAGACGTGTTCAGTCCCTTACCAGAAACCAATAACAATCTTGCACAGGTTTTTGTCATAGAATGTTTTACATGGTAAATTCTGAGTACTGCAATTCAGACAAGACTCTTCAGGGAGTCTCCTGAGCAGTCGTCATGGGGTTGCACGGGCTGCATTCTGCACCCTAGTTTTTCATAGGTACCGTATCTGCACTTTTTGTACGAGCATCAGATTGCATGTAAGGTTAGGCAGTATATACAAACGGGAAACAGTGATCACTAAACGAATACTGTACCAGTTTAGATCTCCAACCGTAGTCTTCATTGCTGTCAAGATATGTCCCTTTATTTTCAATGTCTTAGCAGCATAATGACTGCAACCATTATAGGAATTTACAGAGGCTATCAATCATTGATGCTGCCCGGAAAGTGAAAAAACAGGAGAAACTGAGATGTGTCAACCTCAAGGACAGAGGATGGGAGGGAGGAAGGGACACAGCGAGGTTGGGACACGGGCAGAGGCGAGCGGAGAAAGCAAAGCTGAAAGGGGTTTCGTTGTCTTAAGTTAAGCTAGGAACAAGTGTCGAGAGAATTGTGTGAGTCAGTAGGAAGAGTGGGATACAAGTCGACCTAGAGAATGTTGTACCCTTTAGAGGGCAACTCACTGTAGCCTAGATAACTAACATCTATAACATATAAACATTTGACACACCCCCATAGGCTAAGTGAGGGGCATCAAAGCAAGCAAGGTGAACAAACGGTCACAAGACCAGTCGAAGCAAGAAACAAGGCAAGCTCAGGGTGGATCTCAAGGACACCACACAAATTCCGAGCGCAAGCAAGCGGCCACAAGGCCAGTTCAAGAGTTCACTAGGATATAAATAGAAAGCACAACAAGCAGAGCAAACAAACAAGACTACAGCAACCGAGGGCCTACCTCAACAAGCCCCAACTGCACACAGAACCTGTGGTGATCACCAAGCGCCAAGGCCTTGGTGAAGACGTCTGCAGTGTTGGCCTCTGAGGCCACAAAGTCCAGGCGTGCCTGGCCGCGTCGCTGCAGCTCTCGCAGGAGGAAGTACCTCACGTCAATATGCTTCACTCTGCTCTCCAGTCGAGGCTCTCGACACAGGAGGATCATGGCCTTGTTGTCAGCGTACAAGGTCGGTGCAGAGCGAGGCCTCTCACCAAGGTCGGCGAGCAAGAAGGTCAACCAGCGAAGCTCCTGTGCCGCCATGGCACCAGCGTAGAACTATGCCTCTGCACTGGAAGTAGCCACAGACGACGACCGTGTCGACCTCCACGACACAGCACCAGCTCCCAGACTGAAGCAGTAACCCTGAGTCGAACGCTGAGTCTCCACGTCGTCAGCGTAGGAAGAGTCGCAGTGACCAGTCAACGCCACTGGCCGAGTCCCTCCAAGCACAAGCCCCATGCCTGATGTAGTCGCCAGGTACTTCGCCACCCTCACAGCAGCTGTCCAGTGGACAGGGCGGTGTCTCCCAGTCGCAACAAAGCGAGAAAGGATGCTGAGTGGAAAGGCGAGGTCCGGTCGAGTACAAGTCATCAGGTACATGAGGCAGCCCACCAGCTCTGCGTAGGGTCCACTGGACTCGAAGGGCTCGTCAGGAAAGGGGCCTGTGAGTCTGTGGTCAACAGCAAGAGGAGTGGGTTGTGTGGTGGAGAACTGGAAGTCGAACCGCCGAAGGACCTGCTGCACCATGTGTGACTGCGTCAGTGTGATGGTGCGAGCGGCTCTGTCCCGGGTGATCTGCAAGCCAAGGTAACGCTGCAGCTCACCCAGGTCAGTGCACTTGTGTCTCTTCTGCAGTTCGGACTTCACCTGAGCCAGGGCTGCCCTATCTGCTGTAGCAAACACCAAGTCGTCGACGTAGACAAGGATAAAGAAAGGAGTAGAACCCGCTCGAACAAACAGCGACGGGTCGGCGGAGGACGGGTTGAACCCAAGGTCACGAAGCGTGGAGCGAAGAGTGTCGTGCCACTCACGGGGCGACTGGCGGAGACCGTAGACTGGTCGTCTCAGGCTCCACTGGGTCCCAGGTGGGAAGGTGTCAGTGAAGCCAGGAGGACGGCGCAGCCAGATCTCCTCGTGCAGTCGGCCCTGGAGGAACGCAGTGGAGAAGTCGAGGGAGTGCAGCTCGTAGTCTCGCTGCGCTGCTATGTGGAGTAGCACCCGAAGAGTAGTCATCTTCGGGGTCGGGGCGAAGGTCTGGAAGAAGTCAACTCCCTCACGCTGACTGAAGCCCTTAGCCACGTAGCGCGCCTTGAACACTGGCGGTGCTCCAGGCGGCCGCTTCACCTTGAAGAGCCACATGCCATCGACTACGTTCGCCCTGGGAGGGGGAACTGCGTCGACGTAGGTGCCTGTGGATCTCCAAGACGCCAACTCTGAGTCCATAGCCGCTTTCCACTGAGAGGCCCACGCCCCTGACACTGCCTCGCGGTAAGTGCGAGGAGTCGGTATGTCAAGGGCGTCGGGATCTCCCTCAGGGGAGAGCAGCATGGCACACACAGAGGGAGAAGCGGCTGCCCAGTACTCCAGCTCAGACTCTCTGTCCTCTAGGACGTCACAGCCAAGGGCAAACTCACCCCCGACGGACAGAGGACGGTAGGGAGGAGCTGGCACCACTCGGGTGGCGTAGTCAAGGCGGCTGGCGGCAGCAAACTCAGCGACAGCGGCAGTAAGAGCAGAGACTGACGACGGAGGGAAACGAGAGTCGGTGACAAGAGTGGCGAGGACACGTGCGGCAACAGGACGAACAGTGCGGTAGTAGTCAGTGATAGGAGTGGGGAGGGCTGGGAGAGAGGACGGAGGAGGAGACGGGAGAACGGACACAGGAGAAGGAGAACGATGACGAGACGTACAAAGGAGGGCAGTGTGGAGGTCAGTAACAGGGGACGAGTGACGAGCACGCGGAGGACAACGAGTGACCAAGTCGCGACGGACCGAAGGAGGAGGAGACTGGGGAGGAGGAGAAAACCAGACCGTCGGACGGTCGTCAGGAGGAGGCAACGGAGGAACAAACACAGGAGGAGACTGGGAGCGGACAGGAGGAGAGGAGGAAAAACCAAGGGCCCGCAGGCCACTCACAGGTGGGAACAACCGCCGCTCCAGAGGAAGCTGCGGTGGCGGCTGCGGCTGCTGCTGCTGCGGCGGGGGCTGCGGCTGCGGCTACTGCTGCTGCGGCTGCTGCTGCTGCTGCTGCTGCTGCTGCCGCCGCTGCTGCTCCAGAAGGTCCAGCACCCGCAGCTCCTGCCGCTCCCTCTCCAACCGCTCCTGCTCCTCACGCTCACGCCGGCGGGCAGCCTGGAGTCGTGTGTCGTGGCGGTGGGGAGGCGGAGTGGACTCCGCAGAACCAGGGTCAGACTCCTCAGACTCAGCACCCCCAGAACCAGCACCTCCAGTGCCCGGACCTCCAACTCCAGCACCCCCAGAACTAGCACCGCCAGTGCTAGCACCTCCAGCTCCTGCACCCCCAGAACTAGCACCACCAGTGCCAGCACCTCCAGCTCCAGCACCCCTAGAGCTAGCGCCACCTGCGCCAGCACCTCCAGCTCCAGCACCCCCAGAGCTAGCGCCACCTGCGCCAGCCCCTCCAGCTCCAGCACCCCGCGACCGAGTACCCCTAGACCGAGCACCGCCAGGGGCTGCACCTCCTGCTCCAACACCAACCGAGTCCACAGTAACCTGTCGCAGAAGTGCCGAAGACTGCTGAGGGGACTGTGAGGAGGACTGCGGGGAGGGAGACGCTACCTGACGCGCGACCGAGGGTAGAGGGGTAACGTGGGACACACCAGACGGGGCAGGACCAGGGGGGGGCGGGGGTACCGGAGGAGCGGGAGCAGGAGGAGGAGAGGGTGCGAGGAAAAGAGGGGGAGGGGGTACCGGGAGACCTCGACAGGGGTACCGGGTGTAGTAGGACACGGACTCGTCAAACAGGACGTCACGGGAGTCGAGGAACTGGTGGAGGGGAGGGTGGTAAAAGGACCAGTCGGCAGAGTCCACTGGGAAACCAAGGAAGACACAGGGGATGGCGCGTGCCGAGAGCTTGTCCGCGGAGGTGTCACGAACAAGGGCAAGGCAGCCCCAGACTCGAAAGGCCGACCCGACACCAGGGGAACCAGTCCAGAGACTGGTCGGTGAAACCTCGGGCCGCGAGACACGCGGCTGGAGGTTCAGCTGGTGTGCGGCGTAGCGAACCGCGTGGGGCCACAGAAAATGGGGCGCACGGGCATGGATCATGGACGTGCGGGCGATGTCCATGACCAAGCCTATGCGGCGCTCAGCAACCCCATTCTGCTGTGGGGACTCTGGCAGCGTCCAGGACTGGGTGATGCCCTGTTCGCCGAAGAATCCGCCGAGAATGCCGGAGCGAAACTCGCCCCCACGGTCGGAGTGGAGACAACTGACTCGACGACCACGAGTGCCCTCAGTGGCTAGAAGCCACCTGATCAGCGTAGCAGTCACCTCGGACTTCTTCGCAAGAGGGAACACTGTGGTGTACCTGGAGAAGTCGTCGACGACCACCAGAAAGTAACGCTCCCTCCCAGACCCCTGCGTCGGGGCAGGGCCCCAGACGTCCAAGTGGAGAGTCTCGAAGGGAACGGTGGCCGGACGAAGGGAGGAGGAGTGGGGAGTGGCGCGTAAGCGACCGGCGACGCACGGAGAGCAAGGAGGGGCAGGCGAGAGAGGGAGCGACGGGAAGGTGCGTGGGAGACCTGAGACAAGTCCGTGACTGAGTATGCCACGTAGGCGAGGGAGCGACGGGTGGCCAAGGCGGTGGTGCCACAGGACGGTGCGGTGGGTGAGAGAGCGACAGGAGCAAGACGAAGCGACTAGACTGGACACAGCGACCGGACCGGACACTACTACCTGGCTAGATACAGCAACTGGACTGGGGACCTGGGCCGGAGGGGACGCAACGACCTGAGGGGAGGACGCGACCGGGGAGCGCTCGGTGTGGAGGACGTAGAGACCGGAGCGGGGCTCCCTGGTGAACGTGGCCAGAACAGCACCTGTGGTAGCGTCTGTACAGACTGCAGTCCGCCCACCCCCCACGAAGGTAACCGTGATCCCCCTGTCCTGGAGGTATCCAACACCCACCAAGTTCCGAGTGAACGAGGGGATGTGGAGGCCGCGCAGGACACCAGAGGGGACCATAGGGCATGGGAGGGTGGTGGAGCTACGCGCAACGGCTGGTCCAGAGGTAGGATCAGCCAGAGCCACCGACACAGGTGTGAGGAGTGGCGTAAGGGTCGTGTGGTCGCGGAAGAAGCACTGAGACGCGCCCGAGTCCAGCGTGAACGACAGAGAGGCCTCAGCCGGAGGGTCACCAGACCCAGTCGCTACACAAGCACCTAGAGCAGCAACACAAGCACCTAAGCTAGACAGGCACAAGGCTACACTAGCAGGAGGCAAGCAGGCTAACCTACGAACACGCGAGCACACAGATCCATCAGCACTATAGTCAGCATCAACATACAAAGCATGCTGACGCGCATCGTCCATGGACAGATCAAAAACATCAATCTTACGTGCTAACAGACGAGACCAGCGAGGCGTGACCGCCAGAGGGCCCCAACGAGCCCGGTAGAGGTCGTCGAGGCGGCGGAAGCACCGCGCGGCAGAGTGGTCGTCGCGACCACAGAGACAGGGGCTGCCCGGCCCGGTGAGGCACCAGTGGGTGCAGGGGCCAGCGTCACGGCGAGGGGGGCGAGGGGCCCAGCTGGAAGAGCTGCTGCTGCGGCCGGTGCTCCCAGGGCCTCCCGGACCCCACTGCGGCGGGGGACCCCAGTGCTGCTGCGGACTCCACTGCAGCGGGGGCCCCCACTGCTGGAACTGCTGCGGTGCCTGCTGCTGCTGCTGTCCCAGCTGCTGCTGCTGTCCCTGCTGTGGCTGGTGCTGCTGTGGCTGCTGCTGCTGGGGGGCAACGCCCCCACCGGTCGGGCCACCACCTGTGGGTGGGCCTGTCTGTCCTGTGCCTCCTCCAAGGCCCCCTCCCCCTGGTGCACCACCGCCGCCGCCGCCGCCTCCGCCACCACCGCCGCTCCCACCTCCACCGCCACCTCCACCGCCGCCTCCACCGCCTCCACCTCCCCCCTTCCCGCCCTTCTTGCCACTCTTGCCCCGTTTCTGCCAGTCTGCGGCAGAAACGGCAGCAGTGTCCCCAGAAACCGACACAGCAGCAGAAGCGCGGGTAGCAGTGAAAGTGGGAAGCTGAGGGGCGGCACACCCCGCAAAGAGGCGGGGGGCCACCGCGTCAGTGGCGGAGGCAACGGTGAGGAGGCTACTCTCGATCGTCCCGAGAGCAGTCTCAAGGAGATCGACAGTGAGCTCAGTGGGGTGCTTCTGGAGAAGTGCGTCGCGAGCAGTGGCAAGGCGGTCAGGGAGGCGGGTGACTAACCAGTGCACAGTGAGCCACATGGGGGGGGGAGCAGCAAGAAGCTGGGCGTCGGTACAGGCCGCACGGAAACCGGCGTCAAGTGAGCGGAGGTGAGTCACGAGGTCGGACACAGTCGCAAACGAGCCGAGGTCGGGAAACACGAACGGCATGAGGAGGCGACTGAGGGAGGCAGAGGAAGGGGTGGAATAGCGTGCAACAACAGCAGCCCAAACCCCCTAAGCTGTCTCCACCTGGTCAAAGTGGGCGGCCTCAGTCGGGGGGAGGAGCTCCGTCAGCGCAAGAGCGGCGGCAGCGTCGCGAGAGTCCCACACGTCCCTCGCCAAGACACGACGCTCGTAGTCCGCCTGCGCCGCAGGAGTCGGCTCTGGGTCGTTCGGGAGGGGGGCGGGGGACAGGGGCGCTTTGAGGGCACCCGACGCGTGGGCCCACAAGGTGGCGCCGTCCTGACGCTGACTGGTCAGGTAGCGCGTGGCCTGGCGCTGCCAGGTACTGAACTCGATCGGGCGTCCCTCCGCATCGAACCGAAGGCGGCGAGACTCCATACTGGAGGCTAGGCTAGAGGCGGTTGGAGCACGGAAGAGACGGAGCTAGGAACGAGGAGGGAAATGGAGGAGCGCCAGGTGTGGCGAGGCAAGAGACCGGCGGAGCTAGTGGCGAGGAGCACGGAGTGACCTAGGCTAGGCGTGAAACGGCGAGGAACTCCAGGTATGGGCGCTAGAGGCGAGGAGCTAGTGACCACACGGGTCTAACCTAGGTGACCGGCGAGAGAAGCGGCTGCCAGCCGCTGAACTAGAGACCACTTGCAGTAAGAATGGTTGGGGCTCAGCGAACAGGGTGGTGGTGGGGAAAGGGACGAGTGCCAAGTGTCGGTGGGCGTCGGTAGGGCCCAAGCTAAGGTGACGGTGAGGGCTACGGCGTGAGCGCGAGCTCGACCTGTGGGAGGCACGGAGGGCGGGGCTAAGCACGGAGGGCGCGGACGGCGCAAAGGGCGGAGCTAAGCACGGGGGGGGGGGGGGCGCGGACGGCGCGGAGGGCGGGGCTAAGCACGGAGGGCGCGTGGCGTGGGGTAGGGCGCGGGCTAAGCCACGGGCTCGGGCGCGGGCTAGGCGCGGTCTAAAGCGCCAGGCGTGGGCGAAGGAGAGGGCGCACGGCTCAGGCCCGGGATGGAGGGTGCGAGAGGGGCGGAGGCGTGCTAGGCGGGCGGAGGCTCCGCGACGAGCTAAGGGCAGGGCGCACGGGGCCCGCGACGAGCTAAGGGCGGGGCGCACGGGGCCCGCGACGAGCTAAGGGTGGGGCGCACGGGGCCCGCGACGAGCTAAGGGCGGAGGCACGAGATGGAGGGCGCGGAGGGCGCGTTTCAGAGGGCGCGGAGGGCGCGGAGGTTTCGTTTTGGAGGGCGCGGAGGGCGCGAAAACGAGGCCCGCGGGGGCCGTCCTACCCGCGACGAAACGGGGCCTAAGGGACGGGCGCCTCTGGACCGGCTAAGGG
This sequence comes from Closterium sp. Naga37s-1, assembly GCA_947471745.1. Lineage (NCBI taxonomy): Eukaryota > Viridiplantae > Streptophyta > Zygnematophyceae > Desmidiales > Closteriaceae > Closterium > Closterium sp. Naga37s-1. Next base: position 2,579,647 of record CANJKZ010000768.1, on the reverse strand, counting down.
AGGGAGCGGAAGCGTGGGAGGGAGAAAACTTGCCTGCTCTGATACCATCTTAAGTTAAGCTAGGAACAAGTGTCGAGAGAATTGTGTGAGTCAGTAGGAAGAGTGGGATACAAGTCGACCTAGAGAATGTTGTACCCTTTAGAGGGCAACTCACTGTAGCCTAGATAACTAACATCTATAACATATAAACATTTGACACGTTGTTCTGAGGAGAGGCATTGCATGATTGAAGGATGTGACAGAATGTGGCAGGGATGTAGGGCTGATTGTGACAAACCGAGCTGAACAATCCACACACACACACAACTACAAACGGCAAAGGCAGCATTCTGATTACACGAGGTTCAGGAGCTGGCAGACGGAATCTAACCCTGAAGAAGTGGGGCTGAGGGGTGGAAGATGGGCATGGAGCCGGTAAAACGGCACACATGGGCATTCACTGAAGTACAAATGTAAGGAAACAAACAAGAAAGAAAGAAACAAGAGAACGTGACGAGGAAAGTATGGCAAGGAAATGCAGGTTGCTGTGAAGAATCCCCGAATGCAGGGCGTAGGAAAAGGAGCATAGTGTTGGGGAGGTCTCAGAACAGCACAAGGTAAACGGCAACTTATACAAGCGATTCAGCATTTAGTAAGTGGTGTGCTGCAGAGCCCATCCCACCACCGCATTCATGCCGTGTGGGCATTAATTGATGCCTTAGGCCTGGCCACAGCAGCAGCAGCAGAAAAACGTCCTTCCACCAAAACCTGCGAGTGAAAAAAGATGGAAAGTAACAGATGTCACCTGGACGAACAACGCAATTACGAATGCTTTTCATGGGCATGGCAGGCGAAACAACCGGATCAGCCAACTCTGGTGACAAGCTGGATCAGCTAATCAGCCAGATGAATGATATGAGCTTGATAGCCAGACCAACTAATCAGCTAGATCAACCATATCAGTTAATAATCGATCAGCAAGATAACACCACATCAGCTAACCAGCTAGATCAGTCAATGGACAATTAATTAAATTAAATAGATAAACCAGATCGCCAGATCAGAGTGACAAGCAATTCAGCTAGACTTCCTAAATCAGCCAGTCAGCACGACCGGCAGATCAAGCACTCAGCTAGATTGACAGGATCAGCTAATCAGCTGGAGCGGCTAGATCAGCTTATCATATATAGCCAATTTTGGAAGACAACTAATAGCTGATCAGTTGGATCAGCCAGTTAAGTTCAACAACAAGATAAGCTAATCAGCAAGATCTGCGAACAAACTAGATCAGCCACATTGGCAAGCCAGCCTGATCAGGCTGACCTGCTAATCAGCCAGATCAGCTTATCAAATAGACCGGCCAGGTCAATTAAATAGCCAGACTGCCAAATCAGCAGCATCACCTAGGTCTGCCAGATTATTAGGTACGGTAATTAGTTCAGCAAGATTAGCCAGGTCAGATAATCAGAAGATAATTGAAACAAAGCAGATCACCCATTTCGGCTAATACGCCAGATCAGCTAGATCAGCTCATCAGCTAGGTCAGCCAGAACGGCTAATCAGCTGGATCAGCAAATCAGGCAAACAAGACCAGCTTATCCGTTATTATAACTCATCTAGATCAGCCAGACCAGCTCATCAGCTGGAGCGGCTAGAATAGCCAGATCAGATAGTCAGCTAGACTGGCCTGAGCAGCTAATCAGGCAAACCAGACTAGCTAAGTTGTTAAAATAACTTATCTAGATCAATAAGGTCAGCAGATCATCTAGATCAACTAGATCAGTCAGATCAGCTTGTCCGGCTTAGCAGCCTGATCGCTTAATCAGCCACATCAGCTTCTCAGTTACACCAGCCAGAATTGCTAATCAGCAATAACCAGCTGAAACGGATGGATCAGCTATCATCTAGACCAGCCCGATCAGCCAACAGCTAGATCGGCCAGATCAGTGTGTCATAATTAGCCAGGTCTGCCAGATTAGATAACTATCAACAAGGTCAGCCAGTTATGTGAATCAGCAAGATCAGCATCAGCGAGATTATTCAGATCCGCCAGATTAGCTCAGAAACTAGATCGGCCAGATTGGCAGTCAAAATCAGCCATTTCAGTTAACTAGCTTGTCAGCTAGACCTCATCAGCAGTATAAGCCATTAGCTAAATAAGTCTGACGTATTCAGCTTATCAGCCAGATGAGCAATTTCAGCTAATCACTGTACCAGCCAGATCAACTAATCAGCTAGACCAATCAGATTAGCATATCCGCTTTGTCAGCCAGATCGTTAGGTCAGTTAATGAGCTAGAATAACTAGATTGGCTAATCAAATTAATCAACTAGATCAGCTGGTAAGCTTGAAACCCATTCAGGTAGATCTGCTAGATCAGCAAATCGGCTGGATTGGCCAGAACAGTTCATCAGCTGATTGACCGGATTAGCTAATCAGCTGGACCAGCCAGATCAGCGTATCATAGTTAGCCAGATCTGCCAGATAAAAAAACAGGTACTCACATAGGTCGGCAAGATCAGCCAGATCCACAAATCAGCAAGGTAGTCAGATCAACGGATCAGATACACTAGCCATGTCTACTCATCAGCGAGATAAGAAAAGAATATTAGCTTGATCAGCCAAATCAGCCAATCTAACAAGCTCGGCTAATCTGCCAATCAGCTTTATCAACCTGATCAGCTAACTGGCTGGACCGGCCAGCTAACTAGCTAACCAGCATGATTAGTCGATCTGATTTGTCAGCCAGATCAGCCAACCAGCTTGATCAGTGAATGAGCTAGTTTGAATAATGGTATAGATGTACTAGACCAGCTGCTCAGCCTGATGAGCAATTCAGCTAGTTCTGCCAGATCAGCCAATCAGCTGCATCAGCCAGCACAAGCTAATCATCTGGATCGACAGGGTCAAGTAATCAGTTGAATCCGCCAGACCAGCCAATCATCTAGAATGGCCTGACCTGACCAGCTAATTGAAGACAGATCAGCTATCAGCCATACCAATGAATCAGCCGGATCAACTAAGATACATCACCCATACAAGTTAGTCAGCCTAATCAGCTGATCGTTAGCCAGACTAGCTGATGAATCAAACCAATTAGTCCCTGAGATAAGCCAGATAGAAGAATCGGCTAAATCAGCCAGATCATTGACCTAGGTCAGCAAGATGAGAGTTCAGCTATAATGGCCTGATCAGCCTATCAGTTATATCATATCAGCTCATTCGTTAGATCAGCCAAATCGGCTAATTAGCTAGGACAGTCAGCCGAATCCGTTAGCATCTAAAACAGTTGGAACAGCCAATCAACCAGATTTGATCAGACAAGTTCTCTAGCAAGATCAGCAAGATCAGGATAATCTGTGAGAACCACCGCACAAGGTAAGGACAATCACTCCTAACCACACCCACCATTCATTTCTGGGACCTCGAAAAAAAATCTACATTAACAGAACAGGCGCCTAAAATATCTCTTAGCTTACCCTAAAAAAATCTTACCCTAACATATCTCTTAGCTTCAATGGACAAGCCATACATTGTTGCCACTTCAGGGGGTTGTATGCGGTTTTCACTGTCGAAGAGTTGCCTGCACTCCCCAACATCCAAGCGGTGCAGCATCTTCAGCTCGGTCATGCCCTCCGGTAGTGCCTGTAGCTGGTTGCAGTGATACAGATCTAGTACTGTAAGCCTGGTTAAGCGCACGAAGTGGGGAGGAAGCGAGCGAATGGGCGTCTGTGACAAATCCAGCTTGCGGAGGTAAGATAGTTGGGTGAGAGATGAAGGAAGGTGCTCCAAGGCAGCACATTTGGGCAAACTAAGTTCCCGCAGCTTGGATAAAGCACAGATGGCATCAGGAATGGAAGTTAACTTGGCTGCATGGATCTTCAAGGATGTCAGATGTTGAAGCATTGTGATCGATGCTGGCAGCTCAGTCAGCGAATTTGCATCATCTATCACCAGCCTCCGTAGCTGCTGCATGGCCAACCCGATGTCAGTAATATCTTTCAGGCTCTTGGCGTTTGAAATTTCCAGGGTGCGCAGGTCCGGAGAAAATCCCAAGGGAAATGGAAAAGCATCAGCATCTTCTTCCAATACCATCTTCAAGTGCTTCAGATGCACTAAGCTTCTGCTGATCGCCTCTCGAAACTCCACATGACCAAGGGGCAGTCTCGGATTTAGGCTACTATGGTACCCCAATCTCAAAGTCTCAAGGGAGGATGGCAGCACCTCAGCAGATTCACATAGCAGTGCGAATCTTGGAAGCTCCAGCAATATCAGCTTCTTACAGTTGTCCAGCCCATGCACCGAAATCCCTTCAGAACCGCGAATCGCCAGCACTTGTAGATTAACAAGGCACGTTACAGCCTCTGGGAGCTTTCTGATGGCGCAGAATGCAATGGTCAATCCTTGCAGCCTGCTCAACTTCCATATATCTTCCGGAAGCTCGCCTATCATGCAGTTATGGAGTTGTAACTGCTTCAAAGAAGAGAGCTGAGTGAACGAGGCTGGAAACTGCTGCTGGCCATAGCTGCTGCTGTCGGTGCCGCACAGACGAAAAGTTTCGAGATTAGTGAGCCCTCCAATGTCCGATGGGAGTGTTGCTAGCGGTAGCCCCATCAGGGCCAGGTTAGTGATAGCTGTGAAGCTGGAAAATCCGGCTGGTAGATGGCGGATACTTTTGCAGCTGACCAGAAACAATTCTTCCAGGGAAATCAGTTTACAGAACGATTCAGGAAGGTGCAACAGTGGCAGTCCATGCAGCACCAATTTTTTCAGGGTAGGCAGTTTCCCAAAGTCTTCAGAGAGGCTGGAAAAAAATCTGCAACGAGATATCGTCAGGCTCTCCAAACAACTTAAAGAAGTGAAGTCATCTGGCAGCTCAACGAGATTTGTGCAGCAAATGCTAAGCTCCCGAAGAGACGGTAGAATGTTCCCAATGTTGTCAGGAAGACGATTGAACCGCTTGCAGTTGGCAATTAGCAGCCGTTGGAGCAGGCTGCACGTCAATCCAGAGGGGAAAACCAAATCCAATGGCGAGTTCCGATCCTCAAGTTCCAGCGATTTCAGACCAGGCAGCCATGCCATGTTAAGGACTGAATAGGTTTGATTAGCTGGAAATACGTAATGGCCTGTGCAGAAGGAAAGGCTGGTTAGGTTCACGAGCTGAGCTAGGTGTGATAGCTGCTGATGTTGAATATTTGGAGAAGTAATGGACAGAGCGGTGAGCAAAGTCAGGTTCGTGAAAGCAGGAACTTCTAAAGCTGATGAATCTGGTAGCACTAGACTCCGTAGATTTGTTAGCCGGAAAAACGAGGCAGGGAGCTTGACGTTCCTATGAAGGCAATGGAGCGAAAGATGCTCCAGCTGAGTCGACTGTTGGAAGAAGCGATCCAAACCAGCTTCACTGACAGGGTGCAGCTCCTTCCTCTGATCATAGACAAAATGATCTGTGATCCAAGTGCCAACGTGGAGAGTCTTCAGCTTGGGGCACGACAAAGCAAGGTGGGTGAGAAACGCGTCATCTAGACTCTCTACGCTGGCGTTGCACAGGTGGAGATGTGTCAGGTTCGGAAAGCAAGAAACCGCGTTTGAGAGATCATGAAGAGACACGTTAAGTCCCTTCCTGACTAAAAGCGTAGAAACGTGATGCTGAGCTAGGCGGCGCCATCGCTGGCAGACAGCTGCGATCTGGAGCGACAAGGCTGCATCCGTGAAGGCAGGAGGGGTCGGCAACAACATTTTTCGTCTTCGGAAATCTTCCGCAGCATACTCCCGAACTGGGTCCCAAACTTCTTTCGGCTTTACTACATGCAATTTCTTCGTGGGAAGAAGCCATAGATTCCGGACGAGGAGGTCGTCAGGAAGGTTATTAATGTGCGTGCAACTCTCCATATCAACTTTCTCAACTCAAGAATGACGATGCTGCGGGAATGAACGAGAATAGTGGAAGGTACTGAAATGGAAACCGAGCAGCAAGAAATGAAGAATGTCACCTTCGTCTACCCAAGGACGGATTTCACTAACCCGGCTGGTTTGCTTCGACGACGATGGGAGGCCTCTAGGCTCCAAACGGGGTAGCCTCAAGGGTTCTGCAAACGCTAGGCTTCACGAATTCCCGGGAGCTACCAGACCGAGCCGCGCGTTTCGAGCTTCCAGGCTCCTCGTTCCTGCATGGAGCCATGAGCTTACTAGGTCCCGTGGTATGACAGATCTGACAGATCTGAAGTGAAATGTGGGCCCAGGTGACTGGATTTCGTGCTGGAGTGGGCTGAGGTGACACGGCTGGGTGAATGGAGGTCAGTTAAAAATGTTGTGTACGGTTCATTGCTGCTGATGCTCGGCTGAAAAGACTTCTCAATGACGCTCGCATCGGAAAGGTTGTGTACGGTTCAATACCTTCCTTTTCAAAGGATTGTTGGGAATTCCCAAACATTTGCAAGTGATTCTCGCTGCATTTGGAGAAAAACCGTTTGGGAATTTCCCGCTTCACGCTGCCTCTGGACTTCAAGACTACAGCCGTCGGATGTGGAACAGGTTTGTTCGCAAGCGTCGTCTGCAGTTGATCTAACGTAACCGCCCTCACAATGGCGAACAGACGAAAGCGGCTGACGATTGGCGGAAGAACTCTACATCGTCAGGGGAAAGAACCCTCGCATGAGTTTGCGGCATACCGCACCACATTGAAGCGGACGCCTTTGACAAAGCGAGCTTCAAGGCGAACGCTTCAGCAGCAAGAACTCCCACTGCGTAACGAGTTCCTCTTGTGTAGGGAGCAATGCAGGCGATAAGGAAGCAAAATGCCCTCTCCAGCAGCGTCTAGACTCTTACGGAATGGCTTTCTGGGTGGGGCACGGCGACATTGCACCGCGGATTTACAAGGCTCTGTTGTAGTATTCCTCGCGCCGACAGTGTTATTGGTGCATCCAATGTCATCATCGCAATTTGCTGTCATCCCCATCCACGGCCGTTGCATTCCCGCCACGCTTCTCACCGAGGCCCCGCGCTGTGCAATTCGTGTCGTCGCACCGTCGCTTCGCGTCTGCGGGCTCGACGTCATTGCTTCGACAACATTCTGAAAGCATGTCTGCCGAGCATATGAAATCATTGGTCGCACCGTCGAGTACGACGAGCATGCTCTCAAAATCTATTCGGGCTCGACGTCACTGCTTTAGCGTGCCTGACTCGATCGTCGTGGAATCACATCCTTCGAGGGATGACTCAATTCGCATCATGCGGCTCTGACGCATCATGCTCTGCTCTATCCACGCTGAGTGGATGCGCCCAGGTAGCATAGAAAGGACTGACGCGAGACGAAACATGCGGGTCTACGGCGGCTGCACGCACCGGAGGTGATAAACAGCGGATGCACAGCATGCGTTAACTTGTACGGTTGGCGAGGGTGACGAGGGTTGCGAGTACAGCTGGGAGTTGACGAAGTTGGTGTGAGTTGAACATGTGGGCGAGTGTGAGCGTTAAGGTTCCATGATGAGTGTGAGTGTTGTGAGGAATGTTTTGAGTGGAATGGGTTGAGGGTTTCGAGGCATGATTCTCTGCATGACATGCTGTGCGTGAGAGAGATGTTGTGAATGGACCGTGGGAGAGTGCAGGTCGACTTCACAGCATGACATGCTAGGTGATGACGCATGATGGGATGACGCATGATGGGATGACGCATGATGGGATGATGCATGATGGGATGACGCATGATGGGATGACGCATGATGGGATGATGCATGATGGGATGACGCATGATGGGATGATGCATGATGGGATGATGCATGATGGGATGACGCATGATGGGATGACGCATGATGGGATGACGCATGATGGGATGATGCTTGATGGGATGATGCATTATGGGATGATGCATGATGGGATGATGCATGATGGGATGATGCATGATGGGATGATGCATGATGGGATGATGCATGATGGGATGATGCATGATGGGATGATGCATGATGGGATGATGCATGATGGGATGATGCATGATGGGATGATGCATGATGGGATGATGCACGATGGGATGACGCATGAAAAATGTCACATGTCCTCATGATAGGTGCCATCGAGACATACGAAGGCATGAGATGTGACAGCATGATACATGATGGCATTGCTTGTGATGGCATGACACCTGACGACATGACAGAGTATGGGATGGGGAATGATGAGACGTTTCAGTATGACACATGATGGCATGGCTTGGGCATTACCCCTAATGGTATGACGTAGTATCCTATGGTGCATCATGGGATGTCGTGTAACAGCATGACCAAATGTCGCATGTGATGTAAAACGAATGAATGAGCATCATTTGGCATGGTTTCTACATTCACCAATCGAGCTCGATTCTCCATTTTGTTTTCATACTAATCGTTGTAGCTACAAACGCATACCTTGTTTCTCCTTGTCTCTGTTGGCCTTCTCACCCATCCCCTGGCTCCTTCTTACCATCTGCAAACCCCCATCCTGACAATGATGTATCACGACATCCTTTCCTGTATTCCATCATGTCGTGTCACGCTTGGCACTCATGCATGTCACTCACGCCCATCATTCTCTGGAGCATCGTGATCTGCTGTATACACGCCCAGTAAGCAGTGAGCATGCCTACGGCGAACGGACTGACGCGAGAGGAAATGGGTGGGTCTACAGAGCCCTTATGCACAAAGGACGGTAAGCAGTGACATGTGACGTGACAGCATGGCACATGATGGCATTGCTCGATCTCTCGACACCTGACGACATGACACATCATGCGATGGTGTATGATGGGATGACATGTAACGGCATGACCAAAGATGGCATGGGATGTGAAACGAATGAATGAACACCAAATGACATGGTTTTTATGTTCACCAATTCAGCTGGATACACTGTTTCGTTTTTCGTTTCCACATGGTCAGTGTAGCTCCCTATGTCATATGATGAGCTTCCCTGTAGGCAACAAACCCATACGTCGTCACTCCTTCCCTTTATTGGCACCGTCAACCCTCCCCTGCCTTCGTATTCCCATCGTAAAACCCGGTCTAGAAAACAACATCCTGTCCTGAACTTTATCATATCATGTGTCCCTCATGCATGTATTACGCATGTCACTCACGTGACTCACACGTGTCCCTCATGCATGTCAGGCCCTTAGCTATTGCTATCCTATTTTTCCTTCACTCCCCCATACTTCTCCTCACCCAGCCCCTCCTCCTCCCGACTTCTCCAAACGAACCCCAACCCCCCCCTTCTCCCCCACTGCACCCCGCCTCCTCCCGTTCCAACACCCCCCCGCTCGCCCTCAGTCCCTTTTAAGAATTCTCAGAAAAGTCGCTCTGAAGCTTCGCTCCTCAAACCATCCCACCCCGTTTTCCCCATACTCTTCCGACCCCCCTCTGTCCGCCCTCACGTTTCCTGTTTATTTGTTCCCAGGTTCCCCGATCTCCCCACTCCTTTGTCCGCTACCCTAAGTTCCATGTTTCCCCTCGTATGCAGGTGTATTTCCCCCCAATCCCCTCTCCAGTGTTCGCTTCCCCCACGTTTTCTGTTGCCTCTCGATTGCAGGTGCATTTCCCCCTCTCCCTTCTCGTCTGTCTGTGAGCCTCATGCTGCCTTTTTATTCGTTCCCAGGTTTATATTTTCCCCCTCCCCTCCCCTCTGCCACTACCCTCACGTTCCCTGTTTCCACTCGTTTTAAGGTGTATTTCCGCCCACTCCCCTCTCCAGTGTTGGCTACGCTCACGTCCTCTGTTCCTCCCTCTCCCGTCTTGTCTGTCCGTTGCCCTCACATTGTGCAGAGGCCTGTCACTCCTTTGCGCTCTTGTCCCCATCCCCACTAACTCTTGCCCTCATCCATTTCCCCCTGCTAGTGGCGTACGAGGTACAAGCTGCATGACATCAAGGCCCATGAGGGTCATAAGGGGTCATGAGGGGTAATGAGTGGTTCAAGGATATCACAAGGCATTCATGGGGTTCATAAGGGGTCACGGGGGTCGTCAGGGTATATGGGTCAAGATGGAACATGAGGGTCATGAGGGTCGTGAGGGTTGTGAGGGTACGGACGGGTGTCATGGGGATCAGAAGAGTCAGAATAATGTCAGCCATTTACGGTACAATCCCACCCAGCAATCATATGAACAAACATGAGCAAACAGCTTTTTGTTAAGTTGACATGATATACAAATTCTGAGGCCCACAGGAACCCAAGCTGTTGAGGAAGCATTGCAAGACCTTGCTACCACCAAGTAGTCTGCAAAGCAAGTTGAAAAGCGCAACCCATATGCACACTTGGAGCATCTTACACACATACCACCAGTACTGCTACACTATATCGTCTTCGTAGCCATCAAGTGCCCTTCGGTATCTGATGAGTTCCTCTAGCACCCATCTACATGTAACAGGCAGCTCCTCTGGCACAGCCTGCAGTTGCGAACAATCACTCAAGTTGAGTCGCCTCAGAGTGGTCAGCTGTGCAAAACCGGGAGGCAGGGATCGAATCCCAGTTGATGAAAGCTGCAGCAGGGAAAGGCAAGAGAGCTGGGTGAAAGATTTTGGCAGGTAATTCAGAGAGGGACAGTGCGTCAGCCACACGTCACGAAGCCTCGATAGCGCACCAAAGTTTTCCGGGAGGGAAGAAAACTTGGGTGCACTCTGGATCTCTAAGCAAGTCAGTCGACGAAGCTCCACAACAGTTGCTGGCAGCTCTACCAATTCTCGAGCATTTGTGATATTCAGCTCCCGCAGCTGCTGCAATGCTAGCCCGAGGTCGTTGGGTAGTCGCTGCAGCTTCCCAGGCCTTTCTAAGGTCAAGATCTGTAGCTGGGAAAGACATGTCAAGGGTAAAAACGGCTCCTCCTCTGCATCCTCTGTCATTTCTATCATCAGGATCTGCAGGCATGAGAAATCGTTGTTCCGAAGGACGGTCAACTCTTTCGAGTTCCCCACTCTAAGTATCTCCAGTGACGGAGGGAGAGCTTCAGAAAACTCTTCCAGAGAGTTCTTATATCCAGTGATCTCCAGCCGTTTCAGCCTCACAAGCCCGTCCAGCCTTGGGACTGAATAAAACATGTGTGAGAGCACTCTCAGACTTTCCAAGCTGCTGATGCATGAGACGCTCTCAGGAAGGCTTTTAATATTGGGACACATCCAGACGTGCAGTTCCCGCAGGTTAACCAGCTCCCCGATGCCCTCGGGTAGTTCTCCAATCACACAGCGACTCAAATCAAGCCTGGTCAAAGAAGTCAGCCGCGTGAATGAGGCTGGCAGCAGCAGCTGCCTGTCATTGGTGTCCATTAGAAAAGTCTGGAGGCCAGTTAGGTCTCCAATGTCTTCCGGAAGTGTGAACTGTTGTAGTCTCTCAATGCAGAGCGTCCTGAGGGATGTCAGGCAGCCAAACCCTTCTGGAAGTTGAGATATCTGTCTGCAGCTACTCAAAACGAATGTCTCCAAGGAAGTGAGCTGGCAGATGGAGTCAGGAAGGGTTACGAGCGGTAGATCCGTCAGCACCAGGGTCTTCAGAAATCGCAACCGTCCAAAATTTGCATGCAGGCGGGATAATCGGTAGCAGCAAGAAATCATTAAATCCTCAAGACGGACCGAGGACGTAAAATCTTCTGGCAGCTCTGAGAAGCCCTGGCACGAACGAATGGTCAGCTCACGGAGATGTGGCAACAATTCTCCAATGTCATCCGGAAACTGGCTTGAATCCGATATCAGCAGTCGCTCCAAACGATAGCTGATTTCGGTATGTGCTGGGAAGATAAGGTTGACAGAAGGACAACAATGCTTGAGCTTCAGTGACATTTAAATTCGGAAGCTGTGCGACGTTGAATGCTGGAAAACTGTGACGAGATTCGAAGGATTCAGTGGAGATGAATAGGCTGGAGAGTCTTGGAAGATGGATAACGCGGGACAGCTGCTGGTACTGTAGCACCGAGGAGGAAATGTAGAGAGTGCTAAGCAAGGATAAGTTGGCAATTTCGGGAGCGTCTAATACTGAAACGTTTGTAATTCCGAGAGTTTGTAGATGTACAAGCTGGTAGACTGATCGCGGCAGCTTCACGTCTGGATGCAGAGAGAAGAGCGCAAGGTGCTCGAGCTGGGTGGACTGTTGGAAGAACCGGTGCAAGCCGGCTTCGGTGATTGGTTGCATCTCCCCACAACTGTAAATAATTTGTGGAATTTCTCTTCCGACGTAGAAAGTCGTCAGCTTAGGGCATGCCGCTGTGAGATGAGCAAGGAATGAGTCGTCCAGGTGTAGAACACAGGCGTAGGACAGATGAAGATGAGTCAGGCTCGGGAAACAGGCCACGGCAGCTGAGAGGGTCTCAATGGGAACGGAGAGGTGCCCTCTGACGAAAAGCGAGACCACGTGGCGACGGGCTAGACGACGCCAGCGACTGCAGACGGCGCTGATGAGGAGATTAAAAGCAGCATTCGCGGAGGCAGGAGGGTGAGGTATTAATGGATCAGGTAATTGATCCTCGTTCTGATAACGGGAAGGATCCCACTTTATGCTATTTGGCAATGGATGCAAGGTCTTTTTTGCCAAGCAGTGTTCAGTGTGCCAGAAGATGTTGATCAGAATGGCATCAGGAAGATCGTCAATGTGGGTGTGACACTCCATAGAAGACAAATCACTGGTGTTTCGTGATTCAAGGAGGTAGTTGAAAACAGCCTAGAGAACCTTGTAAGGGGAGTTACCGCTAGGTGAATGGCTTCTAAGCTTCCCCTACTGCTGTTCAGAAGGCTTATCCCAGTCATGATGGAGTAGAGAAGCGGAGTAGAGTAACAGGGCCGCGTCACCTTTCTTCAATCCCTTCGTCGATCCTGTGCAATAGGGATCGTTATATGGCGGGGTAAGTAAAAAAGAGGAAAAGGTTCAGTGCGGTGGCCTTTCAGGGTTTGGGATCAGGACCGCACTGAACCTTTATATATACGGACCATACTTACTGGAAGAGACTCTCTGATTACTCTATCTTAGTCACGGCTCCCCGCTCCAGGGCTGGTGGGGTTGCTGTCGTCAGCCGTAACACAGCCATCTCGTTCCATGACACGCTTTGCCATCAATCAGGTAGATTAATCAAAACCACGGTTAAAGGACACGGACCAGATCTCACCCTTGTTGCCGCCTATTTTCCTTCGAGCCCACAGCCCAGAGCCGCCTTCCTTAAAGACTCGCTCGGTCCCCTTATAGATCAGATCCCGGCCTCTGAACATCTGCTGATCATCGGCGACTTCAACCACGCAGAAAATACCAAGCTTGACAAGTCATCAGGCAAGGGAGTGTCAAATGAGAATGAAAAGCTGTTTCAGCGCTGCAAGTCTTTCCAACTCTCAGACGCCTTCCGCATACTTCACCCCGGCTGCCGGGAGTACACCTTCTACTCTAAATCCAAACGAGTCAGCACCAGGATAGACCGGGCTCTCGTTTCGCAATCTCTACTGCCTCACCTATCAGTTGCCTCCCATATTAAACCAGATGAGCTGGTGGTTGATCATAGCTGCGCTGTGCTGGTTGCCTTCAGATTGGATGTGAAGGCCCGCACGGGGCCAGGCCTGTGGAGATTACATGCTTCAATGGTGAACAAACCGGGGGGTGAGGAAGATCATTGAAGCGACAGTTCGGCGGACTCCGGTGAACGATGGCAGCAGCTTCGAGCTGCTAGTCGCAAGGTTGAGCGCAGGTCTCTGGGAGTACGCAAAGGAGGAGAGTAAGCGGGTCCGTGCGACGATAACTCACCTGACCAGCGCGGTTGCGGCTTTGACGCAAGAAATGATGAGGAATCCGCTCTGCTCAAGAACTAAGGAGCTGTTAAAGGCCAAAGAGGTGCAGTTAAAGATGTATCAGTCTGCGCGGAAAGAAAGGCTTCACCTGCAGGCGGGCTCGACGGCGGAGTTGACTGGGGAGATAGCGTCGAAACATCTCTCAGCGCAGGTCAAGGCGCGGAAAGCACGTACCCAGATCTCGGAATTGAAAGACGGGTCAGCGTCAATCACTGGGTCGAAGGAGTTTCTCGCAGCGGCTTCTGGTTTCTTTAAAAACATTTTCGGGAAGGATCGCCACACTGACCGTGGTGACTGGAGCTTCAACCCCTCTCGTCGTCTGGATGGTTGGGTGGCTGAGACACTGACAAGAGAATGGTCAGAGCAAGAGGTTAAGAACGCTTTTGCAGCTATGGCGCGGAATAAGTCACCAGGCAGCGACGGTTTACCCAAGGAGCTGTTTGAAGCGCACTGGGACCTGCTGGGGGACAGTTTTATGGCTATGGCAAAGGACTTTGAGGGTACCGCTGCGCTGCCGGCTGAGATCAAGGAGGCGGTGACGATTTTGCTGCACAAGAAAGGTGACAAGGAGCAGCTAAACAATTACCGACCGATCACGCTGCTGAACTTCGCGTACAAGGTGCTTGCTCGGGTTGTCGCGGATCGGATGAAGTCAGTTCTGCATATGGTCATCTCACCGGAGCAGTATGGCTTCATCCCGGGGAGGCGCTTGTCGGATGCGGTCGCCTTGGTGGCGGACATAATCGAGGGAGCGAAGAATGACAAGGATGATCGCTACATGCTCCTGGTAGACTTTCAGAAAGCCTTTGACTCAGTCTCAAGGGACTTTCTGTTCCAGGTGCTGGAGTCCATGGGTTTCCCGGAGCAGTTTGTTGGATGGGTTAAAGGCCTGCATGAGGGAACAACAACGAAGCTGTTAATAAATGGCTGGCTCGGCGAAGGTGTGGATGTGGTGTCAGGGGTTAGACAAGGCTGCCCCTTGGCGCCCTACCTTTTCTTGTGCGCGGTGGAACCGCTGGCTCTGGAGGTAGAACGGAAGGAGCTTGGTCTGGAGAAGGAGGGGCACCGGCTAGGTTATCTCGGTTATGCGGACGACACGACGCTGGTCCTGCAAGGAGAAGCGCAAATCGGCCAGGCTGAGGAAATTCTGGATCGCTTCGAAAAAGTCTCGGGATTGGCAACGAACAAAGAAAAGTCAGTGGTCTTACCCTTGGGCGCTAACATCGGCGCAACTGGTGGAGGAAGCTTCAAATGGGCTGGCGCGGATGAAGCAGAGCGATTGTTAGGAATCTGGGTGACGCCATCTGGTAGCGGCAGACCGACTTGGGAGAAGGCGTGGAGCCACATTTCGGAGAAGCTCACCAAATGGCAGCTGAAATACCTGACAATCACAGCGAGAGCAACGGTAGTTAACTTTTATATCACGCCGATCCTTGCCTTTCAGGCGCAGATCTTTCCTCCGCCGGCGGATATCTGGCTGGAAATCACGCGGCTGATACATAGCTTTACCTCCGGTAACAGAGTGGCGACGGCGAAGGGCTTCGCACTCTGGAGCAGAGAACTGATGTACACCCCGAGGCTGGACGGAGGAATTGGCGTCAGAGATCCGGAAATCCTCATCACCTGCTTGGCGGCAAGGAGGGTGGGGCTTTACATAACGGAGAAAAACCCGCTCAAGAGAGATCTCATGGAACGGGCTGCGAAGCTTCCGCTGGGGCTGGACTCGTTCACTGCACATACAAAACTACTGAAGCACTGGGAAGATGGCAGCGCTCGGTGGAAACAGACGGTGGAGAGCTTCATGCGTTCCCCGTTCTCCGTCAGGAACCTGGTGGGGAGCAGGGAGGAGGTGTTTCGGGAGAGAATGGTTTTTAACGCTGACATACTTCTCAACGGCACCACAAATCCACTGGGGGGGCAGAAAGACGCTCAGGGCTTGACAGAGCTCAGAGTTGGGGACATGCTCGAAGGAGAAGAGGACGGTGCAGTGATAGTCAAATCCATGGAGGTGCTAAAGCGAGAACTTGGTGGGACCGGGCCTGCGAAGCTGGCGATGAGGGCGCTGCTAGCTCTCCCGTCTCACTGGCACAGACTGCTTGGCTTCCCAACAGTGCCTCCGCAGCCGGTTGTATCACCTCCAAGGATACCTGGAAGGGGATCGGGTAGTTTCCATGAAGCGGATGAAGGAGGGCTGGAGGGGGACATACAGCCAGTCATACAAGCAGCAGAAATGGGTTTCACGATGGGGGAACCACATCGATTGGAAGCGGGTGGTGACAACCAGAGACTCTCTGGCCATTCCTAGCCGTCCAAGAGACGTCCTGATTCGGATCCACGGTCTTAATCTTCAGGTGGGGGAAAGGTTGGCTTTCCTCAGCAGCAAGCCTACCTGCCCGCACTGTGGGGAGCAGGAAACCCCAGAGCACTGCCTCGTTCTCTGCCCCAAGATACAGGTGGTGACTTCGGCTCTCCGACGTGCCCTGCGCATGCTAAACCCCAACCGACCAACAGCCTCGTTGGGCGATCTACTGTTTCGGAAAACGGGTACCAAGTCTGCTTTTCCGAAGCTGACCCTCACATCAGTGGTGCTGCACCAAGTCTGGGTGGAAAGATGTGAAGCGGTGTTCCGGGGAGAGAAGTTTCGGCCACAGCGGGTCCTTTGGAGAGCGGAGTCAGCTTTTAGGCTACACGCAAGAATCTACATGCGTAAAATGGGGGCAGCCCGGAAGAAACGATTGCAGGAGAATTTCGCGGAGGAGAAGAATATGCTGAGTAGGATTTTGATGGATGGCAAGGGTTGGACGTGGACAAGTGCTTTTGCCGCACTGTGGTCCAAGAGGAGGGCATGCAGCAACTCGCCCTAGACAGCTCATTTGGAACAGTAATTTGTTTTACTGTTGCCTCACGCACGGTTACGACCGTTTGATGGTGTATGCTTGTGTTCCGGTATATACTAATCAATATTAAAAAAAAATGTTTTTTCAACCCCGCAAAAAAACGACCCTGCGCGGGGTCGGTGCTGGGGATTGAACGTAGGTGCTGGGTTCCTGCTCGAAGAAAGAGTTCCGCGCACAAGTTCTTCATCGTGGGTGGTGTGAGCAGCGGACGGGTATTTCTGCGCGTGAGAACCAAGGGAGTGAGGGGGGAGACTCCGCACCGCAGATGTGTAGGAGTTCGAAGTTTCCGCCAATGGTGACAGGCCAAACCTTTTGAAATACAGTGGGGCGCCCTCGGCGAAGGACAGCCAATGGGCGGGGTGGAAGAACTCCAAACGTGTGGTGGTTGTTGGTGGGCAGGGAAGGAAAGAAACACTATCGAGAGAGAGAAAGTCAGCAAGTTGTGAAATGGGGGCACTTATCAAGTCGGAACGACAACTCTAAACGGTATGGTTACAAGGGGTTGATGTGAGGCGAAGCGAGGTTATAAGAGTTTCTCTCTCGGTCCTACGTTGTCCACTCCGTCCGGATTCCAGACCGGAAACTTGTCGGGTTCGGTTTCTGAACTGTACAGTACAATGTGGCGCGCACTAGCGCCACCCTGGGTTCATCAGTCAAGGCAATGAATCCCTCCGCGCCATTTCCTCCCCCAGCCTCGAAAGATCCCCCTCCCTAGATACAGAAACCCGTCCGCTGACATCATCCAGCAGCTCTCTGGGGGACTCCCGTCCCGTCGCCTCGCCGCAACGAGCAGCGCGCGAACGGGCAACAAAAAGCCGCCCTTGCGGCTGCGCCTGCGCCCGCGCTTGTCCTAGTGGCATCTGTGACCCTGCCGCCACTCCCAGGGCCTGGTTTTCTTGGTGCCGGAGACCATTCACAGCTAAAAACATCGACTGGTTAGCAATGAGTGTAGCACCTCCATTCTGGAATTAACGGGCCCCGAGGCAGCCATGTTGCATGATCAAGAAACAAAGCTGAAGAGGATTTGTTGGATACGCCCTAACGTGGGCGCTGTTGAAAAACTTTGAGCCCTTACCCCTGACACCCAACCGAGCTTGCGTTTCGCGGACGACTAGCCCCTGCTTTCCAGACGAGCCCAAACCAGCACGACCTGAATATACCTAGCTTAACCGAGCCTAACCGTTTTCCTCCACGCCGTTGTTCCGATGAACACCGAGGTGGGAGGGTAAGCGTCGCTTTGCCGAAGGGAAGCATATATGCTGCGCTCTGTACGGAATGGCGAACAACCACCATAGCTTTATTCGTCTCCTCCAGTCACCTTTTCTCGTATCAACCGCGAATTCCCTGCTCTAAGTCCTGGGACGGGCGATAGGCTGCTACAATGAGAATATTGTTTGCAGCGTGGTTCCTTAGCTCTTAGTTTGTCGTTAGAGCCTTTCATTTACTGTGTAGTAGCATTGAGCGGATTCGAACCGTCGGGCAATCGGTCCTGCAGTCGTCGTCGCAACAAGAATGGCTTGCATTTCTGGGGTGCGTTTGGATTCTCCAGAGCGCTCACACATTTTAGAAAGTAATAAATAGAGGTGAGGCGAAAGTTATCTTGATAATGGTGTACAGCCCTACTATCGTTCGCTTTTCTACACCGTAATTTAAATTGCTTATATTCGAGTCGGCTGTAGATTATTGCGAGGATGGCGATTCCGTTTTGCAGAGTGGTTCCTGAGCCATGGAGAGCTGTCGATAACGGCGCGAATTCAAGAGTTGATGATCTAACGGTCACGGCGGTCGACGGAAAGCTAGATTCCTTAAAGGACGGCCTGGATTCGTCGAGAGACGCGCTCGGGAGTGGCCGGAGAGAAGGGACAGTTGTCGCCGAAGCAACGTGTGGGGTTACCACGGCGGATGTTACAGCGGGAGATTGTGTAACGAGGACGGAAGGCGATTTAGGTTCGGGCAGAAAGAACGTCGACGAAGGAGAGGCGGGGCAGGATAACGATTTGCGGTGTGTTCCGTCTGGTAGCTCGGACGGGATCGAGTGTAACAGCTCCGGTAGTGATGGTATCTCCAGCGATAGTAACCGCGGTAGCGATAGCGGCGACATTCGCGAACATCCCGGTAACTGCAGCACAAGTAGTCGCGCGGACGCCAGCGGCAATGGTGCCGCTGACGGCGCGAGCGAAACCGTTGGCGCTAATAACGGTGTCGAAAGCGATGCTAGGACCGATTATGCTCCTGACGAACCTAATGCGAGCGAGTGTACTCCCGGGGGGTCAATGACTAATAGCGAATCTGCTGCTAGCGAGTCCGCTCCTAGCGAGTCCGCTGCGAGCGAGGCGGCCGTTCGGCTGGTGTCGGCAGCAGCGCTGGTGGCGGCGGGAGTGCAAGACGCGGAGGAGGACTCGTGTAGCATTTGCCTCGACGCATTCACCGAATCCGACCCCGCCACCGTGAGTGAACACGCCCTGAGTTCAAGGTGAACCTGGGTGAGGTAAGTTGTTCACTTCGTCCTCTCTGCCAGATGACTTGAGCTGGGGAAATGACTTTTGAGTCGACTCAAAAGTCAACTTTGTCACGCGCTCTGCCGGATCACTTGAGCTGGGGATATGAGATTGGGCTCCCCAAAGACGCGGAGGAGGAGGACACGTGCAGTATCTGCCTGCCTCGACGCATTCACCGAATCCGACCCCTCTCCGTCAGTGAACACGCCCTGAGTTAGAGGTGAGGTGATTTTCTTACGTTCTTACCCACTCCGACTCGGTACTTTTAACTTTTCACGCGGAAAAGAGATGGATCGTCGCCAAGATGCGGGGGAGGACAATCTGTGCAGCATCCGCCTCGACGCCTTCCCCGCATCCGACCCTGCCACCGTGAGTGAACACGCCCTAAGCTGAGCTTCTCATGCGGAGTTGCCATGAGTGAATCTAATTCAAGAGGTGAGTTCCTCATTCGGAAATTGCTCTTTAAGAATTCCCTTCCTCGAGTTACCCTGCGTCGATTGAGTCATCCGTCCGTCTATCTCCTTAGTTGGTGAATTTCGCTTGGATTCGGATCGGACATTGTACGAGTTGAACGGAAGGAGGGCATGGCAAAGAGTGAGCACGAGCACGAATGCGCCAAATCAGACAGGGAGCGTGGGGCAGGGTGCACGTGTCTCTTTGTGGAGACTTTTGAGTCGACTCAAAAGTCGGGTCGACTCAAAAGTCACCTCGTGGGAAAGGGTGCACGTGTCTCTGTGTGGAAGGAAAGCCACTGCCACGTGTGCTGCCACTGCCACGTGTGCTGCCACTGCCACGTGTGCTGCCACTGCCAGCTCACGGTGTGCAACCACAGGTACCACTTCCAGTGCGTCCTCCAATCGCCTCTTGCAAATTGCCCCTCACCTCCCTCCCTTCCTCTCTGTGTGTGTTGCCCCTCTCTTTCTTCATGTGTGTGCTGCTACCAACAGCTCACGGTGTGCAACCACGAGTACCACTTCCAATGCGTCCTCTCGGCTGTTGCATATCACCATACGACCTCTCTCCCTTTTACCCTTTCTCCCTGTGTGTCTGTGCCTGCTCCCACGTGTGCTGCTACCACCAGCTCACAGTGTGCAACCACGAGTACCACTTCCAGTGCGTCCTCTGCTCGTCTCTTGCGCATTGCCCCTCACCCCCCTCCCTTTCTCTTGCGTGTGCTCCCATCTGTGCTGCCAGCTCACGGTCTGCAACCACGAGTACCACTTCCAGTGCGTCCTTGAATGGTAAATGCCACACTGACGTGGCCGGTCTTTCTCTCACGTAGCATATCTTAGCAGTTAACCATGCATCCACATGTTCTTCCTCCTTTCCTCTCGCTTCTCCCTTACCCCCCCAACCTTCCTCCCTTTCCTTTTCCTCTTACGCCTGCTCCTCTCGCCCCTGCTCTCCTCTGCACATTCCTCCTCTCTACTGCTGTTCACCGTCTGCCCTCTCTCGTTCCCTCTTCTCCTCGTGCTTTCCAATCCCCCCTGCTCCCCATCCCCCCACGCTCCCCATTCCCCTTTGTTCCCCATTCCCCCGTACTCCCCATTCCCTCATGCTCCCCATTGCTCATGCTCCCCCACCATTGCCCCGCGCTCCCTTTTCCCCGTGTTCCCCCTTTCCTCAGGGCCCAGCGTCGGGAGGAGTGTCCCATGTGCTGGCGCAAGCTGGCACTGCAAGATGAAACCTGGTACGTGCAAGATGAAACCTGGTACGTGCAAGATGAAACCTGGTACGTGCAAGATGAAACGTGGTACTGCAAGATGAAACGTGGTACTGCAAGATGAAACGTGGTACTGCAAGATGAAACGTGGTACGTGCAAGATGAAACGCTGGTACTGCAAGATGAATCGTGATACTGCAAGATGAAACGTGGTACGTGCAAGATGAAACGCTGGTACTGCAAGATAAAAACGTGGTACTGCAAGATGAAACGTGGTACTGCAAGATGAAACGTGGTGCATTCACAATGGTAAATACATGGTCAAACCCCCACTGATTGCTTTCCCTCCATCAGATTCTCCTCTATTGTCTCTCCTGATTCTCATCCATACAGTCAGGAACTGCTGCTGGCGTGCTACAGGGAGAAGGAAATCCAAGCAGCAGAGCAGCGGGCGGCAGCGGCAGCAGCAGCCGCTGCAATTGCAGCATCAGTGGTATCGGTGCGGGGAGCGGCAGGCCGCGGGGTGGCAGCGAGGGGAGTGGCAGCAAGGGGGGTGGCTGTGAGGGGGCAGGCAAGGCGAGGGGCTCAGCCCATGGGTACATTGGCCTCTTCATCCTCCTCGTCCTCCTCTATTCCTGCACCCTCCCGCCATCGCCAGCAGCAGCAGTGGGAGCAGCGGCAGGGCAGCACTCAGGTATGATTGTTGTGGGTAGGTGTGAAACTCATTGGGGGGGCTTGAGGCACGGGGAGTGGCAGCAAGGGGAGTGGCAGCAAGGGGAGTGGCAGCAAGGGGAGTGGCAGCAAGGGGAGTGGCAGCAAGGGGAGTGGCAGCAAGGGGAGTGGCAGCAAGGGGAGTGGCAGCAAGGGGAGTGGCAGCAAGGGGAGTGGCAGCAAGGGGAGTGGCAGCAAGGAGTGGCAGCAAGGGGAGTGGCAGCAAGGGGAGTGGCAGCAAGGGGAGTGGCAGCAAGGGGAGTGGCAGCAAGGGGAGTGGCAGCAAGGGGAGTGGCAGCAAGGGGAGTGGCTGTGAGGGGGCAGGCGAGGCAGGGGGCTCAGCCCATGGGCACGAGAGTCTCCCCACTCTCATCCGTCCAAGAAAACGAACGAAGTGAACCAAAGTTAAAGAATACAACAATTCAAGTAAACGAGGTGCATGTACCCATGCACTATTCGCCAGCAAGTGCCAACCTTTGTTTTTGAGGTGCCCATAAAAAAACAGATATCAATATGAACGAGTTGCATGCATTATTGACCAGCAAGTGCCAACCTTTGTTGAATTCGCTTTGAGAATTCTCCTTTGAGTTGGATGAAGCCTGGTAACTGATTTTGTCAATAATATTTTGCTGATTATGATGACCCTGATGACAAGATTGTATTGGTACTTGGATTAAATGTATTTTTTAAAGTTAAAGTACCATGTAGAAGTAATAAGCACGTGTTCAACTGACTTGTTACTGCTACATGGTAATTCAACTTTAAGAAAAACACTTTGTCCAAGTACCATTGCAATCATGTCATCAGGGTAATCATCACCAGCAAAATAAACTGACAAAAAGTGAAATATTCGACATCATCCAACTCAAAAGTGAACTTAATTTTGGAGAATGCTAAAAAATGATTTAGACGAGTTGCATGGACTATTGACCAGCAAGTGCCTGCCTCTGTTCCTCCACACCCCTCTTCCTCTCCCACCCACCCCGCCTCCCTCCTCTCATTCCTCCTCTTCTCCCAACCATCCATGCTCACTCTTCGTCCCTTTCTACCCCTCCACTATCAACCCCTCCCCATCCCCACTTTCCTCCACCCTGTCACCCGTCCTCCCTCCCTCTTCCCTTTCTACTCCGCAGGCACTTCAGGCTCGAATGTAGACCTCTCGTTGTCCTCCTCCTTCTCCTTCCGTCCTCCTACACTCATGCTGACGCTCCCTTCTCACTCTTCTTCTCTCCCTGGCCCCCCTCCCCCTCTCGCCTTCCCCCTGCAGTCCACAGTCACATTGGGCTCGCCTGTCGATCCCTGGATGCCCTCCTCCCTCCTCTCCTCCCTCTCCTCCCTCTCCTCCCTCCTCTCCTCCCTCTCCTCCCTCTCCTACCTCGTCTCCTCCCTCCTCTCCTCCCTCTCCTCCCTCTCCTCCCTCTCCTACCTCGTCTCCTCCCTCCTCTCCTCGCTCTCCTCCCTCTCCTCCCTCTCCTACCTCGTCTCCTCCCTCCTCTCCTCCCTCTCCTCCCTCTCCTCCCTCTCCTACCTCGTCTCCTCCCTCCTCCCCTCCCTCTCCTCCCTCTCCTCCCTCTCCTCCCTCTCCTACCTCGTCTCCTCCCTCCTCTCCTCCCTCTCCTCCCTCTCCTCCCTCTCCTACCTCGTCTCCTCCCTCCTCTCCTCCCTCTCCTCCCTCTCCTCCCTCTCCTACCTCGTCTCCTCCCTCCTCTCCTCCCTCTCCTCCCTCTCCTCCCTCTCCTCCCTCTCCTCCCTCTCCTACCTCGTCTCCTCCCTCCTCTCCTCCCTCTCCTCCCTCTCCTCCCTCTCCTACCTCGTCTCCTCCCTCCTCTCCTCCCTCTCCTCCCTCTCCTCCCTCTCCTACCTCGTCTCCTCCCTCCTCTCCTCCCTCTCCTCCCTCTCCTCCCTCTCCTACCTCGTCTCCTCCCTCCTCTCCTCCCTCCTCTCCTCCCTCTCCTCCCTCTCCTCCCTCTCCTACCTCGTCTCCTCCCTCCTCTCCTCCCTCTCCTCCCTCGTCTCCTCCCTCTCCTCCCTCGTCTCCTCCCTCGTCTCCTCCCTCCTCTCCTCCCTCTCCTCCCTCTCCTCCCTCTCCTACCTCGTCTCCTCCCTCCTCTCCTCCCTCTCCTCCCTCTCCTCCCTCTCCTCCCTCTCCTACCTCGTCTCCTCCCTCCTCTCCTCCCTCTCCTCCCTCTCCTCCCTCTCCTCCCTCTCCTACCTCGTCTCCTCCCTCCTCTCCTCCCTCTCCTCCCTCTCCTCCCTCTCCTACCTCGTCTCCTCCCTCCTCTCCTCCCTCTCCTCCCTCTCCTCCCTCTCCTACCTCGTCTCCTCCCTCCTCTCCTCCCTCTCCTCCCTCTCCTCCCTCTCCTCCCTCTCCTCCCTCTCCTACCTCGTCTCCTCCCTCCTCTCCTCCCTCTCCTCCCTCTCCTCCCTCTCCTACCTCGTCTCCTCCCTCCTCTCCTCCCTCTCCTCCCTCTCCTCCCTCTCCTACCTCGTCTCCTCCCTCCTCTCCTCCCTCTCCTCCCTCTCCTCCCTCTCCTACCTCGTCTCCTCCCTCCTCTCCTCCCTCCTCTCCTCCCTCTCCTCCCTCTCCTCCCTCTCCTACCTCGTCTCCTCCCTCCTCTCCTCCCTCTCCTCCCTCTCCTCCCTCTCCTCCCTCTCCTCCCTCTCCTACCTCGTCTCCTCCCTCCTCTCCTCCCTCTCCTCCCTCTCCTCCCTCTCCTACCTCGTCTCCTCCCTCCTCTCCTCCCTCTCCTCCCTCTCCTCCCTCTCCTACCTCGTCTCCTCCCTCCTCTCCTCCCTCTCCTCCCTCTCCTCCCTCTCCTACCTCGTCTCCTCCCTCCTCTCCTCCCTCCTCTCCTCCCTCTCCTCCCTCTCCTCCCTCTCCTACCTCGTCTCCTCCCTCCTCTCCTCCCTCTCCTCCCTCGTCTCCTCCCTCCTCTCCTCCCTCTCCTCCCTCGTCTCCTCCCTCGTCTCCTCCCTCCTCTCCTCCCTCTCCTCCCTCTCCTCCCTCTCCTACCTCGTCTCCTCCCTCCTCTCCTCCCTCTCCTCCCTCTCCTCCCTCTCCTCCCTCTCCTACCTCGTCTCCTCCCTCCTCTCCTCCCTCTCCTCCCTCTCCTCCCTCTCCTCCCTCTCCTACCTCGTCTCCTCCCTCCTCTCCTCCCTCTCCTCCCTCTCCTCCCTCTCCTACCTCGTCTCCTCCCTCCTCTCCTCCCTCTCCTCCCTCTCCTCCCTCTCCTACCTCGTCTCCTCCCTCCTCTCCTCCCTCTCCTCCCTCTCCTCCCTCTCCTCCCTCTC
This sequence comes from Closterium sp. Naga37s-1, assembly GCA_947471745.1. Lineage (NCBI taxonomy): Eukaryota > Viridiplantae > Streptophyta > Zygnematophyceae > Desmidiales > Closteriaceae > Closterium > Closterium sp. Naga37s-1. Next base: position 2,554,835 of record CANJKZ010000768.1, on the reverse strand, counting down.
CTCCCTCTCCTACCTCGTCTCCTCCCTCCTCTCCTCCCTCTCCTCCCTCTCCTCCCTCTCCTACCTCGTCTCCTCCCTCCTCTCCTCCCTCTCCTCCCTCTCCTCCCTCTCCTACCTCGTCTCCTCCCTCCTCTCCTCCCTCTCCTCCCTCTCCTCCCTCTCCTACCTCGTCTCCTCCCTCCTCTCCTCCCTCCTCTCCTCCCTCTCCTCCCTCTCCTCCCTCTCCTACCTCGTCTCCTCCCTCCTCTCCTCCCTCTCCTCCCTCGTCTCCTCCCTCCTCTCCTCCCTCTCCTCCCTCGTCTCCTCCCTCGTCTCCTCCCTCCTCTCCTCCCTCTCCTCCCTCTCCTCCCTCTCCTACCTCGTCTCCTCCCTCCTCTCCTCCCTCTCCTCCCTCTCCTCCCTCTCCTCCCTCTCCTACCTCGTCTCCTCCCTACTCTCCTCCCTCTCCTCCCTCTCCTCCCTCTCCTACCTCGTCTCCTCCCTCCTCTCCTCCCTCTCCTCCCTCTCCTCCCTCTCCTACCTCGTCTCCTCCCTCCTCTCCTCCCTCTCCTCCCTCTCCTCCCTCTCCTCCCTCTCCTACCTCGTCTCCTCCCTCCTCTCCTCCCTCTCCTCCCTCTCCTCCCTCTCCTACCTCGTCTCCTCCCTCCTCTCCTCCCTCTCCTCCCTCGTCTCCTCCCTCCTCTCCTCCCTCTCCTCCCTCGTCTCCTCCCTCGTCTCCTCCCTCCTCTCCTCCCTCTCCTCCCTCTCCTCCCTCTCCTACCTCGTCTCCTCCCTCCTCTCCTCCCTCTCCTACCTCGTCTCCTCCCTCCTCTCCTCCCTCTCCTCCCTCTCCTCCCTCTCCTCCCTCTCCTACCTCGTCTCCTCCCTCCTCTCCTCCCTCTCCTCCCTCTCCTCCCTCTCCTACCTCGTCTCCTCCCTCCTCTCCTCCCTCTCCTCCCTCGTCTCCTCCCTCCTCTCCTCCCTCTCCTCCCTCGTCTCCTCCCTCGTCTCCTCCCTCCTCTCCTCCCTCTCCTCCCTCTCCTCCCTCTCCTACCTCGTCTCCTCCCCCCTCTCCTCCCTCTCCTCCCTCTCCTCCCTCTCCTCCCTCTCCTACCTCGTCTCCTCCCTCCTCTCCTCCCTCTCCTCCCTCTCCTCCCTCTCCTACCTCGTCTCCTCCCTCCTCTCCTCCCTCTCCTCCCTCTCCTCCCTCTCCTCCCTCTCCTACCTCGTCTCCTCCCTCCTCTCCTCCCTCTCCTCCCTCGTCTCCTCCCTCCTCTCCTCCCTCTCCTCCCTCGTCTCCTCCCTCGTCTCCTCCCTCCTCTCCTCCCTCTCCTCCCTCTCCTCCTCTCCTCCCTCTCCTCCCTCGTCTCCTCCCTCCTCTCCTCCCTCTCCTCCCTCTCCTCCCTCTCCTCCCTCTCCTACCTCGTCTCCTCCCTCCTCTCCTCCCTCCTCTCCTCCCTCTCCTCCCTCTCCTACCTCGTCTCCTCCCTCCTCTCCTCCCTCTCCTCCCTCTCCTCCCTCTCCTCCCTCTCCTACCTCGTCTCCTCCCTCCTCTCCTCCCTCTCCTCCCTCTCCTCCCTCTCCTACCTCGTCTCCTCCCTCCTCTCCTCCCTCTCCTCCCTCTCCTCCCTCTCCTCCCTCTCCTACCTCGTCTCCTCCCTCCTCTCCTCCCTCTCCTCCCTCTCCTCCCTCTCCTACCTCGTCTCCTCCCTCCTCTCCTCCCTCTCCTCCCTCGTCTCCTCCCTCCTCTCCTCCCTCTCCTCCCTCGTCTCCTCCCTCGTCTCCTCCCTCCTCTCCTCCCTCTCCTCCCTCTCCTACCTCGTCTCCTCCCTCCTCTCCTCCCTCTCCTCCCTCTCCTCCCTCTCCTCCCTCTCCTACCTCGTCTCCTCCCTCCTCTCCTCCCTCTCCTCCCTCTCCTCCCTCTCCTACCTCGTCTCCTCCCTCCTCTCCTCCCTCTCCTCCCTCTCCTCCCTCTCCTCCCTCGTCTCCTCCCTCCTCTCCTCCCTCTCCTCCCTCTCCTCCCTCTCCTCCCTCTCCTACCTCGTCTCCTCTTTCCTCTCCTCCCTCTCCTCCCTCTCCTCCCTCTCCTACCTCGTCTCCTCCCTCCTCTCCTCCCTCTCCTCCCTCGTCTCCTCCCTCCTCTCCTCCCTCTCCTCCCTCGTCTCCTCCCTCGTCTCCTCCCTCCTCTCCTCCCTCTCCTCCCTCTCCTCCCTCTCCTACCTCGTCTCCTCCCTCCTCTCCTCCCTCTCCTCCCTCTCCTCCCTCTCCTCCCTCTCCTACCTCGTCTCCTCCCTCCTCTCCTCCCTCTCCTCCCTCTCCTCCCTCTCCTACCTCGTCTCCTCCCTCCTCTCCTCCCTCTCCTCCCTCGTCTCCTCCCTCCTCTCCTCCCTCTCCTCCCTCGTCTCCTCCCTCGTCTCCTCCCTCCTCTCCTCCCTCTCCTCCCTCTCCTCCCTCTTCTCCCTCGTCTCCTCCCTCCTCTCCTCCCTCTCCTCCCTCTCCTCCCTCTCCTCCCTCTCCTACCTCGTCTCCTCCCTCCTCTCCTCCCTCTCCTCCTCTCCTCCCTCTCCTACCTCGTCTCCTCCCTCCTCTCCTCCCTCTCCTCCCTCTCCTCCCTCTCCTCCCTCTCCTACCTCGTCTCCTCCCTCCTCTCCTCCCTCTCCTCCCTCTCCTCCCTCTCCTACCTCGTCTCCTCCCTCCTCTCCTCCCTCTCCTCCCTCTCCTCCCTCTCCTCCCTCGTCTCCTCCCTCCTCTCCTCCCTCTCCTCCCTCTCCTCCCTCTCCTCCCTCTCCTACCTCGTCTCCTCCCTCCTCTCCTCCCTCTCCTCCCTCTCCTCCCTCTCCTACCTCGTCTCCTCCCTCCTCTCCTCCCTCTCCTCCCTCGTCTCCTCCCTCCTCTCCTCCCTCTCCTCCCTCGTCTCCTCCCTCGTCTCCTCCCTCCTCTCCTCCCTCTCCTCCCTCTCCTCCCTCTCCTACCTCGTCTCCTCCCTCCTCTCCTCCCTCTCCTCCCTCTCCTCCCTCTCCTCCCTCTCCTACCTCGTCTCCTCCCTCCTCTCCTCCCTCTCCTCCCTCTCCTCCCTCTCCTACCTCGTCTCCTCCCTCCTCTCCTCCCTCTCCTCCCTCGTCTCCTCCCTCCTCTCCTCCCTCTCCTCCCTCGTCTCCTCCCTCGTCTCCTCCCTCCTCTCCTCCCTCTCCTCCCTCTCCTCCCTCTTCTCCCTCGTCTCCTCCCTCCTCTCCTCCCTCTCCTCCCTCTCCTCCCTCTCCTCCCTCTCCTACCTCGTCTCCTCCCTCCTCTCCTCCCTCTCCTCCCTCTCCTCCCTCTCCTACCTCGTCTCCTCCCTCCTCTCCTCCCTCTCCTCCCTCGTCTCCTCCCTCCTCTCCTCCCTCTCCTCCCTCGTCTCACCCTCGTCTCCTCCCTCCTCTCCTCCCTCTCCTCCCTCTCCTCCCTCTCCTACCTCGTCTCCTCCCTCCTCTCCTCCCTCTCCTCCCTCTCCTCCCTCTCCTCCCTCTCCTCCCTCTCCTACCTCGTCTCCTCCCTCCTCTCCTCCCTCTCCTCCCTCTCCTCCCTCTCCTACCTCGTCTCCTCCCTCCTCTCCTCCCTCTCCTCCCTCGTCTCCTCCCTCCTCTCCTCCCTCTCCTCCCTCGTCTCCTCCCTCGTCTCCTCCCTCCTCTCCTCCCTCTCCTCCCTCTCCTCCCTCTCCTCCCTCGTCTCCTCCCTCCTCTCCTCCCTCTCCTCCCTCTCCTCCCTCTCCTCCCTCTCCTACCTCGTCTCCTCCCTCCTCTCCTCCCTCTCCTCCCTCTCCTCCCTCTCCTACCTCGTCTCCTCCCTCCTCTCCTCCCTCTCCTCCCTCGTCTCCTCCCTCCTCTCCTCCCTCTCCTCCCTCGTCTCCTCCCTCGTCTCCTCCCTCCTCTCCTCCCTCTCCTCCCTCTCCTCCCTCTCCTACCTCGTCTCCTCCCTCCTCTCCTCCCTCTCCTCCCTCTCCTCCCTCTCCTCCCTCTCCTACCTCGTCTCCTCCCTCCTCTCCTCCCTCTCCTCCCTCTCCTCCCTCTCCTACCTCGTCTCCTCCCTCCTCTCCTCCCTCTCCTCCCTCGTCTCCTCCCTCCTCTCCTCCCTCTCCTCCCTCGTCTCCTCCCTCCTCTCCTCCCTCTCCTCCCTCGTCTCCTCCCTCGTCTCCTCCCTCCTCTCCTCCCTCTCCTCCCTCTCCTCCCTCTCCTACCTCGTCTCCTCCCTCCTCTCCTCCCTCTCCTCCCTCTCCTCCCTCTCCTCCCTCTCCTACCTCGTCTCCTCCCTCCTCTCCTCCCTCTCCTCCCTCTCCTCCCTCTCCTACCTCGTCTCCTCCCTTCTCTCCTCCCTCTCCTCCCTCTCCTCCCTCTCCTACCTCGTCTCCTCCCTCCTCTCCTCCCTCTCCTCCCTCTCCTCCCTCTCCTCCCTCTCCTACCTCGTCTCCTCCCTCCTCTCCTCCCTCTCCTCCCTCTCCTCCCTCTCCTACCTCGTCTCCTCCCTCCTCTCCTCCCTCTCCTCCCTCTCCTCCCTCTCCTCCCTCTCCTCCCTCTCCTCCCTCTCCTACCTCGTCTCCTCCCTCCTCTCCTCCCTCTCCTCCCTCTCCTCCCTCTCCTACCTCGTCTCCTCCCTCCTCTCCTCCCTCTCCTCCCTCGTCTCCTCCCTCCTCTCCTCCCTCTCCTCCCTCGTCTCCTCCCTCGTCTCCTCCCTCCTCTCCTCCCTCTCCTCCCTCTCCTCCCTCTCCTCCCTCGTCTCCTCCCTCCTCTCCTCCCTCTCCTCCCTCTCCTCCCTCTCCTCCCTCTCCTACCTCGTCTCCTCCCTCCTCTCCTCCCTCTCCTCCCTCTCCTCCCTCTCCTACCTCGTCTCCTCCCTCCTCTCCTCCCTCTCCTCCCTCGTCTCCTCCCTCCTCTCCTCCCTCTCCTCCCTCGTCTCACCCTCGTCTCCTCCCTCCTCTCCTCCCTCTCCTCCCTCTCCTCCCTCTCCTACCTCGTCTCCTCCCTCCTCTCCTCCCTCTCCTCCCTCTCCTCCCTCTCCTCCCTCTCCTACCTCGTCTCCTCCCTCCTCTCCTCCCTCTCCTCCCTCTCCTCCCTCTCCTACCTCGTCTCCTCCCTCCTCTCCTCCCTCTCCTCCCTCGTCTCCTCCCTCCTCTCCTCCCTCTCCTCCCTCGTCTCCTCCCTCGTCTCCTCCCTCCTCTCCTCCCTCTCCTCCCTCTCCTCCCTCTCCTCCCTCGTCTCCTCCCTCCTCTCCTCCCTCTCCTCCCTCTCCTCCCTCTCCTCCCTCTCCTACCTCGTCTCCTCCCTCCTCTCCTCCCTCTCCTCCCTCTCCTCCCTCTCCTACCTCGTCTCCTCCCTCCTCTCCTCCCTCTCCTCCCTCGTCTCCTCCCTCCTCTCCTCCCTCTCCTCCCTCGTCTCCTCCCTCGTCTCCTCCCTCCTCTCCTCCCTCTCCTCCCTCTCCTCCCTCTCCTACCTCGTCTCCTCCCTCCTCTCCTCCCTCTCCTCCCTCGTCTCCTCCCTCCTCTCCTCCCTCTCCTCCCTCGTCTCCTCCCTCCTCTCCTCCCTCTCCTCCCTCGTCTCCTCCCTCGTCTCCTCCCTCCTCTCCTCCCTCTCCTCCCTCTCCTCCCTCTCCTACCTCGTCTCCTCCCTCCTCTCCTCCCTCTCCTCCCTCTCCTCCCTCTCCTCCCTCTCCTACCTCGTCTCCTCCCTCCTCTCCTCCCTCTCCTCCCTCTCCTCCCTCTCCTACCTCGTCTCCTCCCTCCTCTCCTCCCTCTCCTCCCTCTCCTCCCTCTCCTACCTCGTCTCCTCCCTCCTCTCCTCCCTCTCCTCCCTCTCCTCCCTCTCCTCCCTCTCCTACCTCGTCTCCTCCCTCCTCTCCTCCCTCTCCTCCCTCTCCTCCCTCTCCTACCTCGTCTCCTCCCTCCTCTCCTCCCTCTCCTCCCTTGTCTCCTCCCTCCTCTCCTCCCTCTCCTCCCTCGTCTCCTCCCTCGTCTCCTCCCTCCTCTCCTCCCTCTCCTCCCTCTCCTCCCTCTCCTACCTCGTCTCCTCCCTCCTCTCCTCCATCTCCTCCCTCTCCTCCCTCTCCTCCCTCTCCTACCTCGTCTCCTCCCTCCTCTCCTCCCTCTCCTCCCTCTCCTCCCTCTCCTACCTCGTCTCCTCCCTCCTCTCCTCCCTCTCCTCCCTCGTCTCCTCCCTCCTCTCCTCCCTCTCCTCCCTCGTCTCCTCCCTTGTCTCCTCCCTCCTCTCCTCCCTCTCCTCCCTCTCCTCCCTCTCCTCCCTCGTCTCCTCCCTCCTCTCCTCCCTCTCCTCCCTCTCCTCCCTCTCCTCCCTCTCCTACCTCGTCTCCTCCCTCCTCTCCTCCCTCTCCTCCCTCTCCTCCCTCTCCTACCTCGTCTCCTCCCTCCTCTCCTCCCTCTCCTCCCTCGTCTCCTCCCTCCTCTCCTCCCTCTCCTCCCTCGTCTCCTCCCTCGTCTCCTCCCTCCTCTCCTCCCTCTCCTCCCTCTCCTCCCTCTCCTACCTCGTCTCCTCCCTCCTCTCCTCCCTCTCCTCCCTCTCCTCCCTCTCCTCCCTCTCCTACCTCGTCTCCTCCCTCCTCTCCTCCCTCTCCTCCCTCTCCTCCCTCTCCTACCTCGTCTCCTCCCTCCTCTCCTCCCTCTCCTCCCTCGTCTCCTCCCTCCTCTCCTCCCTCTCCTCCCTCGTCTCCTCCCTCGTCTCCTCCCTCCTCTCCTCCCTCTCCTCCCTCTCCTCCCTCTCCTACCTCGTCTCCTCCCTCCTCTCCTCCCTCTCCTCCCTCTCCTCCCTCTCCTCCCTCTCCTACCTCGTCTCCTCCCTCCTCTCCTCCCTCTCCTCCCTCTCCTCCCTCTCCTACCTCGTCTCCTCCCTCCTCTCCTCCCTCTCCTCCCTCGTCTCCTCCCTCCTCTCCTCCCTCTCCTCCCTCGTCTCCTCCCTCGTCTCCTCCCTCCTCTCCTCCCTCTCCTCCCTCTCCTCCCTCTCCTACCTCGTCTCCTCCCTCCTCTCCTCCCTCTCCTCCCTCTCCTCCCTCTCCTCCCTCTCCTACCTCGTCTCCTCCCTCCTCTCCTCCCTCTCCTCCCTCTCCTCCCTCTCCTACCTCGTCTCCTCCCTCCTCTCCTCCCTCTCCTCCCTCTCCTCCCTCTCCTCCCTCTCCTACCTCGTCTCCTCCCTCCTCTCCTCCCTCTCCTCCCTCTCCTCCCTCTCCTACCTCGTCTCCTCCCTCCTCTCCTCCCTCTCCTCCCTCGTCTCCTCCCTCCTCTCCTCCCTCTCCTCCCTCTCCTCCCTCTCCTACCTCGTCTCCTCCCTCCTCTCCTCCCTCTCCTCCCTCGTCTCCTACCTCCTCTCCTCCCTCCTCTCCTCTGCCAGGTTCCTCTTGCACCCCTCATACTCTCCGCCCCTCATACTCTCCACTTCTCCCCCCTTACCTCCCTTTCCTCCCCTTCCCTCCCATCCTCCCTTCTCTCCTCCCTCCGCCTTCCACCCATATTCACTCTCCCTGTCCCCGCGCCTTCTCCCCTTTCCTCCCGCTTTTCCCCCCTTCCTACCCCCTTCCGCCCCCAACCCTTTAACCCCTTCCAGGCCACAGTCACATCGGGCTCGCCTGTGGATCGCTGGCTGCCCTCCTCCCTCCTCTCCTCCCTCCGCCATGCCACCTCCTCCTCTTCCTCTTCCTCTCGTGGTCTCTCCGGCTCCTCCCCCCGCTCCTTCGCTCTCTCCTTCAGCCCTCACAGACACCGCTCCTCGCGCTCCGCCTCCCCTTCCTCCTCCTCAACTACCCCCGCCACCACCACTACCAACATCACCACCTCTTCTTCCTCCTCCTCCTCCTCCTCTGCCTCTCTTTCAGCAGCACTTGCCGCTTCTTCCTCTTCCCCTTCCGCCTCTGTATCTGCCCCATCAGCCTCATCACCCTCCGCTGCTGCTTCGCTTGCTGCTGCTGCTTCCACACCTTCTGACACCACCGCTGCTGCTGCTCCTGCTGCCGCTGCTGCTACCTCATCTGTTACTGCTACTTCCGGTCCCTTCACCTCTCCTCCCATCGCATGTTATCGCGCGGACCCTTCAGTTCTCGCAGCAGAGGCAGCGTGCTCTCCGCCCACCTTCTCCCTCTCGCCCTTGCGCCCACGCCCGCCCTCCGCCCTCTCCTTCTACCCACCTGAGACCTCTACCTCAGGAGAAAACAACAGAGGCTTCAGCCTGTCAGCAGGTGCTCTCCCTTTGGATACCCCTCTAGGCGCTACTGTGAGCTGGAATGGAGTGCTCCCTATCAATTCTTCTGGTTCTGACACAGGAGAAACCCCTCCTCAAAACAGAAGCGGGGTTCTTTATACAGAGTCTATCCTGGCATCTACTCCTCCTCACACCCTTCCTCCTCCTCCTCCCACTCTTCCTCCTTCTCACCCTTCCACTGCAACAGCAGCAGCAGCAGCTGTAGGTCATACGGCCTCCTCCCTATCAGAAAGCCCGTCTGTTGTTGCTGCCTTGACTCCTATGAGTGCGTCTCTCTCTTGCTTGCTGGCGAGGCAGCAGCAGGAGCAGCAGCGACTGCTGCTGGAGCAGCATCAGCAGCAGCTGCAGCAGCAGGCTCAGCAGGAGCAGCAGCACGGGGAAGCTTCAGATGCTACAGATGCTGTTGGTGCAACAGGTGCAGCTGATGCGACAGGTGTTGCGGCTGCTACAGATGCTGATGGTGCTACAAACGCTGCTGATGCCACAAGTACAGCTGCCGCTAGTGGTGGCAATGCTGCTGCCGTTTTCCCTGCTGCATCAGATGACAGGCTCGGCTCTAATCCCCAAGCCTTGTCTAGCCTCGGATCAACTTCCCGAGCCTCCTCCTCTAGGTTCGGCAATGAAGGGCAGGAAGGGCTGAAGCTGGTGCTGGCAGGTTTTGAGGAGCAGGGATTGGCTGGGGTGAGGTTTCAGGGGGTGGGGAGTGGTGGTGCGATTGTGACAGGAGTGGGTGGTCAGAGCGTGAGGGCAGCTGGGCTGGCACCTCCTTTTGTTGGGGAGGCTGCTGCTACAGTCGATGCTGTCACAGCAGATGATGCTACACCTATTGCTGCTACAGCCGATGTTGCTACACTCATTGCTGGAACTGCACCTCCTTTCATCGGGGAAGCAGCTGTTACAACTTCTGCTGCTGCTACATCTGATGCTGCTACATCTGGTGCTGCTACAGCTGTTGTTGCTACAGCTGATACCGCATGTGGAGGCAGTGCCATCGCTGTTGCTGCCACTGCTGCTGGGTTGGCTCCTCCTTTTATCGGGGAAGTAGCTGCTACAACCCCTGCTGCTACAGCCGCTGCTGCTACAGCCACTGATGTACGTGGTGGTGGTGGCACCACTATTGGGAGCATTGTTATGGCTCCACCTCCTTTTATCGGGGATGCAGCTGCTACAGCCGCTGCTACAACCCCTGCTGCAACCCCTGCTACCGCCCCTGCTGCTACAGCCGCTGCTGCTATAGCCCCTGCTGCTACAGCCGCTGCTGCAACAGCTGGTGGCAGCAGCAGGACCACCACTGCTGGTGGGACTCCACCTCCATTCATAGGGGAGCAACAGGAAACCTCCTCTGCTACAGCTGTAGCTGACACAGCTGTGCCTGGCGCAACACTTTCTGCTGCTTCCAGGTGCGTGGCTTCTTCTCCCCTCCCTCTCCTCCCTCCCTATTCTCAGCTCTGCTGACGCACGGACTCCCTTTCGTTTGACCCTCTCTGCTGACGATCGCACTCCCCCATTCCCCCGGGGTTGCCAGCCCCGTGCCATGCCATCCACTCCTCCTGCAAGCCTCTCCCCTCGCTCTTTTTTTAACCTTCCATTCCTTCCCCTCCACTTCCTCCTTTCATCCTCCCTCTCAGCTCTATGGACGAGCGCCTTCCGCCTTTCCCTCGGGGCTGCCAGCCCCATGCCCTCCTCTCCTCCCTCAAATCCCGCCTCACTTCTCGGTACGTCTCTCACGCCGCCTCTCTAATTCACATGCCCCCGAACTCCATACCACCTACTTCCCTCTCCCAGCCCCACTCCATCCTCTCCTCCCTCAGATCCTGCCTCACTTCTCGGTATTTCTCTCACGCCGTCTCTTTACTTGCTCCCCACCTCCATACCACCTATTTCCCCCCCCCCCCCGCCATCTTCTCACGCCACCTAAATCTCGCCTCACCTCTCGGTACACCTCCTTCCTTCCCTCCTCCCTCCCACTCCGATTCTTTCCTCCCTCCTTTCCACCCCATCCTCTCCACCTCCCTCCTCGTCCCACCATGTCTCTTTCCTCTCCATTCCCTTCTCACCGATTGCTTAATCACCCACTTCGCTCTGCTCTGCAACCAACCAACCAACCAACCAACCGCTTCGCATAACACCAATGGTCTTTCTCGCTGCAACTCAGGTGACTTTCGAGTCGGCTCAGTAGTATTTTTTTCGTCTTTCTCCTATCTTCTTTCCTGTGGCCTGTTGTTGAGTCGTCGCAGAAATGAACCTTCTTTCCCATGGTGGTTCCTCCTCTCCTTTTCCTGCTTAGAGCCTCGTCATTGCACCATCCTCCTCCTCACACCAACCTCCTCCCCTCCCCCTCTCTCAGTCATCCACCTCTGCTCCTTCGCTACTGCCCTCTGCCTTCCTGTATTGGAGCTAAAATCACCTTCTCTCCTTCTCCCCTTCTCTCCTTCGCTACTGCCCTCTGCCTTCCTAATTCCTCGTTTCCCTCTTCTCCCTTCTCCGTTTTCCTCGCCCTTCTCCTCTCCCTTCTTCCCTCTCCTCTCCCTTCTCCCATCTCCCATCCCCCCGTGTCCCCGTTGATCCCAGGTGGTCCAAAGGCTCTTCTTCCTCCTCTTCCTCCTCATCACCAGCCAAACTGCGCCACAGAAGCTGATTGGCTGCCAATACAGCTGACTTGCACCACCTGCCACTCCATCCCGGGTGGTCCAAAGGCTCTTCCTCCTCCTGTTCCTCCTCTTCCTCCTCTGTATGCTCCTCCTCATCCTCCTCATCCTCCCTACCATCAACCCCACCACCAGCCACACTCCGTCACAGAAGCTAACAGCCACAAAGGCTCGCTTGAGCCACTGGAGGTCAGAGAGGGGTGCAAGGCAAGCACGCAAGCAAGCAAGCAAGGCTAGCTGGGCTCACCTCACTGACACTGTGAATGGTGAACCCAGGCTGGCTGGAGTGGTTGGGATGAGGGAGGGGCGACATGGCGAGGAGGGGGAGGCGGGAATGCCTGAGGTGGAAGGAAGGGTGAGTGGACAGCTGTTGAGAAGGGTGGTTGGACGTGTGAGGACGTCGCAAGACGCTGGGAAGTGGGTGGGACGAGGTTGGAGGAAGGTGGGACGAGGGAAGGGAAAAGGTGGGAAGAAAGTGGAAAGACAGTGGAGGAAAAAATTGAACACACGTTTGGGGTTCGTGGAGAGGTGGGAAGGGGTGGAAAGAGGTGGAAAGAGGTGGAAAGAGGTGGAAAGAGGTGGAAAGAGGTTGAGGCAGAGAGGGAGTGCAGTGAAAGGCCGTTGAACATTAAACCCTCCCCTTCTCACTCTCATCCATTCTAGCAATGCAGACTCTGGTCTGGTGGTTGCTCGTGCATTTGATTTCCCGATCTTCTCAAGGGCGTATAACTTGAACAACTACGGTATTGCCATTAGCAGCAGCACAGGGCTTATCTGGCTGTGTATTGGATGCATAGCTTTGCTTTGGATTGGGCTTGTGTGTATAGAGCACACAAATCAGTACAGTGGATGCTGTAATGTAGGTGTTAATAAAGTTTGTTTGCTGTACGTATGGGACAGAGAAATATGAACAGGAGGAGTCCATGAGGTGCTTGAAGGAATGACTCCTCAAACAACACCACAGAGAGCAAGCCGGATAGAGCATGGACATCAACACTGAGAGCCATTCAAGAGCAGCCCTCTCTCTCATGTAGTATAGTAGTTGGATTCGATGCTGTGCACGCAAAGAGATCAGGTTGAGAATGAGAGCTGCTGACTTGGTGCTGAGTCACCGAGCTCCTGAAGTTGGAACTGGGGGTGGGGGCCTTATATCCGGGGTATTACAGTATACACACTACGGTACTACCAACTAGCAACACAAGGCTCGGCTGGTGCTGACACCAAGTTCCTCCTGATGATCTTGTGGATTTCATGATTCATGACAGAGAGAGCTGTGCTGTGCAGCATGTGCTGTGTACACTGATTACAATGCTGTAGATACATGCACGACATATAATGCATTCAGGTGAGATGAGATGACATGAGATGAGTTGGGACCCACTGGGGCTGGAAGCAGGCACAGCAAGGTTACCCTGATGCAGACACCCAGGTCTTGTGCGTGGATATCAAAGCAGAGAGCAACCCACAAGCAGCCAGAAGCGCGGGATTCCCTAGCGGGCTGTTCCCATCGGAGTCTTCTAGAATGTCATGTAGGGACAGGAGTGCATCTGATAGGTCCTGAATCAGAGCCAATGTCTATAGTAGCCGCTTGAATCTGAGCAACTTCAGAACCTTCCGTGCAGCCTCCTCTGGTGATGACGTCATGTCCATGATGGTGGTACTGCTACCAGACTGATCAGGCGATTGGCAGGATCCGCCATTGGAGAATGGGATTGGCTGGTTTCTGATCTGCAGTGAAACTGACCGCTCTTTGTGCAAGAGGGTGGTTATCTCCATGGATTTCAGGGCTACACTTCCGAAATACCCTATGAACTCCGCCCATGCGCTGATCTTCTGGAGCTGCCTCGAGTGCTTCTTGTCTAAGGCGCCGGCCTTAACCTGCCATGGAAAGCATGGAACACAAAGCGAACCAAAAGGTATGTTACAATGCACTCATAGGTGTCCCTTTCGCATACATCGAGCTGTTGTTCTGACGCGTTCACATATGCTTCGGCAGGATCCTGCTTGTTCATTCACCTTGGAGTCCAATAAGGAATGTACAGGTGCAATGTGCAAGACACACAGTCCCACATGCAAGGAGCAAGGCACACTGAGACTGTTCCACCTACCAGCCACACGAGCTGCTCCACGAAGCAGTACACCCCCTCGCCGCCGCTCGTGACGAGCTCCAGAAACTCGTTATAAGACGCTTCAAAACAACGTATGATCAAAGGCCGTTCCACCTGCCAGCCACACGAGCTGTTCTACGAAGTACACCCCCTCGCCGCTGCTCGCAACGAGCTAATATACTCGTTTAAAGACGCCTCAAAACAAATGTATAATAATATTTTATTCCACCTACCAGCCATACGAGCTGTTCCACAAAGTAGTACACCCCCTCTCCGCCGCTCGCCACGAGCTCCAGGAACCCCTCGGTGCTGCTGAACGGCGGAGCCTTCCTCAGCGCATCCACGTCTTGCAGAAACTTCCCCACGCGCAGAGCCTTCCGGCTGGCTCCCACGCTCGACTCGAAGCTCTTGAGCCGTCGCACGGTTTCTGGCTGGGAGCCGGCTTTTTGTGAGGGATTTAACGAGACGGCGAGGAGGAGCTTAACGGAGTACCGGCAGATTTTGAGCACTTTGTCGGTGCCGTCCCGCTTTTGGAGGAACGCGACGGCTGTGTCTAGAACGTCGTGAGATTGTTTCGACATTGTGGTGTGGTCGATTCTTATCCAATGCGGGTACCGTTACTACTCGGACTCGATAACGCTAGTGACCCTTATTGAGCAACGCGCCGTGCGGTTACGTAGTACAATAGGCCTAGTGCAGCGGCTGCTAGGTCGACAGCTGCGACTCATTCACGAACGTAACCACTATACGCGTCGCCAGGTATCGCAATCATCAGGCTTCGAGGGAGCATAGGTGGATCCACGCCGAAGGAGCATACATTGCTGAAAATCAATACGCAGAAAGCGTGCTGCGTTGTGCGTGCGGTGCGGACCCAACCTGCGCTAACTAGAGCTACGAAGGAAGGAGGGAGCTTAGAACGAAGCCGGGATCACGCAGCTGGTTCTACGCCTAACCAAGAATAGCTGTCAGTGAAAGATCGTACAATGATGGATGTGTGTCAAGTGCCGATGCCAAGTAAGATCCTGATTGGTTTACGAGTGACGAGTTTTTTTACGAGCGGGGGAAATACATGCGCGAAGTTCCAAAGTGTTGAGGCCAACACAAGAGCTCAGGGGCAGGTTTGGGTCACATCCGAACCTCTTGCGTGACAGGTTTGGGAAGTTGCACTTTGTGCGACCAACACTGACGACGGGAACACAGATTGTGCAAGGGAGTGAAGTGATAGGGAAAAATCAAGCGCCAAGGTTAGCACTCCAGCCCTACCTCCTTACACGTAGTAGAAGCATTACCACTCCATTAGTAACCTAGCTCCTATCCAAAGGCGTCAAAAGGACAAAGAATGTCACGTAACAGGGGTGAGCAGCAGTAGCGCTCCCCTTTGCCTATGCTTATGATTAGGTAATAGCCGTCATCTTCCCACCACCCGACCTCCGCTTCCCCGCCACCCCATCTCCCCTGCTCGCCGACCGATCTCCCGTGCAACCCGCCCGAGTTCCCGTTCCCGCGGCCCGATCTCCCATTTCTGCCGCCCAATATCCCCTTCTCGCCTCCTCTCGCCTCCCCGCGCGTGCTCCTCTCGCCTCTCAGCGCGTGCTCCTCTCCCCTCCCAGCGCGTGCTCCTCTCCCCTCCGCGTGCGTGCTCCTCTCCCCTCCGCGTGCGTGCTCCTCTCGCCTCCCCGCGCGTGCTCCTCTCCCCTCCCCGTGCGTGCTCCTCTCGTCTCTCCGCGCGTGCTCCTCTCCCCTCCCCGCGCGTGCTCCTCTCCCCTCCGCGTGCGTGCTCCTCTCCCCTCCGCGTGCGTGCTCCTCTCCCCTCCGCGTGCGTGCTCCTCTCGCCTCCCCGCGCGTGCTCCTCTCCCCTCCCCGTGCGTGCTCCTCTCGCCTCCTCGCGCGGCATCCCCCCTGCACGCCCTCATTTCCCCCCCTGCACGCCCTCATTTCCCCCCCTGCAGGCTCTCATTACCCCCCTTTTATGCACCCGTTTCCCCTCTGCTCACTCTCTTTCACCCCTCACTCACGCGTTTTCCCCTCTGCTCACTCTCTTTCCCCCACACTCACCCTTTCTCCCCTCTGCCCACTCTGTTTCCCCCGTCACTCACCTTCTTACCGAATTCTCACTTTTCATTCACCCCTTTTTCCAATCCCGCTTCCCCTTTTCCATCTCTCCTTCATGCCTCCCACCACCTCTCCCTGCCTTCCTTGCTTCTCTCTTTATCTCCTTCATGCCTCCCACCATCTCGTTTTCCTTCTCATCTCTTGTGGGCCACATCACAAGGCCCGTCTGCCCTCTCACACTCTTCCTGCCATTCTCACTCTCGCAATCCTCACCGCCGTCCCTTCCTTCCTGTAACCAATCTCCCCTCCCCCCTTTTCCCTTCCTTCCCTCCACTTCCTCCCCTTCCCTTCTTTCTCTCCCCATCATTCCCTCCCCTTCCTCCCCTCCCCTTCATCCCCATCCCTGCCCTTTCCTCCCTGCCCTTCCCTTCTCGACCCCGCCCTTCTACGTCACTCCTCGCCTTCTGCCCTCCAGTTCATGTGCATGTGCTGCCATCACTTTTGCCCCATACATGCATCTTATTAACTCATGTTTACTCGCTTGTATTCCCTTTTCACCCTCCGTCCCTTCAAATCTCCCCTCACTTACTACCCATCTCCCTGCCTTTCCATCACACCTCCCTGCCTTCTCATGGATTGGAGGCACCATTGCGACACCAGGTGTCATACAACCTGAAAAATCATACGCAAAGCTACAAGCTACAAGCCAGTATAGGAACATGCCAGTATTAGGGACATGCCTCTATCTATCCTTCTGACACTCTCAGTGTCCATACATCTTGGAAGAATATCTTGCACTGCAGAAAGAAAAGTACATATTGTGCCTTTGATATGGATATCTCCTACACTAATACAGTATCATGCTTGCATACAACACACAAGAAAAACAGGTGGTGGTACGGTATAGAGCGTGGACTAGCTTTAGCTGCGCCTCAGCTTGCTCCTCTGCTTCACCACTGAAAATACAGGGAGTGGAGTAGGCAGGAATAATTGTGTGAAGGAACATGGGGGAGGTGTTGTGAGGTGCCAAAGGAACAACTGCAAGGGAACACAAGCAAGCGCACATGATGAAAGCATGTGGGGAGACAGTGATGGGTGCACATGCATGGGAACTACGGTAGTGGGCGGGTGAGGTGTGAAGGGGAAGGGGAGGGCATGAAAAGGAAGGGAAGAGTTGAGAAGGGATGGGGAAGGGAAGCGCAGGGCAGGGAGGGAAAGGCAGGGATGGGGAGGGCAGGGTGGAACAGGGCAGAGGGTGGGGGGAAGGAGGGCTGAGGGGATGGGGGGAAGCAGGAAAGGGGATGGGGGGAAGCAGGAAAGGGGATGGGGGGAAGAAGGAAAGGGGATGGGGGGAAGCAGGAAAGGGGATGGGGGGAAGCAGGGAAGGGGATGGGGGGGAGCAGGGAAGGGGATGGGGGGAAGCAGGGAAGGGGATGGGGGGAAGCAGGGAAGGGGATGGGGGGAAGCAGGGAAGGGGATGGGGGGAAGCAGGGGGGGAACGGAGGAGAAGCAGGGGGGGAAATAGAGAGCAGAGGGGAAATTGATGGAAAAGCAGAGCGGGAATTGATGGGGAGCAGAAGGGGGAATGACGGGATTTATCGCAACCCGTCGTTCGCACCTAATCAGGGCGGCAGGGAGAATGAGTGGAAAGGCAAGGGGGGTGGGGGAAAGGAAAAGGGGTTGGGGAGGAGAGAACGGAGATAGGGAGGATGATCGCCGGCAAGCAGGAGCGCATTTCCTGTCTCCACTCACCTCCCCTCCCATTTCCTCCCCTCCACATCCCACCTACCCCCTCCCCTCCCCCCCCCTGCTCCTTCTCCCCGCCTCCACTCCAACCCGCCTCTCCCCCGCTCTCCTCCCGCTCCTTTCTCTCCCTCTTCCGCCGCCTCTCTCCCGCCCTTCCCCTCCTCTCTCCGCTCCTCCGCTCCCTACTTGCTCCTGCTTCGCTCCCTCTCCCACTCCCCCGCTCGGCCCCCATCCCCCCTGCAACCAGTCGACGGCAAGCTGGACGACCGAGTTTTGGGACATGTTTGGCGGCTTCGCGCCACTGGCTGCACTTGCGCTCGCAATCGCCCCACTCGTCCAGGCGCTGCTGCACTGTGCGCTGTTCTTGTGATGTGCTGTATTACACGATGTGCTCTTCACCCTGCTACGCCAAGGACCTGCATTCATGCATGACCCCCTGCATGCACGCCCCCTCGTCGCGTCCCCTCCCGTCCCTCCCGTTTCCGCCCCGTACCGTCGCATCCCGCCCCTTCCGCGTGCTCCTCTTCCCTCCCTTCCATTTGCGTCCGGTCTCGTCGCATCCCGCCTTCCCGTCACGTCCCCTCCCGGCCCCTCGTCGAGATTCTTACCTTCCTGTGCCGTCCCGTCCCGTCCCTCTAGTCCCTTCCCGTCAAGTCCTGTCCAGTCCCGTCGCTTCCCGTACTGTCCCGTCCTGCCCCATCGCGTCCCTTACCTGGCGCGCCTCATTACCTGGACATGGTTCACGATAAGCACGGGATGTACCCTGGTCGCCGCTGATACTGATAAATGAAGACCTAATTTCAAGTTTATAGGTCGGCCGTATATGCTGATCAACGAGAATCTAACTTTTGTGTAAGAGGTAACCGCGGTTGCTAGTGGAAAGAGTTTTACTCTTGAACCTGAGCCTAGTGCTAGTGCGAAATCGGGTTTCTGAGTTCTGTCAGTCTCATATTTTTCAGCTGTTGTAAATGCTTGATTCGTGCGACAACCTGGTCGCCGGTGGGGGAGTTTGGGCGATCGTGTTGTCGCCGTGCAGGTGTGTTTTCCAAACCTACCTGAGTGCACGATCGCATGATTGGTTTGGCACGTCCCTGCGCATACCGCCAAGCAAGTTTGTAGGTTCCCAACCAATCGTTTCAACCTGGGCCAACCTTCAGTGGAGTTGTGCGACAATTTGAGGGTTACCGGATACCAAGCGTTTAACACTTGGTTGGGACACAGAAATATGAGACGCGAGCTTTAAAAAAAAAAGCTGTGTCAATCAGCATTGAGTAGCCAGCTTTTGTATTTGCGCTGTGTGCCTGCCTGCCTACGCTGGGTGAGTTGCTTTGCTGCAGTTCCCGCTGCAGGTTCAGTCTGGCCCTCGGGATGGTGGTGTGAGATGGGTAAACGCTAGCCGTGGATTTCAGCTCTCCCTCCTTCGGAAGCCCGGTTTCGAACTAGAAATACCGAAGCAGGTTCAGTTGACCCACGTGTACAGATGATGTGGCATAGAGCTGCGTACGACACCATGAATCCACGTCAAATATGGTCCACTCCAGCGTTCCCCTGGGCAAATTCCAGAGTTGCCGTAAGAGTCCCACGACTTGTTCATTACACAGCAGATGGAACCGCGATAGATTCCTAGGTTGAGAGGGCGAGAGGGTACGGTACGATGCCGCCATGGATTCCTCCGCGTAACTTCGGAAGCCTGTTACGTGAAGGTTACCTATCAGTTGGTAACAATGAGCACAGTTCTACATTCCTGAGTGCATTGCGAAGCAGAAGATATTTTTATCGTGTCCATCCCGCGGACATTTTATCTTCAGCTACTCGGGTCAGGCTCACTGTTTCAACGTTTTATCAAGATCAACTATTACCTAGGCTTCAAGACATTGAATTCAACAATGACGTCAAGGTTTTTTCCGCACACAACTACCAAGGCTGCAATTTACAAGATAAGAGTTACAACTTGGATCAGGCTGCTCATGATCCCAAGGTCTCAACAGCGGGAACTCAGCACATCGCGCAGGAGATCAGAGCCCGAGCTTTCGGGATATTATTTAAGGAGGTGGTGCTCAGTTTCTTGGCAGCTCAAGTTTCTGTGTTCATTATTCCCATCCTGAAGCCTTTTCCATCACGACTGCTGCTTTTTTGGTTTCATCACTGCACCATGCCTCCTAAGGGTCGTCCAGCGAAGGCTCCTGTTGAGGTCACGCCGCCTGCTCCTGACTCTCCGGTCGTGCCGTCGCCTGACTCTCCTGTCTCTCCTGATGGAGTAAATGTCCCGCGGACTGACAAGATCGTTGTTTCGGGACCTGCGGGGAAGAATGGTTCTGGAAGCACGGACAACAATGATGCGGTTAACGTCTCCCTCCCGTCTGCTGCTGCTGTCGATGTTGCTATCGCTGGCTGCTCTGGTTTAACTGTGGAAGAAAAGGCGAGCATGCAGCAAGTCGCAGGAGGATCAGATGAGGGTTTCCTGGAGGATGATTCGGATGAGGAACTCGACATTGACATTGCAAAAGAGGCTGCTTTCCGTCTTCGCTTTATTGCAATCCTTCTGATCCCAATGGCGCTGTCTCAGGATGTTAAAGCTATCATTGCTGCACTCCGTGTTCTAATGAAGAAGGTCTGGAGCAGTTCACTTACAGAGAATGCGGGAGTCACTGCTAATATCCAGGAGATGTCACCTGGTTATGTGGCCAAGACTCGCTTCTGCCGTCTTCAGATTTCTTTCCTCGACGAGCGTGACACACATCACATCAAGTTTCATACCTTCGAATATCAGAAGACGAACGGCCCGTCGGTGAAGTGTCTCTGGCAGCATACTGAGGACTCCTCTTACCTCAGGGAGAAGTCGTCTAACCCGCTCGCGATTGAAGTTCTCTTTAAGCGGGTCCCTGCTAACATTGTACCTGACGTGCTTAAAGATCTTCTTGTCCGTTTCAAGCTTAAAATGAGGAAGCAGTCGGCTTTCAAGGACGGTTTCTGCTTCCATCGAGTGGCTCACCCGCTGACCGGCGCAGACACTGATGTGGTGAAGGGACTGGTCATTCAGCACCCTGGGGACCGGTACCGCTGGCGCCATATTGTTGACAACCCACTGGAGGTCGGCGCGAAGCTGCTGGTTCACTATCCTGAGTTGTCCTGTTCTCTCTGCGGCGGACAGCATTATGAGATTTATCATGATCTGTTCGTCACCGAGAGACAGAACAATATAGGGAAGTGGTCACTGACCTTGGGAAATATCCATCGCATCAACGGTAACTGCACGGATCAGTTTACAGCTCACGACTCACCTTTTCCTTTTCTTACGCTTACTGACGAATCTGCTTGCTGTCGCAGCTGCTTCCTTGCGTACTTCCGCACTGATCACCCCCATTCTGAAAGATCCTGCTGTTGCTCTTATCTCCACCGGTGGGAACCGCGAAGAGTGGATCTGCACGCAAGTCTGCTGCGGGAAAGCAAAAGGGAAAACTTTCATGGCTGCCTCAGACCACATTGCATCTGCATCTCATCTGCTGAACCTGGAGAAGCTGGGTACTGCGACCAAGTTCACACTCGACAAGATGATCCTCAGCAATCTGAAGAAGGAGTATGGGGTCTGAGTCGAGCCGAGCAGGGTGTTTTCATTGCAATAGCCGTTTGGGTGTCCGTTGTTGGAGTAGTTCTCGTTACCAGCCTGTGGATGAAGCGGGGCTGCCAGATGGTGAATAAATGAGTAACAGAAATTTCTTCTCCTTAGCAGGCCTGAATGTCAACGGCCTTGGCGATCTGACAAAGCAATCTAAAGTAACCTCATGGACAAGAACAGCAGCAGACGTACTGATTCTCTCGGACACCAGACTGCCTGACGACCATCCTTACTGGAAGACAACCTCTTTCTCCACAGTCCTAACCACCCCCCCAACTGCTAAAGCGGGAGGTGTGGCGGTGCTCACCAGGAACCCATCTATCACCATACATAAGATCTCCACTCACCCTTCTGGCAGACTGATAACCGCTGAAGTCAGTCGGCCCGGTCTCACTTTAACTCTTTTAGCCACATACTTCCCTGCTGACGCAACTGATCGTAGCTCCTTTTTAGCCAATGTCATCGGCCCTGCCATAGATCTTGTTCCACCCACAGCGCACGTTGTCCTGATCGGGGACCTGAACACAGTGGAAGACCCGTTTTTAGACAGGACATCACAGTCAGGATCGTCACTAGAAAACGACAGACTTATCTCGCGATGTAGCCGCTTTCAATTCTCGGACGCTTTCCGCACACTGCATCCAAAGCTGAAGGAATTTACCTTCTACTCCGCCTCCAAAGAGTCTAGCTCCAGGATAGATCGCGCGCTCGTCTCTTGCTCCTTACTTCCGCACCTGGAGATAGCCGCACATACCATGCCAGAGGAGTACATCTCAGATCACGGTTTCGCTATTAAAGTTGCTTTCAAGGTAAAGGCCACTTCTCACCTGGGCCCCGGAATCTGGAGACTGCATGCTGCAGCCATCGGCAGGCCAGGGGTCAGGAAAGCGGTGGAAGCTGCGCTTGCCAAGGCAGAGGCAAGTGGCGAGGAGGATTTTGAGCTATTGCTGGGCAGACTTAACGCGGGCCTGCGGTCGTATATGAAGGAGGAGAGGAAAAGGGCCAAAAAGACCACGGCGCATCTGGCAGACGTGGTGGCGGAGCTTCGGCAAGAGCAAATGCGGAACCCAAGCTGCCAGCGCGCTAGGGATCTACTGTTGGTCAGGGAGACGCAGCTGCGGGAATACCATGCGGCGAAGCGGGACAGACTTCATCTGATGGCGGGTACGAACATTGAACTGGCGGGAGAGGTGCCGTCCCCTTTCCTGTCAGCGAGGGTAAAGGTCAGAAAGCAGCGCACACAGATTGCAGAGCTGTCAGTAGGCGGTGTGACGGTGACAGATTCCAAAGAAATTCTGGCGGCG
This sequence comes from Closterium sp. Naga37s-1, assembly GCA_947471745.1. Lineage (NCBI taxonomy): Eukaryota > Viridiplantae > Streptophyta > Zygnematophyceae > Desmidiales > Closteriaceae > Closterium > Closterium sp. Naga37s-1. The sequence goes on along the minus strand of CANJKZ010000768.1, from coordinate 2,533,151 downwards.
GCCACCAACTATTTCACAGACCTTTTTGGATCGGACAGTCGCTCGACGACGGCCATTTGGAAACTATTGCCGGGGAAGAAGCTGGGCTCTGACGCAGCGGCGGCACTGGAGGCGGACTGGTCGGAGCAGGAGGTGAAACAAGCTTTCAAAGCCTTGGCAAACAACAAATCGCCCGGGAGAGACGGTCTTCCGAAAGAGCTCTTCGAGCAGAACTGGGATGTCTTGGGGGGAGAGTTCCTGAAGATGGCGAAAAGTTTCTCAGAATCGGCCTCGCTCCCTGCAAGCGTCAAGGAAGCGGTTACCATCTTGCTTTATAAAAAAGGAGACAAAGACAAGCTGGACAACTATCGCCCCATCACCTTACTCAACTTCACCTACAAGGTTTTGGCGAGAGTTGTGGCGAACAGGATGAAGCAGTGGCTCCACTTAGTGATATCGGAGGAGCAGTACGGATTTATACCTGGGAGGAGGATCTCTGACGCGATTGGCGTGGTGGCTGACGTCGTTGAAGCAGCGAAAAAGGGGAACGAAGATTGGTACATGCTCCTGGTGGACTTCCGTAAGGCTTTTGACTCGGTGTCCCGGAGTTTCCTCTTTACGATCCTGAGAGATATGGGTTTCCCGGAGAGATTCGTAGGCTGGGTGGAAGGCCTGCACAGAGATACAAGGACAAGGTTACTAGTCAATGGCTGGCTGGGAGAGGCGGTGGAAGTAAAATCAGGGGTGAGGCAGGGGTGTCCGCTTGCTCCATACCTCTTCCTCTGCGCGGTGGAGCCGCTTGCGCAAGAAGCGTGTAGGCGGAAGCTGGGCCTCTGCAACAAAGTTGGACAGCGGTTAGTTTACCTGGGTTACGCGGATGACACAACACTGTTTTTGGAGGGAAAACGCCAGATCGCCAGGGCAGGAAAACTACTGAAGCAATTTGCAGAGATGTCAGGTCTGGTCACCAACAGGGAAAAATCGGTTGTCATGCCACTGGGGCATAATCTTGGAAGGAGACCTGGGACTTTGGGGGGCTTCAAATGGGCAAAGGCAGATGAAGCTGAACGCCTTCTGGGGGTCTGGATCACCCCCTCCGGTAGCAGCGAACCGACATGGTTAAGGGCTTTCGAGAAAATTACAGTGGAGCTGATCAAGTGGAAAGCGCTTTTCCTCACGATTGCGGCAAGGGTGGTGATCATAAACTGCTACATCACGCCTAAGGTAGCTTACCAGGCTCAAGTTTACCCCCCACCGGAAGAAGTCTGGAAGAAGCTGATGAAGTTAATTCATAACTTTCTGTCGGGGAATAACGCGTCGGCGGATGGAGGTTTTGTGCTGTGGAGCTGGGATCTCCTCTCTACTCCGCGAGGTGATGGGGGGCTCGGAGTACTGGACCCGGAGGTCCTCATGGCTTGTCTTGCGGCCAGGAGAATCGCTGGACTCCTGTCGGAGGGGAACGGCAAGAAAAAAGAAATCATGCTTAAAGCGGCGGGGCTCCCGATGGGAGAAGACACTTTCACGGCGCACGAAAAGGTGTTGAAGCACTGGCCGGGACACGGGGAGCGGTGGAAGCAGACCTGCGAAACTTTCCTGAAATCGCCTCTCGCTGACACAGGGAAAGTCAGTAGCAAGGAGGAGGTGGCGCTGGAAAGAATTATTTTCAACAGGAACGTGCTGCTGAACGGCACTAACCCAGTGGGCGGGCAGAAGGAGGCGAAAGGGCTCTGGGATACTCGCATGGGGGACCTGGTAACCACATCGCCCTCAGGCGAAGCAGCAGTTAAGGACATGGATGTCTTGGAAAAAGAGTTGAGGGGCAAGGACTCTGCTCGGCTGGCTCTCAAAGCCTTTGCTGCAGCCCCGGAGGAGTGGAAAACCCTGCTGATCCCCAACGGCACGGCTGGAGGAGGAGGGGAGAAAGAAGCGGTTACAGCGGTGACAGCAGGGGGGTGTCGCGGGGCCACGGCTTCAATTTTCCGGTCAGCAATTTTTGACGGAGAGCGAGCAGCTTCTCTGAAGCGGATGAGGGAGGTGTGGACCAAACCCGATGCAGTCCTAACGAAGCAGGCAAAGTGGTCTGGCCGATGGTGCGGCAAGATTGACTGGCAGCGAATCATTCGCACACGCAACTCGCTGGCCATCCCGAGCCGACCGAGAGATGTCCTCACACGGGTGCATAACCTGAACCTTCAGGTCGGGGAGCGAGTTGATTTTCTCAGCTGCAAGCCAAAATGCCCATACTGCGGAGTGGAGGAAACGCACGAACACTGTCTTTTCTCCTGCCCGAGAATTCAGCCAGTTGTCTCAGGGCTCCGTCGTGCTCTGCGCATGCTCAATCCAAGGAGGACAACTGCCTCGCTGGGGGACCTCTTGTTCCAGGAAACCGGAACGGCGTCGGATTTCCCGGAGGCTACCCTCACATCGATTACTTTTCATCAGCTGTGGGTGGAGAGATGTGAAGCAACTTTCCGAGGGCAGAAATTCAGAGCCCGGAGGGTTCTCAGGAGGATTGGGTCGGTTTTTAGGCTACACGCGAGAGTGTACACGAGAGCAATGGGTGCCAAAAGCTTGCGGCCAGGGACATCAGGGAAGGGAAAACGGGTCAGGAGTGTTTTCGAAGCGGAGCAAAAAATGCTGGCGAGGATAAGGGAGGCAGGTGACAAAAAATGGAAGTGGTCGACAAACTTCGCTGCTATCTGGAACAAGCCAAAGCGGGCGTTCCTGCCGCCCTAGATGCATTACTGGGCAGTGCATGGTGCAGTGCCCTCACGCTCAGTTACGACTGCTTTTGATGTATGCATTGTCCTCATAAATGTATATGTCAATTTCAAAAAAAAAAAAAAAAAGCAGATGGAACCGCGGCGACGTTTCGAGGTCGATTTTGGATGCAACGAAGACTGAACCCTACAGCTGGCTGAGGCGGTAACCTGTCCAGCCAAAGTGTGTTGCGGGAAATTCGAACTGGAAGTGTGTAACACGCCTGGCCAGGTGGAATACGCCCGAAACGCATCATTCTGCAGAACCATAGGTTTGGCTGGGACAATGTGGGCGCAAGAGGGAGAAACGGTGCGGAGCATCTCGCCCCCTTTCCATTCTGTCCGCGGTGAATCCTTGCTCGTTCCCCCCACCCTCCCCCCGATTCCCCCAACCTCCTTCTCCTGCGCGTCTCTCCCCCTTGGGCTTTCCCCGCTCCTTCAATTGAATGACCCCCTTGGGATTTGTCGACTGCTGAAAGTGAAGGAGGGCAAGCAGGGAGGACAAGAGCTCGGGTTTGGAGGGAGCAGAAACCGAAGCAGGGGAGCAACAAATTCAAGTGTACTGTTGCTCAGGAATGTGCTGGAATTGCCTGAACGGAACTAGAAGGTTGTTAGCATTGTCAGCCATGGCGCGCCGTTCTTCCCTGCTGCTCATTTTCGTCGCTATCCTGCTTTGCGCTCCGCGTTCGTTCGCCGTTCGGTACGTAGAAGCTGGCTTGGTTGTCAGGGATTGTTCTGCATGATCTGCCAACCTTCAACTCTAAAAGGTTTCCCGCTTCTCATTCACCGATTCGTGTTCCTTGATAAATGGTAGATTCAGCCATTGTTTTTTTCTCTACCTTTTTTCCGTGCGTTTTATTAAAACTCGCTTGTCACAGGTCTCTCGTTCAGATGGAGCAGCAGGCAGCGGTGCAGCAACCGGCGACTTCGCAATCAACAATCCCTCCGAAGCAGATCTCGGCCAATCCGAAACCGAAGCCGTCTTCCGCAGTCAGTAGCCAAAAGGACATTTTAGGCGAGCTGGCTGCAGACGCGGTTAAGGCTGCGAACGAAGCACGCACTATCGCGGACGAGGGTGCGGCCGCAGCAGAAGCGACGGCAGCAGCGGCAAGCAGTGAAACAGGCACCACAGTTGCCGAAACAGCAGCAGATGCTGCAGTAGCAGCAGCAGCAGCGGCAGTGCCAGCTGTCACTGGCGCAGGGGCGATGGTTCTGGGGACCGAGGCTGTGGACGGTATCGCTGACGTGGCAGGTGCAGGCTCCAGCGCAGAAGCCGCTGACGCCGTCGCGGCGGTCGCAGCTGTTGACGTGGCGAGCGCCGCGACGGACGCCGCGACCGACGTGGCTGCACACGCGGCCGAATCCGCCGCTGACGAGGCCTCCGACGAGGAAAACGATTTCGATAAAGCCAAAGAAGCGAGAAAGAAAGCCTTAAAAGATGGAGAACTAGTCTGGCATAAGTGCGTGCAGTCAGAGAAGCTGGGCGAGGTGTGCGTGGGGGTGTTCGTGGATTCTCAGCAGGAGCCGCCGCTGCTGTTCGCGGAGATCAGCCTGAGGAACCACACGTTCCTCGCGCCGCTCGCCAAGGCCAAGGCGTGTCTAGATGATCAACTGCTGCTGAATCTGCTGCTGCACGACCCCAAGCTCGCTCCCTTTGCTGCGGAAATCAAGGTATGTGCTGTTTTTTTTGTTTGAGGAGCCACACGTTCCTGGCGCCGCTCGCCTAGGCCAAGGCGTGCTTAAACGACCAGCTGCTGCTGAACATTCTCCTGCACGACCCCAAGCTCGCCCCCTTTGCTGCCAAAATTAGGTACATTCTGTTTTTTTTTTGGTGAGGGGAGTGAAGGTAAACCCTGGCCGTGTGATGGATGTTATTGGTGTGTTGATAGCGTTAAAAGTACATCTCAGCAGACCTGGCCTACAACGAATCTGTGCTTGATTTTGGTGCAGCAATAATATTTCGTCTCTTGGCATTGGATTTGCCTTCCCCGCCTGACTCATCCTTTGCTGTTGCCTTCTGTGTTCGTAGCAGTCATTATGCATATGGTGAGACTGACAGCTGATAACATCAGCAAATTTGTACTTCGTGTAAAGTATTCCATCATCACAACCGCCCTCTCCTTCTCCGTACCCTCCCAACAGGCCATCATGATCATGGAGAAGCTGGCTGCCGCTGATGTCATCAGCGAGTGCGTACTCTTTAACGGCCTCTCCATTACAGTGGACAAGCCCAACGACTGCCTGTACATATCGGCATGCCCCCGCCTCTGCTCTCGCCTGGGCTGTCGCCATGCCCAGTGCCTCTACTCCAAGGACAAGGAATTTGAATGCTTCAGGGTACGCGTGCCTCTGCACAGGCGCAGCAGGGACGTTGCTGTGCGTTGATTCTCCTGTATTTTGTTTCCGTTGTATAGGAATGCTTCATGCATGCTGCCATCACCTCTGTCTAATATCAAGGTGAAGGACTGCTGAGTGGCTTTTCTGCCTGTGCTCATGCAGTCCATGCACTGCCAAGATGCTGATGTTGCTGTCATTGACGAAGTTTATGAGCAGTTGTACAGTTAGCCAGTTAGACGTCTATTTAGAGCAGTCGCACATTGTCAGACCGGCTGAATTCGCCTTTTTATTACACTAGTGATTTCTGCGCATATCGAGGAATCTCGGAAAAGTCGAAGGTGGGTGACGTGTCAGTCATTTTAGGAGATGACGTGTCATTGAGAAAGTGACAGAAGAGAATTGTCTTGTCACCCGCCTCCTGCATGGAAGTGACGGAAGTCTTAATGCTCCAGAGCAGAGTTCGACCCCTCCCCAGTGCGCTGCTGCAAATTCAGGGCGTGCACCCGCCCTCAGAGCTCTTCGTTCCTAGGGAGACAACCCTACAAATCTGGTGTAATGCTTGCTCCTACTTTGCGTAAGCTTGCTGGTCGAACGCATTTCTAGTCCTCATTCTCTTTTCTAGTCCCTACTCATCGTCACTATACCTCATTCTCTTCCAGCCGCCTCTCTCAACAATCCTTCCTCAATATGCAGTCTCTTACGCATATCAATGACCTTTCGGACGACCTTCTCGCGAGGATATTATGGCACTCTATGCCCTGCACATCGCGGAATCTAGACAGTGATGCGTTATGGAGTCAGCTGTTATCAGACCCACCACAGTACATCCGTCCAAGCCTTTCGGACATAGATTCTGTTCGCGAGGAGAAGTCTCCTTCAGCCGTTGGATCCAAGATTCGCCGCGTCTCGTTTGTATGCCGTCGTTGGCGCGAGCTAGCTACGCGTTACGTATCCACTCTCCATGTTAAGACCGGCCTGTTTATCTCCAGCCAAGACCTCTCACCTGCCTTGTCTTCCTTGCCGAACCTCACGCATCTCCATTTGAACGAGGACAGCGTGGAGACTGTAGACGACGCGTCCCTCACTCGTCTTGCCTCCTCATGCCCTAACCTGACTGCGTTTTACCTGAATCGAATCACAAAACAATATAATATAATCGGAACAAGATATGAGGTGGCGCACCCTATTACTCAAGCTGGCCTGGATGGTTTCTTCCAGCGATGCACCCAGCTGGAGCAGCTCTCCCTACCCCGCCTCTACCCAGGCGTTCAGCTACCAGCTTCTTTCTTCCAGCTAAGCCGTCTACATACCCTTTATCTACCAGACGCCGCAGCTTTAGAATCTCCAGATTTAGAGAACCTTAGCTCTCTCACCTTCCTCGATATCTCCTCGGAAAGAATCACCGTACAGCAAATTTCAAACCTCCCTCGCCTTCCCAGACTCGCCAGACTTTCATTTTCCCGTGTCCCCGAGATTTCTCTTGAAAAAACGGAAGCTTCTGCTGCGGCATTCACCATCGAACGGTTGCTACCTTCTCTAAAGTCCCTGAAGTTAGTCCTCTTGCAACTTTCTGATTGGTACGGCACGAGTCTTGAACGGCTGGAGATTTCTCTTTGCCCAGGATTGAAGCAGCTTCCTGACCATTTCGGCGAATCTCTGCCACGCCTTCGTGAGCTGACAATTTCTGCGTGCGAGAATCTTGAGCAGCTACCTGACGGAATTTCTTCCCTCAATCACCTGGAGATCTTGGCAATCATCAACTGCGTAAGACTTACGTCCCTGCCCGACAGTTTAGGACGCCTGTCTTCCCTGAAAAGTCTTGTGCTGGAAAAGCTGGCACTCTCGGGCCTTCCTGACCCCTTCACCCAGCTCTCCTCCATGGAAACCCTTTTTCTGCTTTGCCAAACATCCATCCTCCATCTGTCGGCAGATTTCTTCTGCCTCTCAGCTCTCAGAACACTGTGCCTCGAGGAAGTGGCACTTCCAGAGGACGTTTGCCGCTTAAGCCACCTTCACACCCTTTATGTTCAAAATTGCCCCCTGCAACATTTCCTAGCCTCGTTAACCGGTGTTTCCTCACTGACACGGCTACAACTGGACTCCTGTTACATTGACGAGCTACCTGAGGGTCTAGGAGAGCTGCAAAGCCTGCGAGAGCTGCACTATCATTTTGCTCAAGGTTCAGGGCGATTCCAGAGTCTTTGACTTCGCTGACAGCCCTTGAGATTCTAACATTTTCTTATTGCGAAGACCTGTCCTCCATACCAAGGAGCCTGGAAAACCTCACTCGGCTCAAACGGTTCAAGGTAACTTCATGTGACAGGCTTCGACGGCCTCCTGATCTTCTCCCAGCTTCACTTGAGATCCTGAGCCTGGGAAGCGGGGACCATATCACGTTTCTCCCAGACCCCATTGTGCCGAACAGGCTGTGGAAGCTGAGCTTGGAAAATGTGGAATGTGGACCCACATTCAGCAGCAGTCTATCCCATCTGAGACACCTTGAGCTATCACTTGCAGACGATGCTGAGGAGCTTCCATTTGCCTTTACCCCTCTCTCGCGCCTAAGCTCCTTGATTCTCCATTGTGGCAATCTCAGAAGTCTGCCAGAAGATATGGGATCAGCACTGCCGCAGCTGCGAAAGCTGAAAATAATGAATGCTGGAAAGCTGGAGGAGCTGCCAGCAAGCGTCACTGGGCTTCGGCACCTGACATTGTTGAAGGTCCTGGGGGCTCCCACGTTATCCTCTCTTCCTCATGGCATTGGAGCCTTGTCGAAGCTGCAGGAACTCTGGTTATTCAACTGCGAGAAATTGGATTGCCTTCCTGCTTCCCTCACCCAGCTTTTCTGCCTGCACGAGCTATTAATTTCTCTATGCCCGATACAGTCACTTCCTATCAACTTTGCACGGCTTACCCAACTCAAGTCCCTCTGTTTAAGAGGTTGTAGTGACTTGCAAGCTTTGCCAGAGGATTTGACGGAGCTGAAAATGCTTCAGAGGTTGAATTTGCGGGGGTGTGGTTATGTGAAATGCCCTGTTGCTCTCAGCAAAATGAATGGGCTGATGATACAGCATAATGTTGGTGCTGAGTATTGAGCCATGGAAATATATTGAATAAAGCATTTACGTTACCGTTTCATCGAAAGGACAAAATCTGCTGGGTATGATGTACCGTATGTATTTGCTGTGAATGGCCTTTAATCATATTGGTTGAGCATTGGTACAAGGAAAATAACTGAAAAATCAGAGTTGATACAAATGAAAACGCTGATTCAGGCTAGCTAGGCGGGGTTCGCGGGGTTGTGATGGGTTGGTTGCTGGTATGTGCGAAGTACGTACGTTCGGAAGGAGAGGTCATCGGACCGAACCTGAATGTCCGAAAGTTGGGGTTGCACGTGTACGGATGGAGTGACCCACTAAGGAATCAGGAAAATTCCTTTCACTACTGCTTAGGGTTTACATCCATAACATTCCATAACATTCCATCATGTACAAGCCCTAATGGAATGCCTCCGCTCCTTGATGGGTTGAGAGACGAGAACTACCCCATAACAACCTCAACTAATGAATCCCGTTTGCCCTGCATGAAAGCCCCTGTCTGAGAGGTGCCCTGAGCTTCACCTCTCCTGCTTTTGGCTGCGCACTGTAACATACCCAGGGTGCTCAGGTTGCTCCTTCGCCTTCCGCGGCTGCTGCTGCTGCGCTGAGCTTGGGGCAGGTAAACAAGCAAGTGTTGCTTTAGCTACTACGCCCACACTAAGTTTGTGCCCTCCATCCTATTTAGGCCCGTCACTGCTACGCTACGCCAACGCCTGCCACAACAACCCTAAGATGTCTCCTTTCAGTCAAGCAGATGACGACTGGGGCAGTTGGCCGTAGGTGCTAGGCATCACGCTGCTACCGCGTATGCTACGCCCACCCTACACCCCTCGACGCCTCTCACAACAGCCCTGGGTTGTCCCCTTTCATTCGAGCTGACGACGAGGATGACTGGGGCAGATGGCCGTTAGCGAGAATGGGAGGGCCGTACGACTGAAAGAGCGCTGGGTGTGCTGCTGCTCCCACCGCCCCTGCCGCCGCCGCCGCTGCTGCTGCTGCTGCCGCTGCAGCACCACCAGCAGCAGCACCGGTAGGGCCAAATGAGCCAGGCACGGGGACAGGCAAGGCAGGGGGTCGGGCAGATGCTGCTGCTGCGGCTGCTGCAGCTGCTGCTGTCAGGTGAGGGAGCGGGATGGGGGAGGGACCCACGCCAAGCGCTGCTGCTGCTGCCGCTGCCGCGGCGCTTGTGGGAGCGAATGGGAGCCTGACACGTGGCAGAGGAGCCATGGAGGGAGGGAGGGCACCAGCAGGTATGGGTAGCTGTTCTGATGCTGGCTGAGATGATCCCCCACCTGCCTGCCCCTGCTGCCCTGCCTGTGCTGCTGCTGCCACTGCCGCCGCTGCTGCTGCCGCTTGCTGCTGGTGCTGGTGCTGGTGGTGCTGGTGCTGGCTGTGGTGCTGCTGCCCTGTCGCCTGCATCTGCTCCTGCTGCTCCCTCTCCCCTCGCGCCTCCTGTTGCCGCACAAACAGCGCACCCGGATCACCAGCAGCCGCCGCCGCCGCCGCCGCTGCAGCCGTCGCAGCAGCAGCAGCAGAAGCAGGGTGATCAGCAGGTTGCAGGGAGGGTCTCCAGGGGGGGATAGGCGCCGCTGTCAGAAGCTGCTGCAGCAGCGGCCCTGCTTCTAGAACAGCCTTCACCAGCTGCCCCTGCTCCGGTAAAGCTTTTAACATTGCCTGCATGTCCGTGTCTGGAGGCTCGGGAAGGTGCCTCTGACGCGCGTCCGAGTCTAGAACCGAGGCTAGGACTGCTGGATCGAGGGTTGGTAGTGACGGCGGGAGCAGCATGGGGTTGAGAGTGGTTGGGATGGGTGCGGGGGGGATGGGCGCGGTGGCAGCAGCAGGAACTCCTGTGATGCGAGGGAGGTTGCTGAGAGCAGGGAGGGGCTGTGGGGGGGGAGGGCCGTTGGCAGCTGGAGTGGAAGCAGAGGTGAGTGGGGCGGGTGGGAGCAGGGAAGGGACGGATTGGGCGTGGGGGGGAAGAGAAGGGTTCCACCTGGGTGGGGCAGCTGCACTGGCAGCACCAGCAGCAGCAGCACTGGAAGCGCCAGCGCCAGCAGTGGCAGCATCAGCAGCAGCAGACGGGGGTGCAGTAGCAGCAAGAGGGGCAGCACCAGACAAACCACCCGCAGCTGCAGCAGCACTAGCAGCAGCAACCGCAGCAGCAGCGGCAGCAGCAGTTGCAGCAGATGAACCAGCTGGGATGGAGGAGGAGGCGAGAGAGGAGACAGAAGACAGGCCCATGGCATGCCCTGTGACCCCATTTCTCGGGTGGTGGAAATAGGGAAAGTTGGGAGGCAGGTGCTGCATCTGCTGGTATGGGTGGGCAGGGTGTGACGGGTGCAGAAGCAGGTGGGGCGGGTAGGCCCGGTGGTGGGGGTGGGACTGGGGCAGCTGACCCTGATGGTGCAGCTGAAGGTGTTCCTCCTCCTCCTCATCCCCCTCATCATCCATCTCATCCATTTCCTCCTCGTCCTCCTCCTCGTGACTCCCCATACCGCCACCACCACCACCACCACCACCTAGCGCTGCCCCGTGACCGCCCACATGGCCGTTCGCACCCCCGTGTGCCCCATGGGAGGCGACAAAGAGACCATACTCTTCAGCCTTCACTTCTGCTACTGCCCCATGAGGGGTTGCTGTCCACTGCCCCTGCCCTTCTCCCTGCCTCTGCCCTGTGTCTCCCAGGTGCTGTTGCTGCTGTTGTTGCTGTTGCTGTTGCTGCTGCTGTTGCTGCTGCTGTTGTTGCTGCTGCTGTTGCTGTTGCTGTTGCTGCTGTTGTTGCTGTTGCTGCTGCTGCTGCTGTTGTTGCTGTTGCTGTTGCTGCTGCTGTTGTTGCTGCAGCTGTTGCTGCTGATGTTGCAGCTGCAGCTGTAACAGCTGTTGCTGCTGCTGCTGCTGCTGCTGCTGCTGCTGCTGCTGCTGCTGCTGCTGCTTCTGTTGCTGCTGTTGCTGCTGTTGCTGTTGCTGTTGCTGTTGCTGCTGCTGTTCTGTCAGTTTCTGCCTTTCCTGCTGCTGCGCCTGTGCTTGCAACTGCTGTAGGTGCTGCTGCTGTGATATAGACATCTGCTGCTGCTGCAGCTGTTGTTGATATTGCTGCTGCTGTAGCATTTGTTGTTGGTGTTCCTGGTGCTGCTGCTGCTGTTCTTGCTGCTGCTGTTGCTGCAGCTGCTGTTGCTGGGGATCAAGTGGGGGAATCAGGGGCAAGTCCTGAATCTCTACCATTTCGACCTTCACCACATCTACACCCCCCAAAACGCCTTTCGACAGAGTGCTCGGTGAACCTTCCCCTTTCTGAAATAGCTGCTGTTGCTGCTGCTGCTGTTGCTGTTGCTGCTGCTGCTGCTGCTGTTGCTGCTGCGGCTGCTGCTGTTGCTGCTGCGGCTGCTGCTGTTGGCCCTGCATCTGCTGCTGGACACCACCCCCGCCCCGCCCCTCACCTGCCCGTCTCTGCCCCGCCCCACTCCTCTCCACCACCCCACCTCTCTCTCCACCCATCTGCACCTGTCCTATCGACTCAGCAGCCTGCATATGCAGCTTCAGCAGGCTCTGCACCTGCGCCTGCTGCAGCTGCTGCTGCATCCCCACCGGCAATCCCTCACATTGCATCCCCACCAGCGGCATCCCCCCCCCACAGTTATCAAGGTCTAGTGGGGCGGGTTCTGAGCCGGGGGTTCTTGTGACTAGGAGGGGGGAGTGGCCAGGAGGCAAGGGGGAGTGGCCTGGGGGTAACGGGGAGCGCCTGTCGCCTAGGGATTGCAAAGGGGGTGCTTTGGAGAGGGCGGATGCTGGCTCGGATTGTAGTTGTATGGGAGGGGCTAGTAACGGGGATGTTCTTTCAAGAACAGCGTCTTCGGTGGTGGGGTAAGTGGAGAGGACCATTGCGGGGGTGGGAATGGGGAGTGAGTGCACAGGCTGTTGCTGCTGTGGTTGGTGTTGCTGAAATTGCTGCTGCTGCTGCTGCTGGTGGGTTTGCTGCTGTGGGAGCGATTGCTGCTGAACCGGCTGCTGCTGCTGCGGCGGCGGCGGCGGCTGCTGCTGCTGCTGCTGCTGCTGCTGCTGCTGCTGCTGCTGCTGCTGCTGCTGCTGCTGCTGCTGCTGCTGCTGCTGCTGCTGCTGCTGCTGCTGCTGCTGTTGCAGGATGCAAGAATCTGCCGAATCCTCCACAAAGCTAGAAGCAGGAGCCAGGCACACAAGCCCTTCCACCCTGCCCTCCCTGCCCTCCCTGCTCTCCCTCAGAGGGCTCGGCACTCTTCCACCCGCCTCCCGAACCATCCTCAACGCTAACGGCTCTACCATTTCCACACGAGGCGGCGTGCCTTCTAGACCGCTCAGCCCGACTATCACCCCTGACGATGAGCCCGGCATAAGGATAGCTCTATCCATGTCCCCAGCTGCAGCGGCAGCTGCTGCTGCTGCTGCTGACGCGGCTACTGCAGCTGACGCAGCTGCTACAGCCGGTGCCACCGCCGCTGCAGCGCCGGCAGCAAGCGAAGCAGGGCGCTGGGGGGAGCTGGGCACCGATGAGAGCACGTGGGGCGAGGAGAGCACCTGAGGCGGAACAGAGCTGCGGAAATCACAGGCAGAATATGACCCCGTCCCGCTGGCGCACCCCCCTGCGCCGTCTCCTGATGCTGCAGCTACAGCAGGCAGAATGCGGCGGGGAATGGCGCCTAGCAGCGGGCCTTCGTCTGTGGGCTGAGCTGCTACAGCAGGTGCTACAGGGGGAAGGACGTCCATGGGAATGGGTTGACTCACGTCTGTGTCGAAGAGTGGTTGGTGAGGGGGAAGGGAGTGGCTTTGGGAGTGGGTTTGCTGTTGGTATGCCTGCTGTTGCTGCTGTTGCTGTTGCTGAAGCTGTTGCTGAAGCTGTTGCTGCTGCTGCTGCTGCTGCTGCTGTTGCTGCTCCTGTTGTTGCTGCTGTTGCTGTTGCTGTTGCTGTTGCTGTTGCTGCTGTTGCTGCTGCTGTTGCTGTTGCTGTTGCTGCTGTTGCTGCTGCTGTTGCTGCTGCTGTTGCTGTTGCTGTTGCTGTTGCTGCTGTTGCTGCTGCTGTTGCTGTTGCTGTTGCTGTTGCTGTTGCTGCTGTTGCTGCTGCTGTTGCTGCTGCTGTAGCTGTTGCTGTTGCTGCTGTGGTTGAGGAGGGAGAGGAGGGAGTGAGGAACTGATTGGCAGTTGCACCTGTGACTGCCCATTTGGCAGCACACCTTGCTGCTGCTGCTGCTGCCGCTGCTGCTGCTGTTGCAATTGCTGCTGCTTTTGCAATTGCTGCTGCTCAAACTGCTGCTGCTGCTCCAACTGTTGCTGCTGCTCCAACTGCTGCTGCTGCAGCTGCTGCTGGTGCTGCATCTGCTGCTGCTCCTGCTGCTGCTGCAGTTGCAGAAGCTTCTGCTGCATCAGCACCTGCTGCTGCTGTTGTGGTTGTGGCTGCGCCTGCTGTGGTTGCTGCATGGGAGAAGGGGGAGGACGCTGCCTCGGCTGTTGGAGTGGCGAGGCCGCTACGGGTTGCTGCTGCAGCTGCTGCTGCTGCATTTGATACACTCCCACTGCCTGGAGCGCAGGGGAAGGAGGCGGCTGCTGCTGCATAACTGGCTGCTGCGGCTGCTGCAGTTGCTGTGTCTGAGCATGCGCCTGCGCCTGTGCTTCCGCCTGAGCCTGCGCCTGCGCCTGCGCTTCCGCCTGTGCCTGCGCCTGCACTAGCGCATGAGAGGGCATGTGCCCTTGTGCATGCAGCAGAGGAGAAGGGGGAACAGACTGCTGCTGTCCAGACATCGCTGTTTGCTGTGCCTGCTGCTGCTGCTGCTGCTGCTGGCCAGACACCGTTGGTTGCTGCTGCTGCGATTGGTGCTGCTGCGCCTGCTGCTGCAGCGGCTGTGGGGGCATGGGCGGCAGTTGCTGCAGCAGCTTCCGAGGAGCAAGTGAAGACGCCTTGCTATGGGCAGTCGCACCTCCCACACTCGCCCCTCCCACTCCCGTCCCTGCCATGCCCGTCCCTGCCATGCACGCCCCTGCTGCTGATCCCCCAGTCCCTGCTGCCGCATTCTGCTGCGTCAGGTCATTCCAGCTACCCACCCTCGCCATCCGACCCCCCTGCCCCTGCCCCTGCCCTTGCCCCTGTCCTTGTCCCTGCCCCTGCTGCTGCTGACTTGCCTGACCCTGCTGGGTGGGAAAGCTATCCGCGCTAGAAGCTACTTCGAATCCCACTTGCGGAGACGAAGGCACGGACTGCACTAGCTGGGGAGCACCTCCCACCCCGGACCCTTGCCGAAGCAGCGAGCTAGGCCCGGTACGCTGCACCGAACCTCCTCCCGAGGCTGTGCGCACTGCAGGAGACGCAGGGACGGAACCCCCGCCAACGGCTGATGGTTGCGGCGGCGGTGCCTCTGCTACGCATGAGCCCGTAAGCACTTGCCCTCCGGTTACCGTGGGTTGCTGTGCCACAGGCTGCTGCTGCTGCTGCTGCTGCCCCTGCAACCCCTGCCCCTGCATCCCCTGTCCCTGCAACCCCTGACTCAGCATTCCCTGTCCAAGCATACCTCCCTGCATACTCTGCCCTTGTACCGATTGTGATTGCATCGATGCCTGGGGCTGAGATCCCGAGGAAGGCCCCTGGGAATACCCCCCAGGGATTGGAGGGAGGCCGCTGGATGAAGTGGGAGCGGTTGCCTGGACGGCAGGGAGGGAGGCATGGGCGGGGAGGGACGGCTGCAGGGTCTGCAGATTCCCCTGCTGCTGATGCGGGAACTGAGGCAACGACTGGGATTGAGACTGGCCGAGAGCAGGAGCGCCTCCCGTGCCTCCTCCTGTGCTGGTCGCAGCAGGAGCGGTTTGTGCTGTCAGCAGCTGCCCTTCCATCTGCTGCTGCAGTTGCTGCATTTGCTGCTGCAACTGCGCTTGCTGTGACGACTGCTGCTGCTGCTGCCTTAGCATCTGCTGCTGGTTTAGCACCTGCTGCTCTTCCTGCTGCTGCTGCACGCTCTGCGAATCCACCCCCATCGCCTCCTCGTGAATCTGCTGTCGCTTCTGTCGCAGCAGTCGCAGCTGCTCCTCGCTCTGCTGAATCTCCATCGCCAGCAGCTGCTCCTGCGATAGCTGCGACGCCTGATGCGACGGCCCTGACGACTGCACCTGCGCGACAGCAGGCGACGACGGCAGCGGCTGCTGCGACTGCTGGCCCGTCGCACGACCCGTCGCCTGAGTCGCCTGCGAGGCTTGCGCCTGCGACTGACTAACCACAGGCTCGGGAGGAAGTTCCACGATCACAGGAGCTGATGCTGATCCGGACGCTGCTATAGCCTGCGGAGGAGCAGCAAGCATCGGAACGCTAGACGCTCCTAAAGACGTCCTTATTTGGTGCTGCTCCGTCGTCTGCTGGCTCTCCACCCGCACCTGATGAAACACCTGCTGCTGCACCTGCTGCACCTGCTGCACTTGCTGCACCTGCTGCTGCTGCTGGAGCGACGGCGGCGGCGCCTGATGCTGCTGGTGGTGCTGCTCGTGATGATACACAGTGGTCGTCTGAGGGGACATTTGCCACGTGTCGCCCTGCTGGAACTGCTGAATGCTAGAGCCAGGTGTCAGCGCACTGGGAGCCGTCTGCATGCTCACGGATTCAACCCGAGTCATGGATACTTTCTCCACCCGAGCCAAGACCACAGGCTCGGCAACCCGAGCCATGTCCACAGGCTCGGTAACCGTGCCTGTAATGGACGGTCGGATTAAGGCGTGAGAGTCCGATCGGGCTTGGTCAAGCTCCTGCTTGTGCTTCTGCTCCGCGCTGTCTAGTTGCTCTTTCAGCTCGTCCCTTTCCCGCTTCACCACGCTTAATTGCTCCTCCAGGTATCGAACCCGCGCCTCGTGCAGCTGTCCCTGTGCCGCGGCAGCGGTTCTCGCGGATTGCAGCTCTTCCGTCGCGCATTTCAGCAATTGACGAAGGCTTTCCACTTCCTGAAGCAATGGAAAAAGCACGACGTGGGTGTAAATAACAAGGACGGAAATGTTAAAAAGGAAAAAAAAAGTCTTGCACAGTTGAGGCATTTGCCAAGAGATAAGAAACTTCAATCAAAATAGAGATGCTTTGACCTTAATCAACCTTAACTAAGCCTAGAAAGAACGGGGGAGTGACTTAATTTATCACACAGGAATGAGCAGAAAAAGTACTTGCCTGTAAATGGGAGCAACACGGCTCGTGAGTAGTGCGATCCATTATAAACACCTAAACTACGTCAGACGAAAAGACGAAAGGAAAAAGGTCCTAATTCGCTAAAACTCATCCAAATAATATGCAGGACTAACAATTAAGGACTGAAGGAAACCTAGTGGACTAAGAAACTTCCCCCATTAGGAACCTCGCAACTACGATGCCATCGCCAACTAGCCAAGAGAATAACAAAGCCAAAGCAGTAGACGATGCGGAAGTCGGGACATGAAAAGCTGAGAAAAGCTCTTTCTAGGGTTTCCGAAAAAGTGCAGAGCAAGAGAGCGAGGGGGAAGGTGAGGGGAGAACAGTGAATGAGAATCACGGGCGAATGCGGGCCGAGAAAATCGGTGCTACAGTAACGGGAACCACATGACTGGTACAGTATGAGAACTGTTGAAATAATAAGTAATACGTAGAACGGAAATGCTGAGAACAACATTTCTTTGTGGTACATGAAAAATGAGATTTGTTGAAGGCCGGATGTATATTTGAGAGCTGGTGCTTCTGAATCATGATCATCTGGAAAACGATGACCGAATTGACAAATACGCTATGGATGTGTATCCCATTCCCAAGTTTGAGGTTTTTTTCTGTGGCTGTGTTTGACGTGCCTCAAAAATGTTTTCGCCTGTCATAACCCCTAATGCACTCGCTGTTTTTGAGGTGCCTGGAGAATGAATTCCCCTGTATACCGTATAACCCCCTAGCGCACTTACTGTCCTGCTGCTTCATCTACTCAGCTAGGATGATACTTGTGTCATGCTGCTCTGTGTTAGGGATACTTTTTCAACCATAATGGCTATAAGGGGGAACAAGGTTAGGGATCAAGCTAGGTCGCGCATGTGCTCCTGTGCTGAGTGGCATGCCGCTCCATATGGTCAGCCAGAATGGACTGTGTTCGTCAAGTCTGCTAGGAACATGGTTTGGGAGAGATTGAGAGATGCAAAATGTGGAGCGTTACAATTTTATTAAATATGCAGAATCTAGAAAAGACCCTACCGGTCTACAACGCCAATCATGCGTGCAGTATCAGGCACTAGTACCAGGACCGTCCAGCACCTACAAACGCCTACCAGCACCTACCAGAACCTTGTAGATAAGGGTTTTAAGAACGTACCCATGGCAGCATCCGGTTGAATGGTGATTAGTGGCGAGCCTGGCTTGCATAGGTGACCGCCAACAGTAACGCCAGGGAGCTGAGTGCCTGAGGTGGAGTAATGATACGTTATGTGGTGTGATGGGATGTGATGTGACGTGACGTGATGTGAGAAATGTGATGTGGAGGACAATGAATGAAGAATCATGGTTCGTTGGGAAAATAAAGGGGAGGGGGGGGGAGGGGGGGGGGGGAGAGGGGGAAGAAAAAAAAGAAAGAGAGAAAAATACTGTGCTACAGCAAGTGCCAAATTGTAGCATTGAGACATGAGAGCAAAGGCCAGAGCACAGGTTTTCAGTGGTTTATAGTTCACCCTCGTAGGATGACCAGCGCAGCACAGAGCCACTAACAGGCGCAGGAGCAGCAGTGACATTCACACTCCACTGTGGAAAGAGATGGTCAGCCAGAGTCATGGGGCAAAAAAGCTGCTCTCACCTGCTCTCCCCCTTTGAGGTCGGCAATGTTCCTCCAGCACTGCTGCTGTGGTTGGCGCACAGAGAAACAAATTCCCTGGCTGAACGGGTCAAGCGAGTCAACGGGCGCCAGGTCAGCATCGCCACCTGGTGCCACGATCTTGTAGATCTCTTTGACCCGCGTCCTGATTGCATCAAGGCCTGCAGTGAACTCTGCCTGCCGGCGCCTTATCAGGGCCTTGTGCTCCTGCTTTACGGCATCCCTCTCTGGTGTCACCTCTGTTGCTTCAAAGAACGCCTCGAAAAAGGCGTCATCTTGTTTGTGGTACCTGAGCAAGTTCAGAACAGAAAAACAGGATTATTGATGATAAGTAGTGGGTTCTGCTTCAAGCCCTCTTGTTAAGTAGTTGTAACACAGCAGACTGCATCACTTTCAGTGCACTATATTCGTAAAAACAGGACCTATCAGCGTACACATCGAGATTCTCCCTCTCCTTTCATGCACACACATGCTTGCACAGTACAACCTCCTTACCCCCACACCTCACACTCATTCATCCACTCACACCCATACTTACCCCACCTGCATGCTTACACAGCAAACCGCTCTCACTTACTCGTCAATGCAGCTCATGTCAACCCTTTCCCAGAGCGCCTTGAGCTCTTCTCCCACGGACTCATATTTTGTCAGCATCTCATCGTGGCTGGCTCCTGCGCTCATGCAGTTACTGCACAGCCAGCACAGCAGCCTCCCCAGTTTCTGCATTGCTTCTTCGGATGCCTCTGCTGCAGGCTCCACTGCTTGGCATTGCGCCACAGCCTCACTCCCCTCTGCAGCCTCACTCCCCTGTACAGTTAAAGCACCCTCTGCAGCCTCAGACCCTTCTGCAGCCTCAGACCCTTCTGCAGCCTCAGACCCTTCTGCAGCCTCAGCCTCAGCCACTTGTTCAGAAAGAACTGCATCTCCACCTGCCGCCTCTAACCACTCGCCCAGAGCTTCGTTGAGAGTGTGAGGAAGGCCAGCCTCCTCCATATCCTCGTCTGACACGCGCTTTTCTTGCATGCTGCCAAAAAAAGGGGGAGAAAACACAACTCAAAAACACCTGTGATGGGCGAGGAAGGCCGGTCTTATCCGTACCCACACACGCTCGATTTGCTGTTGTGCATTGCTTAACATATGTCAGCTTTCAGGGTTTCTAAGGGAGCTCCTTTCGAGACTCAGGTGTAGCAGTGCATGAACGCTTGAGAGTAACGAGCAGAGGCCAGAAAACGAATGAGGACAGCTCAGAGTAGCGAGCAAAGTCAGAGAGCTGGCATTACAGACTCACTTTGAGATCTGGCATGAGAGTAGCTTCCCCAGGGACTTGAGCTCATTCCTCGCCAGGCGTGAATGGTCCACACCCATTTGTTGAATGCGACTGAACTCCTCCAGCTGTGAAAGTCCCTTCTTCTGTTTAGAGACAAGGGAAGGATGCAAAGGTGTGTGGGTGAAGAAAGAGGATGAGCAAAGTGGAACTCATAGTAAGGCATAAATTTATGGTTAGAGAAGGGATGATGTCATTTTCCAAATGGAATGGCAAGAGAGAAAGATAAGCTTAGTTCATGAGGCCAATTCCCCTTTTGCAAATTCTAAATGCATAACTCTATCAACCTTGCCCCCCCCCTGCATGCTTACACAGCAAACCGCTCACAAGAAATGTGCGTGGAGAATCACTTGACCACGGAAACAGAAAAATATTTGGGGAAGGTGCGTGAGGGCACACGGAATGTGAGTGTGTTTGTGTGTGCTTCCAGTGTGAATGGCAGGAAAGGAAGCAGAACCCAGTGCATGTATATGATTTATAATCGGCCCTGAACAAAATCAAGCACTTACCCAGATCCCTCTTCATGGCCCTCACCTGGAAAATCTTCCCTTTCCCCTTGCGCCTATATCACCTCCCCTGCGCCTATCTCATCTCCCCCACGCCCCACTCACCTCCCCTGCGCCCACCTCACCTGCCCTGCCCCATCTCACCGCTCGCAATAAGGCGTCCTCTGACTGGCTAAGAACTGCACCTATCTCCCTCCTCCTGTCAAGGCACTCGTCGCCCTTGCGCTTCATTAGCTGCCCGCACAGGTGGAACCAGGGGAGGGGGATGCAGGAGCAGGAGCAAGCAAGTGGTGACTTCAGAGTCATTTCCTTGCCTTGAGGAGCCACTCCTCCTGCCTGCACCGCACCGCCTGCTAATACAGGCGTAACCAGGGGAGGGGGATGCAGGCGGGGAGTTGGAAAAGGTGGTGACTTTTGCTTAACTCCCTCACTGTAGCAGCCCGCTGCCCTGCTTATGCAGGCATAAACGTAAGACGACATAGCAGGCAGGAAGAGTGGCAGGGATGGAAAAGTGGTAAGGACGAGGGAAAGGATAAGCGTGTGAGCTTGCATTGCATGGTAATATTTCAATGCGTCGTTTTCCCAAGGGCTCTGTCACGTAACTCTCAGAGCCGTCTACAAACCTTCCTCGACAAACGCACCTGTTTCAACCTTTTGCGCTTCTCATCCACTATATGCATCTGCAGAAGAAGATTTTTGTCCTCCGTGCTGCTTCCCTCCCTATCCATGCCTTTGCTACTCATGCCTCTGCTGCTCGTAACTTTACTGCTCGTGCCTCTGCTGCTCACACCCCGTATAGAGTGGCCCGGGCTCTTGTCTTGCTTGGGTTGTTTGTTCTCCTGCAGATGCAACGAGGACAGAAAATATAGTGGTGGACGTGTGAGTAAGTGTGAGTGAGCGTCTGGCATGTGGATATGTTATGGACAGGTCATTTCAGTACCACACAGCACATGTTCTACAGATTTATCAACTCATCTAAAACTCGTACTGGCGCATCTGCTCTTACCCGCAAGATGCGGAACATCCGGACCTTACCCGCAAGATGCGGAACATCCGGAACATCCTACTCAAACCTTTCATCCCCATTGTTCAGTCACCCACCCACCTTGCCTGTCTTGCGGGCAGGCAACTTCTTCGCCAGTGCGTTGTGCTCTGCATTGGCAGCCTTCAGCTCTGGAATGACCGCCTGTCAAGAAAGCTTGCAACATTAGGAGCACACACAAGGGGGAAATCTCAAGGCTAAGCTTGAAAAATCAGCCAACTTTCTGGGCCAACTTTCCACTCCCTTGTTACTCACTGACCCCAGACTCACTTTAAACTCCTGTGCGCATTTATCATACTCGAGTTCTTTGCACTTCAACTCTGCCGAAAGCATCGAAATGGTTTTCCTGCGTCCAACGGTGCTACAGTCAGCGGGCTCAGACACTCATGGTCGGATACGACCTCTCTTTCCAGTACCCAGACAGGACAAGTACCGAAGCCATGACATTTCCGCATAAGGAACATCTCAACTCGCATCCCACCAACCTTCTATCCCAAAACAACTCCCAGCCTCACCTGTCTGCCTCGATCGCCCTTTCAAGGTCTGCAGCCAGCCTGCTAGACCTTTTCATCGTGTGCTCACGCTCCTGCAGCTGCAAATAAATTGCCGCCATGTTCAGCTGGGTGTACTGCGCATCCTTCAGCAGAAAAGCTTCACCAACTTTTTTTTGCTCCTGTAGGCAACGGCATGCAAGCGATGGGGTTGGTTAAAGATGGAAGTGAGTGACGTGGATTTGGTTGATTGTACAGTGCCAGGAAAGGTAGTGTGCCTCTGTCATGCACAGCTGCGTTTGCTGTGCCACCTTCATTAGGCACACTTGCGGCTGCTCTCTTCTTCACTGCCTGTTGAAACGAAAGAGATGGCTTAAAGTGTTCATACGGAGTGGGAATGGGAGAGTGAGTGACACGAGGAACAAGAAGATCATTTGGGAGTGAACGAGATGGCCTTTGAAAAGTATGTAGGGACCACAAGAGCATGCTGCATCCCAGTACAAACGTTGTTCTACGGCGTGCAGAAAGGACTGGTCAGCAAAGTATGGAGCTTTGACCATCCCGGCGCTCTCTTTGCCTCCTGGAGCAGATGGAACTCAAGCCAGGTGCTTTAACCAGGTGCTCTGTGTTTCTTTCTCCTGCATTGCTGAATCTATGCTCTCGCAGAGTTCATTCACTATGAGCATCCTATAATGCTTGCTCTATCTATGCACTCACCTCCAGCTGGTCCTTTTCTCTCTCCGCTAATCGCATTATTTCCATGAAGCCCACCCTTCTTTCATTCAGATCTTCAAGCCTGCACACACCGGACAAGCAGAGAGGCAGGCAGACAAGGAGGCAAGCAGGCAAGGAGGCAGGCAAACAAGGATTATGGCAGACAAGCGGGCCAGATGAACGGATAGGCACAGCACAATCAAGCAAGCACCCAGCCTTGTAGTGAGATATCTTGCTCAACACTTGGACGACAGCACTCAGCAGTACGAGTCTATGTCAAGTGCTCTGAGAGACAGAGCAATGAGGAACACAGGGAGAACCTGCTGGTGACATGATTCTTGTTGTTGCAGACTAGTGGTACTTACTGTCGAAACACATCCAGCATGTTCAAACGAAGAGAATTCCGCACCATCTATGCGTTTATGAGAAAGCCTTACCGCTGGGCTTTCTCCTTGATCTGCTCGATGTACGTGTTCGTTCCAATCACCTTCTCAAGGTACTCCAACAATCCCTCCTCATGAGGCCGCAGTACCTTTGGTGTCATTGTTGCAACGCGCTCCAACTCCCCCTGCAATCCTCAACACTTGTTAGGAGCCAGTTGTAACTTACAACTTGAAATACCTGCTAATAATGGGTATCAGCCAATAAGACACACATCACACCTGAAGGACGTGGAAAGATCCATTGATGAGGTCGATCCCCTTGTTTTTCAGCAATATGATGATCTCTTCAAAGAAGCTGTCATCATTATCGACATCATGCTTGGTCGTGTCGTTGCGGTAGGTCTTATGCAGTATAACAATCTCTGATCCTGGCACTGTCTTGTTCGTATCCATTTCCTGAATCAACCAGTGACACAGCTTTTGCACGCGACGTTAGACATATGTACCACTTGTCTGGATGGAGCATGATGGCAGGAGATCGGCCCGTGAAAAGGCAGGATCAGACTTTTCAAGACGGCGGATTGAGTTTTATTTTTTGCAAGATCGGATTATCAGTTTCAGTTCCACACCGTGCCCCTCATTTCCCGTTTTTTTGCGTAACCATTTCGCCTTCTCCCCCATTGTCCCCCGCCCTCCCCGCCCTCCCCGCCTCCCTGGGTGCGCGCAGATCATCAAGGAGAAGGGGACGGGCCGCTCGCGCGGCTTCGGCTTCGTCACCTACCGCTCGCTGCGCGGCGCCATTCGCGCGTTGGAGGAGCCCTCCAAGCTCGTCGACGGACGAATGGTCGTCTGCCAGCTGGCGACGCTCGGCCCGGGTGGCGGCTCGGCGAGCGCTGACGTGGCGGCACGTAAGATCTTTGTCGGGAACGTCCACGTGGAGCTGTCGTCAGAGCAGCTGCTGTCGTTCTTCTCGCAGTACGGAGATATCGAGGAGGGGCCGATCGGATTCGATAAGAGCACCAGGAAAAGCCGCGGGTACGCGATCTTCGTTTTCAAGACCGCGGAAGGTGCGCAAAATGTCCTGCAGGAGCCGAATAAGATCATTCACGGGCATCAGGTGTTTTGCAAGCTCGCCGGGGAAAACAGAGGCAAGCAGCAGCAGCAGCAGCAACAGCCGGGGCTAATGATGCTACCAGGGGTGGCGGAGGCGGAGCAGCAGCAGGGGTATCCGCAGATGGTGTTTTATGGGGGAGACGCGCAAGCCGCCGCTTACGCCGCGTATGCGCAGCAAGCGCAAGCGCAGCAGTTCCAGGCGGTTCCGCAGCAGCAGCAGGTGTACCAGGTGGCGGACGTATACGCGCAGCAGGCTCAGGCTCAGGCCCAGGCGCAAGCGCAAGCGCAGGCGCAGGCACAGGCGCAGGCACAGGCGCAGGGACAAGTTGCGCTGCAAGCGCAGTACTACCAGCAAGCGCCCGCCGCCGCCGCGTACCAGCAGCAGGTAGCTGGTTACCAGCAGCAGGCCGCAGCTGGTTACCAACAACAGGCCGCGGCTGGTTACCAGCAGCCCGCAGGTGGTTACCAGCAGGTCGCAGCTGGTTACCAGCAGCAGCCTGTGTACGTAGCCCCTGCTGTTGCCACCCCAACCCTCGCAGCCACCCCCGCCGCCCCCCAAGCGGCTCACATGCAGCCTGCGCCTGCTGCGCCCTCCCCCCAGGGTTACCCCGCGCAAGCGGCGCCCGCGCAGGGCTACTATGCGCCCCAGGGGGCAGTGCCCGCGCAGGGCGGATACGTGCAAGCGGGGGTTGCGCCGCAAGGAGGGGTTTATTACCCGTTGCAGGCACAGGCACAGGCGCAGGGGCAGGCGCTGGGGCAGGTTCAGGGACAGATGCAGGCTCAGCAGGGGCAGCAGCAGGGCGGGAAAGCCGGCGTTGGGGAAGCTTCCTCCCAGCCTGGCCCAGCGGCAGCAGGAGGGGCTGTGGGGCGACCTGGTTACCAGGTAACACCGCAGCTGCAGGCTCAGCAGCAGCAACAGCAGCAACAGCAGCAGCAGCAGCAGCAGCAGCAGCAAGGGGCAGGGCAGCAGCCGCAAGGGGTGGTGTATGCAGGATACTATGGCGCACAGTAGCTGCAGCTGTGCATGACACCCTGTTAGAGACTGTGGGCTGTTCTCAAAAGTCGTCTGTTACAATGCTGCTCGGTCTGCTCGGTGCTGCTCGGTAGGTATGCTCTGTTGAGTTGGAGGCTGCTTCTGAGGCCTCAAAAGGGGCTGGCTCTGGCTCACAATGAATTTGTTGAAGGCTGGTGGGAGCGACTGCAGCATCTGGGAGGGGTGATTGATGGTGGTTGTCGGTGTTGCATGTGTCTACGCCCGCCCGTGTGCTTCTCTCTGTCATTTGCTGCTTCCATCTGCCACTGCCGCGTCCATGGAGGTTTGTGTTGGACCGCCACACGTTTTCAGCCTTCCCTGAGCTCTTCCTCTCATTCCTACCTCAGCTCCTCTCTCTCACCACGAACCATCTCGCTGCCATACAGACTCTGTTTCACCTTGCTTTCTCCAGTCTGCCTCTGCTCCTAGCCTCTACCAGGCTCCTCTCTCTCTGTTTCGATTCCACTACCTTGCTGGCTCCTGGCACACTCAGTTTCTTCGGCTCCAATTTACTCTCTCCTTGTTATCGCTCTCTCACCTCTCACCTGCATCATTTCATCGCGTCCGGTAACTGATTCTGCCTCTCAGTTTGTTCCGGCTCAGTACGCTCCGCACCTCTTACCGCACATCTTTTCATCGCTCCTGAGTCTGCCTCTCAGTTTCTTGCGGCTTTTCTCCGCACCTCTTACCTGCGTTCTGTCATCGCTTCCGTCGCTGACTCTCTGCAGTGGATTGTTCCACTATTCCACAATCCTCTTCTTTTCTGACGCGGGTGCTATCCCACAGTCCCTCTCTTACTCATTCCACCGGTAGCCTCATCATGACTCTCTCTCCAGTGGGGCCTGCTTCTGTGTCCTGTCTGTTGAACCCTAGCCTGGTGCTAGGCATGTTTCACCTCTTCTCTGATTGACTGATTAGCCACGTTTAATAGTTCTTTTCCCTTTTCAACGTGTCTTTTTTTCTACTGGTTTACTTGGAAATTGGTCGTGGTAAACCCCTTTGGGTTTCACTGAATCGTTGAGGGCTCCATAACGTTTTAGTATTGCCATTTTGCTCATGTTGCAGTCTTTTTGTGCTCGTACCTATAGTCTACGTCTACCTCTTCATTCCCACTCCTTGATTTTACCTATTCAAGGTGTATGTTGATCCCATGATTTTGCGCTTGTTGGGTCATTTTCCTCCAGAAGTTTTTAGAGTTGTTTTTGGGCAGATTGCCATTACTGCTGTCCCGTGCAGTGTGAAAATTAAGATATGAAAGCATAGCAGGAAAGTTTCTCAGGAATTACACCAGCAAACCGCATGCTGTTTACTTTACACTCATTGTGCAGATTGCATACTGAAATTGCTTGCGCATGATTTTTAGCTAAATTGTTGACACAATGAACGGCTTAGAAAATGAAATGTGGAGGTAAACAAACTGCAGCACGCTGTATTACTAAACCGCACTGATTCGTGCACAACCCCGCGTGATACTTCTTGTTCTTACGTGAGAATGCTTGTGTCAAAGGACTCATGCTGCGGTGGATGTGTTCCGGATTCACAGATCACGGCTTTGTGGTTTTTGTTACGGTTCAAAGCGGTAACCTGGAAGATTTGAGGTTGGATTTTGACATCGGTGTTCCCGCGGAATTTTACAACGGTCATATTTCTTCTCTCTCCCACCCCAACGCAGCCATGACATTTGTTGTTGCTTGACTCGCTCATCAGCAGCACGGAATTTCATGGTTCTGACAGAAAGAAGTCCAGCATTGAATTTGAATCAGTCAGAGCCATTCACTGTTGCTGTCACGGCTGCAAAATACGTCTGCTTGTGCATTGGAACGTTTCAGTAGCTACTATACCGACACTAATTTCTCTCGGGAACGTTCGTGAACCACCTGAACGAGCACTCATACCACTGTATCCTCCAGCCAAGCAGGCTGACAGCGTCAGATATTTGCGTCAGTGATGGAAATGGCAAACAAAAAAGAGATAGACGCGACGCTCTTCATGCTCGAACTGCATGTAAAGGTTCGTGCTGTGCGAGTAACATTTTTTTTGTTTTTCGAGTTTTATTGTGCAGCGATGGTTTGAATCTGGATTTTTCAGCTATGTAACGACAATCATCAGCATTTTCGCCGATCGTAATCACCGGCAATGTGTATCTGGTCATGCAGCGACCAATATCTATTAAGCAATGAGGGCCTTTATCAAAACCGATGTCATAAAGATCAGCAATGTCTAAAATGGCTAGTACTATCAACACCGAGTATCATGATCACGCAGCAATGTGAGCATGATGCTCAGCGATGTTTATGATAAATATTGCCAACTTCTATCAAGAGCATCAGCTGTACTAACCCGGATCATCAACAATGTCTTGGATGGTCCTCACGCTGCAGCAATTCTGCTCTCAAACCTCATTCCCGTGCTCTCAGATTTTGTATGTCCCGTTAATGATTCGCTGATGTTGGATTCGCTTTTTGGTCCCTCGTTCTGTGACAGGGACCCTCGCAGCTACAGCAGAACAAAGTCACTGACCTCATCCGCATCTCCACTGACCGGCGTGATGATTTTGAATCTGTTGAAGTGTCTCTGCATTTTGAGAAGATTGTTGATCTGGTGCGTGCACTTCATCTACATTTGTTATCCTGCATCCAGAACAAGTGGTGCCGACATAGAGATGTCTAACGTGGTATGTGAGTGTTGTCATTGGTGGACTCAGGAAGTGGACACGAGCAAGGCAGTGCCAGGATCAAAGTCTGGTATCTTGAGTACGAACTTATGCAACGACACAACCAAGCATGACGTCGATAATCATGACAGCTTACGTAAAGTGATCACCACACCTATTAAGAATAAGGGGGTCGACCTCAGCAAGGACCATTTTCACGTCCTTCAGGTGCAGTGTTTCTGTGCTTCGAGCGGTTGTTGCATTGACATTGTTTCCGTTTCTGTCTTATTGGCTGATAGCAATCATTTGCACTTATTACAAGTTGTAAGTTACAGAAGTTACAACTGACTCCCATAAGTGTTAACGTTTGCAGGGCGAGTTGGAGCGGGTTGCGATGATGAAAGCAAAGGCACAGTGGTCTCACGAGGAGGGTTTGTTGGAGTATCTTGAGAAGGTGTTTGGAACGAACAAGTACATTGAGCAGATCAAGGAAAAATCCCGAAGGTATTATATCCTCACATGATCATGCTGGTTATGTTTCTAGAGTGAGTACTACCACTAGGCTGCAAATATGAACCACCCTGACGGAATTATATCAGCAGCAAATTCTCCTGGTGGCTGAATGCTTGCGTTCCTTTGTGCTCCACCTCTCAGAGCACCTGAATCAGATTCGTACAGCTTAGTCTTGACTTCCAAGCGATGGATTTAAACAAGCCAGCTTAACACAAGGCTGTGTGCTTCATTGTGCTATGCCTATCCGCTCAACTGACCATCCACGCTTTTGTTGGCCTACTTGTATGCCTTAATTCTTGTTTGCTTGCCTCCTTGTTTGCTTGTCCTCTCGTTTGCTTCCCCCCTTGTATGCCTGCCTCTCGTCTGCGTGCCTCCTTGTCTGCTTGCCTCCTTCTCTGCTTGCCTCTTGCTGCCTGTATGCAGGCTGGAGGATCTGAATACGAAAAGGGTGGGCTTCATGGAACGAATGCAGTTAGCGGAGACAGAAAAGGAACAATTGGAGGTGAGTGCAGTATACAGCAAGCATAATAGGAGAAGCATAGACACTATGTGAGAAACATGAAAATTATGCATGAGAAAGAAACACAGACCATGCACTATAGGAGAAACATGAAAGGGATGTAACAGATGTCTCAACGCCCTCCTGTCACCGATTCCCTCAACCCCAACTTGCACACATTTCCCTCCCCAATCATATTCTTTCTGAACTAGGGCGAACGCAGTGAGAATGACATGGACACGTGATCCTTCCTGTCACCCACTCCCACTTCCTCAACCAACCCCATTGTTTGCATGCCCAGGAGCAAAAGAAAGCGGCTGAGATTTTTCTGCTGAAGGAGGCGCAGCTCACGCAGCTGAACATGGCGGCGGTGTATCTGCTGCTGCGGGAAATCGAGCACATGAGGAAAGGGTTCATCACTCAGACCACAGACCTTGGAAGGGTGATTGAGGAAGACAGGTGAGACAGGGGGAGCTGGTGTGCGGTAGAGGATTGGTGGGAAGCGGGTGAGATGTACTTGTTGCTGCAGGAGGGTGTCCACTGTCGAGCAAGGAGCGGCAGGCAGGTGACTTTGAAATAGAGATTCACTGAGAAGTGTCAAACCTTTTATGCATGCTCTATCTTCATCCAGTGCATGGTGAATTGTTTGAAGTAATGGACAGAGGCTACAGCAGACCATGAGACGCAAGGAGGGTCTCGATCAAACGTTGAGAGTCCGAGCCCACTGACTGTAGCACCATCGGATGCAGGAGAATGTTGCTTGTGCTTACAGAAGAGTTGACGTGCAAAGCAGTTGCATCTGACAAATGCTCAGAGGAGCTCATTGTGAGTCTGGAGGGCAGTGGCTTAGAAAGAAAAGAAGTGGGCAATCGGCCCAGAAAGAGATATTTTGGATCAGTCTTTCTTCTCCTCAGTTTGTCTGGCTTCGCCTTTGGATTTCCCCTTGTCTGTGTTCCTAACGTTGCAAGCTTTCTTATTAGGCCCTCTCCAAAGAGCTCCTGGCTGCTGTTGCAGAGAAGAACGCACTGGCGGCGAAGATGACTGCCTGCAAGACAGGCAAGGTGGGTGACTGAACTATGCGGATGGAAGGTAGACGTGTGGGATGGGACGGTGTGGATGTGATTGCATCAGGCAAGTAAAGCCAGATGCGTGAGGATGATTTTTCACGTGTGAGGCTCAGTTGGTAATATGAGATATTTTTTGGTAGTGAGAAGACTTGTTTTTGGCATATTCACGCACAATCCGATCACACACCACCTACTCACACAACGGCCACTACTGTTTCCTACCTTTTTGTGTGTGCAGGAGAATATAAAGCCCAAGAAGAACAAGATCCTGAGCAACCTAAGAGAAGGCACGAGTAGCAGAGGCAAGGATAGGAAGCAAAGCATCAAGGAGGAAAAGAAACTGTCTTTGCAGATGTTTATAGTGAACGAAAACTGTAAAAGATTGAAAAAGGTATGTTATGGGGTGAAAGGGGGAAGGTCACACACGGCTGGAAGTTGGCTTATAGCACTCAGCAGTAGCTCCTGTTGAGCTGAGAGTGAAAGAAAAGAGACCTTGGGATGTGTTTGCAAGGTCACCATGCATGCTCACACCTTGTGCCTTTCCCTTTTCCCCATAATTTTCTCCGTTCCAACTGCCTCTTTCCGTGTCTGCTATGTCGTCTCGTGTTTCTCCCTGCACAAGCAGGGCAATGGGTTGCTCACAGAGAGGGAACTGACTTGCATTTTATTTCTTTTTCCAACTCCCCGCATCCCCTTCCCCTGCTTGCTTCTCTTCTGAAAGCTAATGGACCGCAAGAAGGAAGAGAGTCATGACAGGACTAGGGAGTTGGATGCAGTTCAGAGCCAGTTTGAGAAAAACGACTCTGGAGTGGTGAGATGGGGCACGGAAAGTGAGATGAGTGCAGGGGAGGTGAGATGGGCGCAGGGGGAGTGAGATATCTAGAAGAGGAGAAGGCGCACTTGAGGCCATTAAGAGGGAGTTGGGTAAGCTATTGAATTTGTGCAGAGCCGAATGTGCAGGTAAGCTATTGGATTTAGTCATCTTCATCCATTGGGCTCTGCTTCCTTTCCTCCCATACCATTCACATTGTAAGTACAACCTCCCATTCTGTGTGTTTTAATTCGCCTGCGCGTTCTTTCCTGTTTCAATGGTCAAATGGATGCTCATCGCACATTCTTTGTTATGGGAAGGATGAGGAAGAGGACTGGCCGATCGTATTAAGCATTTCAAACTGTACAATATGGGAAATGGCATTATGCACTTGGCTCGCCTTTCTTTCTTGCCATTACTGGAAGCGACAATATCCCCACCTTTCCTTATGTATGCCTCAATCTGAGTTCTTTTTTCATCCTCTTTCTTCATCCACCCACTCTCCTGCTCTTTCCTTAACGCCGCACTATCAGAAAAAGGCAGTTTTGCAGCTTGAGGAGTTCAAGCATCGCCAGCAAGCAGGTGCAGGCCACTCAAGCAGAGCAAGGAATGCGCTTAAGCGTTGCGTGGTGCAACTGGCATGTCAGATCTCACAGTGAGTCCGTAATGCCCAACTCTTTGCCCGCTGCTCGCTACTCTGAGTATTGCTCATATTTCTCTGCCTTCCTTTCGCAAATTTTGAGTGTTTAGACACTGCCGTACCCGAGTGTCGAAAAGAGCTATTCTCATAAACTTCAAAAGCTGACATATCTCAAGCAGTGTGTTGGACACGTCATTGAGTGAGGATATGGACAAGGCAGGCCTTCCTCTCCTTTCACAGGTGTTTCGAGGTGTGCACCTCCTTCCCTTCTCCTCTCACCACCCACCCACCCCCCCTTTCCCCCCCCCCCACCCTCCCCTCCACCCTTTTGTTGCAGCATGCAAGATCAGCGCGTGTCAGACGAGGACATTCAAGAGGCAGGCCTTCCTCACACTTTCACCACTGAATCTCTTGGCGAGTGGTTAGAGGCAGCAGGTTGGGAGTCAGCTTTTGTTGAAGTGGCCGAGGCTGAGGCTGAGGCTGAGGCTGAGGCTGAGGCTGAGGCTGAGGCTGCAAAGGAGAGCGAGACAGCAGTCGGGCCTGTGGCTGCAAAGGGGAGTGCGACCGTGGCACAATGCCCAGTAGCCGAGGCTGTAGCAGAGGTACCCGAAGAAGAGATGCAAAGACTGGAAAGGCTGATAACCTGGCTGTGCGGTAACCGCATGATTGCAGGAGCCACCGACGATGAGGTGCAGTTAAAGCAGGAATCCTCGGAAGAAGAGCTCAAGGCGCTCCGGGGAAGTGTCGACATGGGCTGCATTGACGAGTGAGTAAGAGTGTCTTGCTGTGTCAGTTTGCTACTGGGAGAAGCGTGGGTGAGAGTGAATGACTTAGTGTGAGGGTGAGTTTATCAACTCTGATCCGATTTCCTGCTTTGCACTTGCTCAGGTACAACAAGAAAGAGGACGCTTATTTCGAGAGGTTCTTGGAAGCGGCAAATGTGACGCTGGAGAGGAACGCTGTGAAGCAGGAGCACGAGGAGCTGATAAGTCGCCGACAGGAAGAGTTCACAGCAGGGCTTAATGCCATCAGGATGCGGGTGAAGGAGATCTACAAGACCTTGGCGCCAAGTGGCGACGCTGACCTGGCACCCGTTGACCCGCTTGACCCGTTCAGCCAGGGAGTTCTCTTTTCTGTGCGCCCGCCACAGCAGCAGTGCTGGAGGGGCGTTGCTGACCTTGTTGGGGGAGAGCAGGTGAGAGCATCTTATTCGCCCCATGGCTCTGCCAGACCATCTCAATCCCATGCTTTGGCCTTTGATGTCACTGTCTAAATCCTACAATTCTGTTCGTGCTGTAGCACAGCTTTTTTTTCTGTCCTCAATTCCCCCAACTGTCCATCATGCCTCATCCCTGGGAAAAGCTCTGGAGACATTGTGTATGAAAATGCATCACATTGCCCAACCCTTTCCCCATCACATTTCTCACATCACACCACATCGCAACCCATCACATCCCATCAAATGGTTTCGCTTCACACCATGCCACATCACGTCACATCACTCCATCACAGGCACTCAGCTCCCTGGCATTGGTCTTGGCGGTCCACCTATGCAAGCCAGACTCGCCCTTCATCACCATTGAACCTGATGTTGCCATCAGTACGTTCTGGAACCTTTATCTACAAGGTTCTGGTGGGTGCTGGTAGGCGTTTGTAGGTGCTGGACGGTCCTGGTACTAGTGCCTGTTACTGCATGCATGATTGGCATTGTAGACCGGCAGGATTCTTTCTAGATTTCGCGTATCTACCATAATAATGTTGTAACGCTCCATGTTTCGCATCTCAATCTCTTCCAAAACCCTGTTCCTAGCAGACTTGAAGAGCACAGTCCATTCTGGCTGACTACCGTATATGGAGCGGCATGCCACTCAGCACAAGAGCACAGATGCAACCTAGCCTGATCCCTAACCCTGTTTCCCCTTATAGCTTAACATTTCTGGTTGAATAAGACACAGAGCAGCATGACACAAGCATCATCCTGACCGAGTAGATGTAGCAGCAGTACAGCAAGTGCACTAGGGGGTTATATATGTTAGAATCACTAGTAGCTAGGTGAGGAATGATGATTAGGTGAGGGAGAGGGGGTACAAGAGTGTCGAGAGAGTTGGGTTGTACCCTCTAAGGTGTGACCCTACACAACCTAGAGTAAGAACATAACAATATGTTTTGACAATATACAGGGGAATCTGCTAGCACTGGCACCGAGTGCACTTTGGGGTTTGTCCTTGCTGGAACTTGAACGCTTGTTGGCATTCATTGACCATGTGGCGTATAACAGTGGGATGACGCAATAAGCTGGGAAAATTGCAAGGCCAGCTGCGTTGATAAATGCAAACGCGTGCAAGATGGTGACACTGTCTGGCAGGAACACAAGTGAGCAAACCAATACGTATGACCCAACAAAATGCATAACCATGGTACAAACAATCACCTCAGATAGAAAAGGCATGGAGTGGGAACGGAGAGGTAGACTGCTACCAAAACAGAAGACCGCAACATGAGTAAAGTGACAAAAGGAAAACGTTATGGAACCGTCAACAATTCAGTGAAACCCAAACCACGACCGAATTCCAAGTGAATGGGTAGGATAAATAAATAACAAGACACGTTGAAAAGGGAAAAGAGCTATTAAACATGGTTAATCAGTCAATTGGCAGAGAAGAGGTGAAACATGCCTAGCACCAGGCTAGGGTTCAACAGAGAGGACATGGAAGCAGGCCCCACTGGAGAGAGTCATTGTGATGCTATCGGTAGAGAGAGTAAGAGAAGGACTGTCAGATGATAGCACCAGTCGGAGTCAGAAAAGGAGCCGCAACAAACTGAGAGGCGGACCCAGCCAGAAGCGATGAAAAGAAGCGGGTATGAGGTGCAGAGCGAACAGAGCCGGAACAAAGTGACGCAAAAACGGGTTACCGGAAGCGGTAAAAAGATGCCAGCGAGAGGAGAGGAGAGATAGCGAGGAGGGAGAATCAGAGCAGGAGAAAATGAGTGTGCCAGGAGCCAATGGAAACGGGAGAGAGAGGGTCTTTCTCGAGGCTAGGAGCAGAGGCAGACTGGAGAAACCAAGGTGAAACAGGAAGCGAGATGGTTCGTGGTGAGAGAGACGAGCTGAGCTAGGAGTGAAAGGAAGAGCTCAGGGAGAAGCGAAAATGTGTGGCGGACCAACACAAACCTCTGTGGACGCGGCAGCGGAAGATGGAAGCAGCGAATGACAGAGAGAAAGAGAGGGCTGGCGCAGACAAATGCTGCTACCAGCAACCACCAGCAATCACCCCTCCCAGATGCTGAAATCGCTCCCACCAGCCTTCACCACATTCAACATGAGCCACAACCACCCCCTGTTAGGCGCCTCAGAAGCAGCCACCAACTCAGCAGAATAATACCTACCGCACAGCACCGTAACAGACGACCCTTGAGCACAGCCCGGTCTCTAACAGGGTGTCACGCACAGCTGCAGCTACTGTGCGCCATAGTATCCTGCATACACCACTCCCTGCTGCTGCTGCTGCTGCTGCTGCCCTGCCCCCTGCTGCTGCTGCTGCTGCTGCTGCTGGGCCTGCAGCTGCGGTGTTACCTGGTAACCAGGCCGCCCCACAGCCGCTCCTGCTGCTGCTGCGCCAGGCTGGGGGGAAACTTCCCCAGCGCCGCCTTTCCCTCCCTGCTGCTGCCCCTGTTGCTGCGCCTGCCCCTGCATCTGCCCCTGCATCTGCCCCTGCGCCTGCCCCTGCGCCTGCATCTGCCCTTGCACCTGTGCCTGCAGTGGGTAGTAAACCCCCCCTTGCGGCGCAACCCCCGCTTGCACGTATCCGCCCTGCGCGGGCACTGCCCCCTGGGGCGCATAGTAGCCCTGCGCGGGCGCCGCTTGCGCGGGGTATCCCTGGGGGGCGGGCGCAGCAGGCGCAGGCTGCATGTTCGCCGCTTGCGGGGCGGCGGGGGTGGCTGCGAGGGTTGGAGCGGCAACAGCAGGGGTTACGTACACAGGCTGCTGCTGGTAACCAGCTGCGACCTGCTGGTAACCACCTGCGGGCTGCTGGTAACCAGCCGCGGCCTGTTGTTGGTAACCAGCTGCGGCCTGCTGCTGGTACGCGGCGGCGGCGGGCGCTTGCTGGTAGTACTGCGCTTGCAGCGGAACTTGCCCTTGCGCCTGCGCCTGCGCCTGTGCCTGCGCCTGCGCCTGCACCTGTGCCTGCGCCTGCGCTTGCGCTTGCGCCTGAGCCTGCGCCTGCTGCGCGTACACGTCCGCCACCTGGTACATCTGCTGCTGCTGCGGAACCGCCTGGAACTGCTGCGCCTGCGCCTGCTGCGCGTATGCGGCGTAAGCGGCAGCTTGCGCGTCCCCCCCATAGAACACCATCTGCGGATACCCCTGCTGCTGCTCCGCCTCCGCCACCCCTGGTAGCATCATTAACCCCGGCTGCTGCTGCTGCTGCTGCTGCTGTTGCTGTTGCTGCTGCTTGCCTCTGTTTTCCCCGGCGAGCTTGCAAAACACCTGATGCCCGTGAATGATCTTATTCGGCTCCTGCAGAACATTCTGCGCACCTTCCGCGGTCTTAAAAACGAAGATCGCGTACCCGCGACTCTTCCTCGTGCTCTTATCAAATCCGATCGGGCCCTCCTCGATATCTCCGTACTGCGAGAAGAACGACAGCAGCTGCTCTGACGACAGCTCCACGTGGACGTTCCCGACGAAGATCTTACGTGCCGCCACGTCAGCGCTCGCCGAGCCGCCGCCCGGGCCGAGCGTCGCCAGCTGGCAGACGACCATTCGCCCGTCGACGAGCTTGGAGGGCTCCTCCAAGGCGCGAATGGCGCCACGCAGCGAGCGGTAGGTGACGAAGCCGAAGCCGCGCGATCGACCCGTCCCCTTCTCCTTGATAATCTGCGCGCACCCAGAGAGGCGGGGAGGGTGGGGAGGCGGGGGACAATGGGGTAGAAGGCGAAATGGTTACGCAAAAAAAAACGGGAAATGAGTGGCACGGTGTGGAACTGAAACTGATAATCCGATCTTGCAAAAATAAAAACTCAATCCGCCGTCTTGAAAAGTCTGATCCTGCCTTTTCACGGGCCGATCTCCTGCCATCATGCCACCATTCATGATCCAGGCAGAAACCGTGCACTCTCTAAGCCTAATCTCTCCATCCTCCTATTCCAATCCTCCCCATCCTCCCCATCCTCCCTGTCACCCCAGTCCCCCACCTGAAGGTCCTCGACGTTCCCGAAGGACTCGAAGATTCGGCGAAGCGTGTCGTCGGTGGTGTTGAAGTCGAGCCCGCGCACGAAGAGTCGCCGCTGCTGCGAGTCGCGGCCCACCACCTCCATGATCGCATCGGCGACGGCGCTGTGCGATATCGCCGCGCTCACGAGCGCTTCGCGAACGTCGCCGTCCTTCATGACGTCCACGAGCATGCGCGCCTGATGCGCCGTGAGCGCCGCGGGCGGGTCCTCGAGCCTGATGTGGTGACGACCGGAGCCTGACGCGCCGTTGCCATCCTTTCCTTCCGCTTTGCGCTTCTTCGAATCCTCCATCGCCATTGCCGAGAAACCCGATTCTGAACGATGCGGGGAGCCTAAAACTAACCGGCTATCGACTATCTAGCGATTTCGATACCTAACCGGCTAAAGAAAGGCGATCTACGGGTTTACTTAGCTGTTCTGGGCGTTGATAGCAGGAAGATGAGACTAAGCAAAACCCTCCCCAGATCTAGATAGGGATTGCTTTCTTGCCAAAAGCGCGTTCTGGGACATCAAGGGCGCGGTACAAGTGCTGCTTTAACTCTGTTATAAGCAATCCATTCCAGAACTGTAGTGTGTATCATTGGAAAACTGGAGGATGTACGGAATTGATTCAATTCTGAACGCTTAGGGCGTGGAACATTTGGGTTTTTTTTCCGAAAGAAGGTACGGTTCGCAAAATTCCCGCTCTGAAACGTATTGAAAACCACTTGAACAACGCGTTTAACAAATAAACATTTTTCAATCGTTCAGGCGGTACGGTTCGTTTGGATCGCTAGGCAACCGCTAGGGGGAATTTCTTCCGGGATGAGTTGTCACCGTTCGTGCAGGGCCTGGGCGCATCTCCTTATACCATCCTCATAGGTGACTTG
Organism: Closterium sp. Naga37s-1; assembly: GCA_947471745.1. NCBI lineage: Eukaryota > Viridiplantae > Streptophyta > Zygnematophyceae > Desmidiales > Closteriaceae > Closterium > Closterium sp. Naga37s-1. Next base: position 2,496,282 of record CANJKZ010000768.1, on the reverse strand, counting down.
AACATTGTAGCGGACCCGGAGCTGGACAAGTCCTGGAAGTTGGGGACCCCGGCGGAGAACCAGAAGCTTCTGCAGATATGCTCAAGATGGGATCTGCAGGATGCCTTCCGGAGTCTTCATCCGACGCGCAAAGAGTATACTTTCTTCTCTAGATCTGCAAGGACGAGTACACGGATTGATAGGGCGTTAGTTTCTCATTCCCTGCTCGGGTGTGTAACGGAGGTGAAGCATAGTATGGTACCTTATGGCCTGACCGACCACTGGTTTGCGGTGAAGGTGTCGCTCAAGGCGGCGGCAGCAGATGACCATGGCCCTGGCTTGTGGAGGCTCTAGACACCTCGGCCCGGGGGTGAAGGGGTCAGGAACATCATCTCAGCGGTGGTGACGGCGCATGGGAGCAGCTTGGACCAAAGCTTGGAGAGGCTTGTGGTGAACCTGCGAGCATGCATGCGGGCTCACGTAGCAGAAGAAAGGAAGAGGGTGAGAGCGACTTTGTTACATCTGGAGCACAAAGTGGAAGAGCTGCGGTGGAAAGTGATGGCGGATGCCAAATCGCAACCCCTATATGAGGAGCTGGTCAAAGCCGAAGCAGCACTCAAGCTCTATCAGGACAGCAACAAGGAGCGGCTGCAGATCATGACGGGGTTGCTGATGGAGTTGGCGAGCGAGACGCCTTCGGGTTTCTTGTCGGGGCTGGTCAAATCGAGAAAGGCAAAGACGGAGTTTCTGGAGGTAGTTTTCAAGGGTGTACGGAGGAAAGGGGCGAAGGAAGTGTTACAGGCGGCTTCAGAGCACTTCAGAGAAGCATACGCGGAGTCACCGTCAAATCATAACATGCTGCCGTGGCCAATAGACGAGGAAAGGAGACTGCAGGAGAAGGACCAACTGCAACTAGACATGGAGTGGTCGGAGCAAGAGGTGAAGGCAGCGCTTAAAGGTTTACAAGCGGGGAAGGCTCCGGGGCAGGACGGTCTATCGAAGGAGTTTTTTTAGCAGAATTGGGAGCTGCTCGGCCCGGCTGTGATGAAGGAGGTGAAAGGCTTCGAGTTGACAGGGGTACTCTCGGAGGCTTTCACGACTGCGGTTACCATCCTGCTACACAAAAAAGGAGACAGAAGTGATTTGGGCAATTACAGGCCGATCACCTTACTGAGTTTTTTCTACAAACTACTAGCAAAAGTGATGGCGAACAGAATCAAACAGGTCTTACCACGGGTGATCTCGGACAAACAGTTTGGCTTCCTTCCGGGGAGGAGCCTAGCTGACGCGGTCTCGCTGGTAGCAGATGTAATTGACGCTGCGGAGGCGGAGGATGAAGATTCGCTGCTGTTGCTGGTGGACTTTCAGAAAGCTTACGATTCCGTGTTACGGGATTACCTGTTCACGACGCTGAACAACATGGGCTTTCCGGAGAAGTTTGTGAGATGGGTGAGAGGTCTGCACGATGGTGCAGCAACCAGGATGCTGCTGAACGGCTGGGTAGGAGATCGGGTGGCGATGGACAAGGGGGTACGGCAAGGTTGTCCGCTCGCCCCGTATCTCTTCCTTTGTGCGGTGGAGCCGCTCTGCCAAGAGATAGGGAGGAGAAATCTGGGAGTTCGGAAACGGGGGGTGAAGGGGGAGTTAGCCTATATTGGGTACGCCGATGATACAACCCTTGTCCTGAGAGGGAAGGAACAAGTGGCTACAGCGGGTAGGCTGCTCGACGAATTTGCAGAAATTTCGGGGCTGAGGGTGAACAGCAACAAAACGACACTGATGCCGCTGGGGAAGAACAGGAGGAGACTGCAGCCGATAGAGTCACCTTTCACATGGGCTGACAAGGGCAAGTCGGAGCGTTTACTCGGAATCTGGATCACCTCTGGCGGGTCGCCGGGACCTGCATGGGACAAAGCATTTGAAAAAGTCAGCGCGGTGCTGAGCTGCTGGGAATCCAAGCACCTCAAGACGTCGGCACGAGTCACAATCATCAACAGCTACGCGATGCCGATCTTGTTGTTCCAAGCACAAATTTACGCTCCGCCGCACGATATCTGGACCAAGGTGAAAAGGCTGTGCCACAACTTCATCTCGGGTGGAAAAGCGTTTCTTGACAGGCATTTCACCCTCTGGAGTTACGAGCTGTCGTGCAGGGGGCGGAAAGAAGGGGGACTGGGAGTGATTGACCTGAAGCAGCGGATCGACAACATTGTGATACAAAATCTGGGAAAAGTTCTGGCGGAACAGGTGCCACTACGGAACTGGCTATGGGAAAGGGCGGCTGATTTCCCGCTCGGCTTGGCTACGATCTACGCCCACCCCTCAGTGCTGAAACATTGGCTGGGCGGCGGCACGAGGTGGAAGGCAGCGGTGAAGGCGCTGTGGGAGTCAAAAATTGTGACCATGGGCGACCCTGCACACAGATGGGACGCGGAGGAGGAGCAGTTGCTTTTTAACCGCAAGATTTTCTTCAGGGGCAGCTCGCCCTTCGGGAATCAGGCGGGCTCACACTGTCTGAAGGGTGTCCGTCTGGGGGACCTGGTAGCCAAAGGCGCAAATGGTAGCAGGAGTCTCAAAAGTGAGGCGGTCCTGGAACGGGACCTGGGAGGTGAGGAGCAGAGGAAGTGGGCTCTCAAGGCATGGGAAGCGACGCCCCAAGGATGGAGGGATTTGCTGCTTAATCAAGTGACGGCGGAGGAGGTGTTCAGGGAAACAGCACTTATCTGCTCGCCGTCGTACCGGCCGGGAAAGTTTCTTTACTATCAGCTGGAGCACGTGGAAGACGGCGTGTTATACGGAAGGAGGGTGGAAGTGGATAAAAAGGGTTTCATGTCGTTGGTGACATACGCCGAGGTGGGGATGGTGGACTTCCTACGAGCTACGCCCATGGCAGTCATTGACGGGAGAGTTCGTGGCCCGCTAGGAACCCCAAGGACAAGGCTGTTACACTCCCCGATATGTGAAAAGGGAGAACGGGCTGAGCTGAGACAGCTGAGGAAGGCGATGAAACCCTTGATGTCTCAGCCCAAGAGGAGGAGACGGGGAAGAAAATCGATTGGGGGAAGGCCATCACGATCCGGGACTCTTTGGCAACCCCATGCAGAGCAAGGGAGGTGGTGCTGAGGTTGCACAGCAATAACCTGCAAGTGGGGGAGAGGCTCCCTTTCTTGGGGGAGAGGGCGAAATGTGTGCACTGTGGAGGGGTGGAGTCGCAGGGTCACTGTTTATTCAGCTGCCCGACGATCCAGCCAGTGGTCGAGGTGATGAAGGGGGCGGTACAGTGCATGAACCCGGGCAGGGAAATGAAGTTACTCGGAGACATGCTGTTCCAGAAGTGTGGCACGTCGACCGGTTTTCCGGAGGCTGCAATCATTTCAATTACAACACAGCAAGTGTGGTTGGAGAGGTGCAATGCGGTGTTCCGTGGCAGTCGTTTTCAGCCTAAGAGAGCACTGAGGCGCATGGCGGTTAGCTTTACGAGACACGTGAAGATATACAGCAGAGTGCGGAAACGGATGGCTGGCAAGGGTGGTTCGAAGAGGACAGGGGAGTGGAGTCACCTGAATGCTGACGAGGCAACGGCTTTGAACAGGCTGTACGAGAACGAAGCCTCGATGACGTGGAAAGCGGGCTTCAAGGCCATATGGGAAGATGGCGGTGTAGCCTTCCAGCCCCCGTAAGGTGGAAGGGGGGGCCTGGTTACCTGTAACCACTTGCATGCCCTCCTAGAATCAGTTACGACTGCGAGTGTATGTATGCGTGTTGTAAGGAAAACCTCCTTTTCCTTACTTCGCATCCCCGCTCAACGCGTACATCACTGTAGCACCACAGTCAGCACCGTTACCACTCGCACTCCTCGCATCGACAATCCACCCGCCATTTTCGCACGTCGCACCCCGACCTCACGGCTCGGCGGGTAACCCGCGCTCCGGGCCTCCGCTTCGACACTTTTCCCAACCTCAGTCCCAGGCCCGTCGCGCGACAACCACAGTCCATTACCGTTACCACTGTAGTTTCGCTATATATTCTTCGCTCATGCCTTCGCTCATTGGACTCTTGCTTCGATAGTGCAATTCTCGTTCGTTCACTCAATTGCACTCGTAACACTTGGTATTCAGAGCCTACGATCTCTTCTCGGACCGCACCCACACCTTCGCTTCCCCACTATCTCAATTTTTTGGGGGGGTAGACGTCTCTCAGCGATACAGCACCGCCGCTCGTAGTGCTCTCTCGTAAGCACGCACGGCCACGACTGAGGCTCTCGCTGAGCCCGCCCGACACCCCCGCCATGGCCGAACTCACGCTCGCCACATTGACGCAGGAGCAACTCGACCGCCTGGTGCGCCAACTCGAAGATTCGGCGCTCGAAATTGCGACGCTCACAGCGGAACGTGACTCCGCGCGTCAGCAATCCACGGTGAACACTCCAGCAGCACCACACGCACCAACAAATACACCTGCGCAATCGGACGAGCCGATCGTCATCTCGTCCGGTACACCAACACAACACGACAGCATGGGACAGCGCTCGGGCGCAGCCAGTGATAGCGCCGCCCAACCAATGCCTGGCATGGGAGGAAACAGGGGCGCGCCAAGCCCGCGGGAGCCTCGCGAAGACCGTCGGCACGTGGAATTCGCGGCGACAAGTGGCGAACAGGCCTTCATGGCACCAATGCCACTCAAGCCGCAACGCCCGCCCTGTTTTGACCCGAGCCAACGTGGAGGTCCGACGGTTCAATCGTGGGTCTTCACGTTGAACGTCTTCTTTGACGCGAATTACGTCGAGTCGGACGCAGCGAAGATTCGGTATGCCGTTTCGCTGCTAAGGGGCCCCGCCATGGACTGGTGGCGAGTCATCGTGACGTCGCCACGCGCCTACGAGCCACCGTCGCAAGAGGAAGGGCCCACGGGTCCAGCTGTCACCTGGAGTTCATTCTGCGAGACCGCCCAATACAGCACGTGGGATGCGTGGTGCGCAGGGCTTCGGGCGCGCTTCGAGCCGATCGCGGCTTCTATTTCGGCGCGTCAGAGATTGCGCACTTGGCGGCAGCTCGGATCGGTTCAAGATTACACGAGCGGTTTTCTCGCACTTTGCGAGCAGGTCGGCTATATGCACGAAGCGGAGCGGGTGGACCGTTACGTCGGAGGGCTGAAGCCGGACATCTCGCACGAAATCATGCTACGCGGGCTCTCGAATTTCAACGAGATTCTCGCGCTCGCCGAGAAAATCGACATCCTACGACGACCGAGACCGGGGTTCTACTACGGACATCGTCCTCGGGGACCGATCGAGCACGCCACTGTGAACGCCGTTGCGACGAATGCAGCTGCCGCGCCGTTTAAGGGGCGCTGCTTTGCCTGCAACAGGCCGGGCCATCGCAAGAGCGAATGCCCAGAGGAGCTAAGGCGCCGCGGAGCAGAGCAGGGGAGGGAGTCTCAGAGGCAGGGAAACGCCAGCAGTAAGTAGAAGTTGGGCCAACTACTGACGAGACTGCCTGCTCGCCCAACCACACCGACCCTCACCGAGTCACAGTACCGATTCACGCCATCGATCGGGCTCGGATGAATAAGGAGGGTACAGCGACGGATTGCCCAGTACTGATCCACGGAAAAATACAGGGAGCAGCAGTGAAGATTTTTATTGACGGAGGAGCAAGCCACAGTTTAGTTAATACCGCAACCGCACGAAAACTGCAACTGACACTTAGCCGTTGCTTACCGGAGATAGACGCACGTTTAGTCGACGGCACGCCGCTGGCCATTCGGGAAAAGGTAGAGAGAGTCAAAGTCCGCTGCGGGGGGAATTTCGGGTTTACTCAGGAAATGCTTGCAACGACACTGGATGGGCACGATATTTTACTGGGGCGCGATTGGCTGCGACGGTACAACCCGCGAATTGACTGGATGACGGGTAGCTGCACCGTGCGAAGTGGTGGTAACTGGGTCGAACTACCTCGCTGGCAGTCGCCCGAGTCTTCAACGGTGCACGTCAACGCCATCACAATGAAACGGGCTGTCGCTGCTGGAGCTGACGTGTACGCAGTAGATATCGCAGTAGTAGAGGAAGCAGAGCAGCCGAGCGATTTCAAGAAACTACTGGCAGCTGTACCACCCGAATTACAGGAACTGTTGAAACGGTACCCCGGGATCTTCCCCGACGACTTACCGGAAGGATTGCCACCTCAGCGGGCACATGACCACCGAATCGAATTAGAACCGGGGGCACAGCCAACCGTACAGCGCCAGTTCAGACTGACACAGCCCGAGCTCGACGAACTAAGGAAGCAGTTAGATTACCTGTTAGAGAAAAAATTCATCCGACCAAGCTCGTCACCATTCGCCGCACCGATACTGTTCACGCCAAAAAAAGACGGGGGTTTTCGCATGTGTATCGACTACAGAGCACTGAACAGGGTAACAGTCAAGTCGCGATACCCCATTCCCCGCGCCGACGAACTGATCGACCAACTGCGAACAGCACGGGTGTTTTCGAAAATAGATTTACGGGGGGGTTACCATCAGATTCGGGTCGAACCATCGGACTGCGCCAAGACAGCCTTTAGGACTAGGTACGGGTCGTTCGAGTACACTGTGATGCCCTTCGGGCTAACCAACGCACCGGCGACTTTCCAGATGACCATGAACGAGGCATTTAGGCCGCTCTTAGATAAATGCGTCATCGTTTACCTCGACGACATCCTAGTTTACAGTCGGGATAAGCAGTATCACTTAGTGGATCTGGAAGCGGTTTTTAAGGTTTTAGACGAGCACCGCCTCCTGACCAAGGGTTCCAAGTGCGAGTTCTTCCAGGATAGGTTAGAATTTTTGGGGCACGTTATTTCGGAGGCTGGAGTTGAAATCGACCCAAAAAAGCTGGATACGGTAAAAGCGTGGCGTCCCCCGACAAACATCACGGAGCTGCAGAGTTTTTTAGGGTTCGTTAATTATGTGCGTCGGTTCGTCCCCGACATGGCACAGTTGACTGACCCGCTGACTGATTTACTGCGCAAGGGGGTCGCTTTTACGTGGGGGGAGAAAGAGCATGCTGCCTTCTCTGCCCTGAAAAATGTTCTCTGTTCGCCGCCCGTCCTGCGCATCGCCGACCCACACCGCCCCTTCGAGGTTGTTACAGACGCAAGCGACATCGCCATTGGCGCCGTACTGCTACAAGACTTCGGCAACGGCCTACAGCCCATCGCATACGAGTCACGAAAACTGCATCCGCCCGAGCGAAATTACCCGATACACGACCGCGAAATGCTCACGATCGTGCATGCGTTCAAAGTGTGGCGCTGCTACTTGACCGGCGCAGACGTGACAGTACGGACAGACCACCGATCACTGCAGTACCTCCGCGCACAGCCCCACCTCAACCCACGACAGATTCGGTGGCTCGATTTCCTCGAGTCAAACTTCCACTACACAGTCACCTATAAAAAAGGAGCCTCGAACATCGTCGACGCACTGACCCGCCCCACTGCCCAGATTCACGCGATACTACTCGCCCAGACCAGCCCGCTACTGACAGGACTATTTACCCACGGATATCAAACAGACCCATTCTTCACAGGAGGAAATTCGCAGCAGTTTGCAGCAGCCAAGGGAGTCTATTACGTAAAAGCCGGGACCGACCGCATCTGGGTCCCAGGGTACACACTGCTACGGGAATTACTATTACAGGAGGCACACGACGGGGTCACCTCGGGACATTTCGGGGTAGAAAAAACACGGCAGCAGCTGCAGCGGTATTATTACTGGCCCGAAATGTTGACCGACGTGCAGCGACACGTGGCATCGTGTCCCACTTGCCAGATCATGAAGTCATCACGGAAGCGGCCGGCGGGACAGTTGCAGCCAATCCCACCTCCAGAGCGTGCTTGGCAGCAGGTGACGATGGACTTCGTCACGGGGTTACCGGCCGGGGCGAATGGGAATGACGCGATCCTGGTCGTCGTCGATCGACTGACGAAAATGGCACACTTCGCAGCCTGCAAAAAATCAATCACAGCCGAAGAAACAGCCCGCCTCTTCATCTCTACCGTCGTTCGACTGCACGGGATACCAGCATCAATCATCAGCGACAGAGACACGAAGTTCACCAGCAACTTCTGGCGGAACCTGTGGCAGCAGTTTGGCACGCGACTACAGTTTAGCTCATCATACCACCCCGAAACCGACGGACAGACAGAACGGACAAATCAGACCATGGAATAGCTCATCCGAGCCACGTGCGACGACCCGAACACGTGGGAACAGCAACTGCCACTCATCGAATTTGCATACAACAACTCACCCTCCGCCACGACCCAACAGTCACCGTTTTACCTGAACTACGGACAAGACCCTACAGTACCCATGACCCCGAATCCCGACAACCCGGTCCCACGCGCGCCACAGTTCGCCGAAATTTTGCAAGCAGCACGGACCAGGGCAGCAGACGCAATCAAAAAGGCTAACATCATCGCTAAACGCAACGCCGACCGCCACCGCAGACCTGTCACTTATCAGCCCGACGACCTAGTTTTGCTTGACACCCAAAATCTCCGACTGCCCATCACCCCGAAACTCCGCCCCAGATACTGTGGGCCATTTCGCATAAGCCACATGCTCACACCCGTCACCGCCCACCTCCTCCTCCCGGCTGACTGGTACGTCAGCCCCTCATTCCACGTCAGCCTGCTTCGCCCTTACGTCCCGTCCACGAGCCAACTGCCACGCAATCGCCCAGCTAGCATGACCAGACCACCAACCGAACCGATCATCACCCCCGAAAAAATACTGAGTCACAGGGTTCGCGACCCTCGAGGAGCCCGAAGGATCGAATTCTTACTCCGCTGGAAGGACCGTACACCCACCGAAGATAATTGGGTTCCCCTGGACAGAATCGAAAACCACCCCGTCCTCACCGAGTATCTGCGCAGCCGAAACTTCAGGGATATACACGCACTTTCGTGAGGACCTCCTTAGGGGGGGGGGGGTAGTGTAAGGAAAACCTCTTTTTCCTTACTTCGCATCCCCGCTCAACGCGTACATCACTGTAGCACCACAGTCAGCACCGTTACCACTCGCACTCCTCGCATCGACAATCCACCCGCCATTTTCGCACGTCGCACCCCGACCTCACGGCTCGGCGGGTGACCCGCGCTCCGAGCCTCCGCTTCGACACTTTTCCCAACCTCAGTCCCAGGCCCGTCGCGCGACAACCATAGTCCATTACCGTTACCACTGTAGTTTCGCTATATATTCTTCGCTCATGCCTTCGCTCATTGGACTCTTGCTTCGATAGTGCAATTCTCGTTCGTTCACTCAATTGCACTCGTAACACGTGTAGTATACTTATGCTCACCAAAAAAAAAAAAAATGGAGATATCATTTGAAGAGTGTATTTACGCACTTTTTGGAGCACCCGCTTGAATGTTTTGAAACTGTGTTCAAACGGATGCCTCAAATAATGGATAAAAAACACCCTTGAATGAGATCCCCATATGTAAAACCAAATACCGGAACGCACGTACGTATCATGTTGAAACCATGAACTTGCTCGACCGTCCCAACCTCGTCGATAAATACGGCGGATCGTACGGCCGAGCATAATATTCTGGCATCAACATGAACGAATGAACAACAAGGTATGAGGTGGAATGGATGCTTCAAAGTGAATGTTAAAATGCATCATGCAGCAACAGAGGTTGATGGGGTCGTTGAAACAGCGGAAACCCGCTGCCCCAAAGACGATTAACAACCTCTAATTGCATACATGACACACAATAACACCACACTTCGAAACACACATCCCACAAACACGAATGCAAACGCACGTAAAAAATGTACAACACCACGTAACGGTTGTGAACGGATCGAAGAGCAACCCCACAGTGAAACAAACACAACGAACAGACATGCACACACACGCAAACAAGCACAGAGAGATACAGATACCGTAATAAACACACAACCGTCATAAATAAAATTCAGAATAAATAATTGCTAACCTATCCCACCTTCCCCTCCCTACAACCCTCCCTCCCTCCTTCCCTCATCTCCATCCCACTCCCTCCCTCATCTCCCTTCTCAGCTCATGCGCCCTGCACAAAGCAAAATCAGGGAAGTCAACACACACACGCCCTGCACAAAGCAAAACCAGAGAAGTCAACACACACACGCCCTGCACAAAGCAAAATCAGAGAAGTCAACACACACGCGCCCTGCACAAAGCAAAAGCAGAGACGTCAACACGCGCCCTGCACAAGCAAAAACAGAGAAGTCAACTCTCACACGCGCCCGCTCACGCTCGCTCACGCGCTCTCTCACACGGACTCTCACGCGCTCTCTCACACGAACTCTCACGCGCTCTCTGACACTCTCTGACATGCTCTCTCATGCGCACACTCAAGCGCTCTCACTTGCTCACTCACGAACTCTCTCACGCGCTCTCTCACGCGCTCTCTCACGCGCTCTCTCACGCGCTCTCTCACGCGCTCTCTCACGCGCTCTCTCACGCGCTCTCTCATGCGCTCTCTCACGCGCGCTTTTACGCGCACTCTCACACGCTCTCTCACGCGCGCTCTCACGCGCTCTCTCCTGCGCTCTCTGACGCACTCTCGCACACGCTCTCTCACGCTCTCTCACGCACTCTCTCACGCGATCCCTCACGCGCTCCCTCACGCGCACTCTCACGCACACTCTCACACGCACTTTCACACGCACTCTCACGCGCTCTCACACGCTCCCTCACGCGCTCTCTCACGCACTCTCTCACGCTCTATCTCACGCACTCTCACGCGCTCTCTCACGTGCTCCCTCACGCACTCTCTCACGCGCTCTCGCATGCGCACTCTCATGCGCTCTCTCACGCAATTTCTCATGCGCTCTCTCACGGGCTCTCACGCATTCCGTCGCACTCCCTCTCGCGCACGCTCTTGCGCATTCTCTCTCTCACGCGCTCTCTCATGCACACTCTCTCGCACACTCTCACGCGCTCTCTCACGCACACCCTCATGTGCACTCTCAGGCACACTGCCACGCACTACCTCTTGCGCTCACTCTCTCGCACTCTCACACGCATTCTCTCTCTCACGCGCTCTCTCACGCGCTCTCTCATGCGCACCCTCACACGCTCTCTCACGCGTTCTCTCACGCGCTCTCTCACGCGCTCTCTCACTCGCACTCTCACGCAATCTCTCACGCACTCACTCACGCACTCACTCACGCGCCCTCTCATGCGCTCTCAAACGCTCTCTCACGCGCTCTCGCACTCGCTCTCTCATTCGCACTCTCACGCGCTCTCTCACGTGCTCTCTCTCACGCACTCACTCACGTGCCCTCTCATGCGCTCTCTCACGCGCTCTCTCACGCACTCTCTCACGCGCACTCTCACGCGCACTCTCACGCGCACTCTCACGCACTCTCTCACGCGCTCTCTCTCACGCACTCACTCACGCGCTCTCTCACGCGCTCTCTCACGCGCTCTCTCACGCGCACCCTCATGCACACTCTCAGGCACACTCTCTCGCGCTCTCTCTCTCGCACTCTCACGCGCATTCTATCTCTCACGCGCTCTCTGACGCGCTCTCTCATGCGCACCCTCACGCTCTCTCTCGCGCGCTCCGTCTCTCCCCTTCTTCGAATGAAAGTGCCATGCAAGAGGAGACCAATTGACACACAAAATTTAGGAAGAGAGCAAAAAAAACAACAAAAAGGAATTTTCAGAGGGGGGAGGGAGGATGAAATGACCGGGAACGCACCTGATAACCACGGTGCCTCAGAAAACAATCCCCGCTCGCGCACCAACCCGCGCTTAAGCACCAATCCGCGATTGCGCACCAATCTGCGCTTGCGCACCAATCCGCGCTTGCGCTCCGGGCGCGACGGCGGGGAGGAGGGAGGGCGACGGCGGGGGGAGGGAGAAGCGACGGCGCGGAGGAGGGAGAGGCGACGGTGCGGAGGAGGGAGAGGCGACGGCGCGGAGGAGGGAGAGGCGACGGCGCGGAGGAGGGAGAGGCGACGGCGTGGAGGAGGGAGAGGCGACGGCGCAGAGGAGGCAGAGGCGACGGCGCGGAGGAGGCAGAGGCGACGGCGCGGAGGAGGGAGAGGCGACGGCGCGGAGGAGGGAGAGGCGACGGCGCGGAGGAGGGAGAGGCGACGGTGGGGAGGTAAGGGAGAGGAGATGGCGGGGTGGGACGGAGTGATTGTGAGGTGGGAGGAAGAGGCGATGGCGGAGTGGGAGGGAGAGGTGACGGCGGAGAGTGAGGGAGCGGATACGGGGAATGGGAGGGAGAGCGACGGCTAGGTGGGAGGTAGCGACGGCAGGGTGTTAGGAGAAATGGCTAGAGAAGAAATTGGGGCGGGGAGGAAATGGAGTGAGCAAAGCAGGTGCTTCTCGAGAGGAACCAAGACAAGAACCAAGAAATGAAAAGCCTCGATTTCGAGTTTGACAGCTGTGAAAGGGACAGATATCTTGGGCTTGGTTGGGCTTGGTTGGGGTTGGTGGAGCTGGCAAGAAATTTCTGCCAGCGCAGGAGGAGGCACCAAATCCTATATACACAAAACTTGGCCACTTGCTGACACATCAGATACGGTATAGTAGTTGCAAACATAAAACCCGCTATAGTAGATACTTCTATGAGTACCATAATGTTTCTTACAAAAGGGATACAACTCTACGCAACCCTTCCGACGTAAACGTCGAGTCTTGGCGAGTTCCCAAGCCTGAGGCGCTTTGAAAACAACCTCGACGCTTTTACCAGGCGGCTGAGGGTGCGGTAGGTTGACAATCAACCACACGAATGACAGGTCGAACATCCTGCTAAAGCTCGAACACAATACATCCTGCAATGACAGACTTGTATGCTCTTGGTGTGCCACACCTCATATACTCAGTCGATGGACCTGCTCTCGAAGGCTGCAAGCAATACATTGCACTTCTCAGCACTCCTGCAAAACAAATCTCAGGCATTTTGAGCAGTGGCAGTGGCCTGTGTGTTGGTGGCATATTGACTTGTGTACTCAGCCAGGATGCATCCGCTTCTCAAGACTGGAGCGGACAGGGTTAGGGTTAGGGCAGAGAGAGGAAGGTTCAGAATGCGATATATTATACAGCATGAAGTCTAGAGCGTTATATTATCGCAGTAACAACAGCCAAGCAAAGCAACCACCAACATCCCCCAGCAATTGCTGACTGATACCAATCTTTTATTTCGTACCTGTGGCTGAATCGAGTTAAACGGCAACGATGGCCGACTTTGGAATGCACAAGTGCACCGCCAAAAGCAATGCCAGGGAGCTGAAGGTCTGTGGTGGAATGAAGTGATGTGACGGGGAATAGGACGGGATGGGAGATGGGATGGGATGGGATGGGATGGGAGGAATGTGAGGTGGGTGGGCAGAGTGGTGAGAAACGAAGATTAGATCAAGTATGATGGCTCGTGCCAAATGAGGCCCAGCAGCTCTGCCCTTGCAAATACAGAACTTGCAGGAATGAGACGGCATGAGCAAAGGCTGAAGAACAGGTGCACGGGTTTGGAAGGGCATGTATGGCACACACACATATCCGCACATATCCGCACATCACAGCACAGCACAGGGCCACATACAGGCGAGGAAGATATGGCTTGGCAGTCTTCTCTCACCTGTTCTCGTCCTTCAAGGTCAGCAACGCTCCTCCAGCACTGCTGCTGTGGCGGCTGCACAGAGAAGCGAATTCCCTGGCTGAACGGGTCAAGCGAGTCAACGGGTGCCAGGTCAGCATCGCCACCTGGCGCCATGATTTGATAGATCTCCTTCACCCGCATCCTGATTGCATCAAGCCCTGCTGTGAACTCTGCCTGCCGACGCCTTATCAGGGCCTTGTGCTCCTGCTTTACGGCATCCCTCTCTGGTGTCACATCTGTTGCTTCAAAAAACGCCTCGAAAAAGGCGTCATCTTGTTTGTGGTACCTGAGCAAGTTCAGAACAGAAACATAGGATTATGTTAATGTTGTGCCTCCTGACTGAAGTTGGAGCTAATGTTAGGTAGTCATGTCATGTCTCAGCAGACTGCATCATTCACACCCAGCACACTGAATCCAGAGGACCTATCAACCCACACACACCGAGGTCTGCAACAACCAGCACTCTCACTCTCTCCCTCCCTTCATGCAAACATCTGCTTGTGCAGTATACACCCACACTCTCCCTCACTCACTCATTCGCTCAAATTCACAGTTACCCCACCCGCAAACTTACACCGCTAGGCAATCTCACTCACTCGTCAATGCAGCTCTTGTCGACGTTTTCCGAGAGCGTCTCGAGCTCTTCTCCCGAAGAATCTAGCTTTGACATCATCTCATCGTCGGTGGCTCCTGCACTCATGCGGTTACCGCACAGCCAGGTTGCCAGGCTCTCCAGCCCTCGCGTCTCCTTTTTATATGTCTCTGCTATAGCCGCCACTCCTTGGCATTGCGCTGCAGGCTCACTCCCTTCTGTAGGCTCACTCCCCCCTGCAGCCTCAACCCCCTCTGCAGACTCGCTCTCCTCTGCAGCCCCAGCCTTGGCCCCCTCTTCAATAACAGCCCACTCCCTGTCTGCTGCCTGTAGCCACTCGCCCACAGCTTCGGTGGTGAAAGTGTGGGGAAGGCCTGCCCCTTGAATGTCCTCGTCTGACACGCGCTTCTCTTGCATGCTGCAAAAAGAGATTTCGGGGGGGAGGAAAGGAGGGAGATGCACACCTTAATACACGTGTGTGTGGGGGGAAAGGCATGTCTTTTCCATATTCAGTTCACACACATTGCATGACAGATGTTAGCATTCAGTGGTTCGAGAGGATCAATAGCAAACACGGTCAAGAGTAACAAGCAGAGGGCAGAGAGTTGGTGATTAAGCACTCACTGTGAGATCTGACGTGCGAGTTGCACCCCCAAATGCGTGAGAAATTCCCTTCCCCTTCTTGAAGGGCTTGCAGTTGCTTGCTGGCGGCACTTGATTTCCTCAAGCTGCAAAATTGTGTTCTTCTGATCGTGCGGCGTCCAAGGGACGAATGGAAACGCGTGAAGAAAGAGTGAACAAATGAGAGAAGTGGGAATATAGGCATTTTCAGTGGAATGGCAAGGAAGAAAGATGAGCGTAGTGCATAACGGAGCGGGTGTGTGAATCCAGTTTAAATGGCAGGACAAAGAAGGAGAGCCCAATTCATAAAGACGATTCACATTCAGCTCTGCTCAAATCCACGCGCGTACCTAAATCCCTCGGCATGGTCATCACCTGGGTTGGGCCTTCTCTTCTCTCCTTCTAGCTACCTCGCCGCCCCTGTGCCCATCTCACCCTCCCAGCACTCATCTCACCTCTCCCATCGCATCTCACCAATCTAAAGTCGATTTTGTTGTACTGTCTCTCAGCAGCACCTGCCGCCCTCCGCTTGTCCTTGCACTCCTCCTGCTTGCGCTCCGCTTCCTGCCAGCGGAGGCGCAGCCATGATAGGGGGATAGGGGGATCGGGGGAGTTGGATAAGGCGGTGAAATGTAAGTCAACTCCCTTTCGGTGAACAGCCCACTTCCGAGGCTGTGCAGGGAGATCTGCGAGACATAGCAGGTAGGCAGGAACAAGGTGTGAGCTTGCGCGGCAACCTCGCAAACGTGGCCTTGTCTCTCTCGTTTCAATCTAGGCTTAACGGCTGATGTTCAATGTTATTAACCACCTTACAGCCGTGTACACCTCCCTCACCCCCCCCTCTCCCCCCCCAGCCCATTCTCCCTCAAACACACACCTTTACCAATCTTTCCCAGTTTTCCCACTTCCATTCCATGCTGCTCGTGTCTTCTCTCAGATTGCTCAGGCTCCTGTTTTTCTCGGCCCTTTTCTCCTGCAGGCGCAATGAGGACAAGAAAGGTAGTGGTTGCCGTGTGGGTAGGTGGCGTCTGAGTGGATGGTAGGCAAATATGCTAAAAACGCGCCGTTTTAGTACCAGAAACACTCTCAGATTATCGACTCATTCTCAGCAAGACGCACAACGTCCAGACCTATCCATCCCACGCATACCTTCCCCATCCTCAGCGTTCAGTCACCCACCTTGCCTGTCTTGCATGCAGGCCTTTTCTTCAGCAGTGCATTTCGCTCAACAGTGGCAGCCTTCACCTCTGCAACGATTGCCTGCTAAGGAAGCTTGCAACGTTAGCAACACACACAAAGGGAATCCTAAGGCCAAGCCTGACAAAGCGAAGCGAAGGGAAGTCATGTCCAAAAGGTTTCTTCTCTGAGCCAACTATTTACTCACATTAAGCTCCTCTGCGCATTTCAGATACTCGTCTGCTCTGCACTTCATATTTTCAAAAAGTAAAGACAGCGTTTTCCTGCATCCAACGGTGCCACAGTCAGCAGGCTCAGGCTCTCACCGTTTAATACATGACAAGAAGGTTTTCCTTTCTCAGGATACGATACGACCTCTTTCCATTCTTCAAACTTTTTCACCAAGTACAGAAACTATGAGATACACCTGCCTAGCACTCCCCGCTAGCTAGGGTCATGAAGTCCCGTGTGATGAGGCGTCATGGGTTGCACCGCGTAGAAAACAATGCGTTCTTCTTTGAACCTTCCCTCTCCCAGCCCCACACCCTCTCGTCACCCATCACCAACCTCCTTTACTCACCTCGTTCCCCCGTTTACCCAACCCTCACCCTTCTCCAGCCCCATTGTTTCCTTCCCAATCGCCACCCACCAACCCCGGCCTGTTCCTCTCGTCCTGCCTTCTACCTCTCCCACCCAATCCTCCTCCTACACATCTCAAGCTCCATGCCTCGCCTCTCTGTCACAAGCACTCCTACCCTTGAGTTCTGCAATCTTGCTGCTAACCTCCCTTTGTCAAGCGGTCCCTCTTCTGCAACATTACGTACATCACAACTCACGTCCGTGTCCCGACCAGTTAACCAACCAATCCTCTAACCCACAACAGCTCCCAGTCTCACCTTTCTGTCTTAACCACCCTCTCAAGGTATGTGGCCTGCCTGTCGTCTTCTTTCCTCTTGCAATCAACTTCCTTCAGCCGCAAATACAGGCCTGCCATGGTCAGCTGGGTGTGCTGCGCCTCCTTCAGCAGAAGCGATTCAGCCGCTTTTTTTTGCTCCTGGAGTTGAGTGCATGTAGGCAATGGGGTTGGTTAAGGAGATGGGAGTGGGTGACAGGAAGACCATATGTCCCTATCATGCTCAGCTGACTTCGCTGTGCCTCCTTCAGCAGAAAACACTTGCAACCACTCTTCTCAATGCCTCGTACTAATTGAAGAGATTACTTGGAACGTTCATGCGGAGTGGGGAAGGGAGTGTGTGCATATTAGGGTTGAAGAAATCGGTGACAGGAGGGATTTTCTCCTATAGTTCATGATCTGTGTTTCTCTATAGTGTAAGCTCCGTGTTTCTCTTATACCGCATGCTCTGTGATTCTCCTAAAGTGCATGCTCTGTGTTTCTCCTACAGTGCATGCTCTGTGTTTCTCCTATGGTGCTTGCTCTCTGCTTTCTCCTATAGTGCATGCTCTCTGCTTCTCCTGCAGTGCTTGCTCTCTGTTTCTTTCTCCTGCATTGCAAGTTCTATGCTGCTCGCATAGTGCAATCTCTATGCGTCTCCTACAAAGCTTGCTCTATCTATGCTAGGCACTCACCTCCAGCTGAACCATTTCCCTCTCCGCTAATCGCATTATTTCCATGGAGTCCACCCTTCTCTCATTCAGATCTTCAAGCCTGCACACACCGGACAAGCAGAGAGGCAGGCAGACAAGGAGGCAAGCAGGCAAGGAGGCAGGCAAACAAGGATTATGGCAGACAAGCGGGCCAGATGGACGGATAGGCACAGCACAATCAAGCACCCAGCCTTGTATTGAGCTATCTTGCTCAAATCCATCACTTGGACGACAGCACTCAGCAGTACGAGTCTGAGTCAAATGCTCTTAGAGACAGAGCAAGAAAGAACACAGGCATCCAGCCACAGAAAGAACCTGTTGGGGTGTTTCACTTCTGCAGACTATTGGTACTTACTCTAGAGACACATCCAGCATGTTCAAATGACGGAAGAGTATATGACAATCTCGCACTATTGGTGCATATACGAGAAATTAATACCGTTGGGCTTTATCCTTGATCTGCTCGATGTACTTGTCCGTTCCAATCACCTTCTCAAGGTACTCCAACAACCCCTCCTCATGAGGCCGCTGTGCCTTTGGTGTCATCGTCGCAACCCGTTTCAACTCTCCCTGCAATCCTCAACACTTGTTAAGAGCCAGTTGTAACTTACAGCTTAAGATACTTGCAAATCTATTATTATCAGCCAATAAGACACGAATCTACTACAGAAACACCACACCTGAACGTCTTGGAAAGATTCGTCGCTGAGGTCGATCCCCTTGTTCTTCAACTGTATGGTAATCTCTTCAGATAAGCTGTCATCATTATCGACATCAAGCTTGGCCGTGTCGTTGCGGTAGGTCGTACGCAGTATAGCATACTCTGTTGCTGGCACTGTCTCGTTGGTATCCATTTCCTGAATCAACCAGTGACAGAACTTGCATACGACGTTAGACATCTCTACTTCAGAACCACTTGTCCTGGTTGGAGAACAACAAATGTAGATGAAATGCAGAAAAATACGGACCAGATCGACGATCTTCTTGAAATGCACAGACACTTGAACAGTTTCAGGATTGTCACGTGCGGGTGGAGATGTGGATAAGATCAGTGACTTTGTTCCGCTGTAGCTGCAAGGGACCATGTCACAGGGACGAGCAAGCAATTGCGAAGCTTGAACGAAATGCGAATCAATAACACGGAAAGCAAAATGCGAGAGCACATGAATGAGGTTTGAGAACAAAAATTGCTGCAGCTGATTCAGGGGGTGCTGCTGCGTGAGCATGGACCAAGACTTTGCTGATGATCCAGGTTGGTACTGCTGATGCTCTTGAAGGACGTTGTTAGTTTTTAAATGATAGACATCGCTGAGCATCATGTTCACATTGCTGCATGATGATGATAATTGGTGTTCATGACATCAATGTTGATAACGACTGACATTGCAGATGATCGTGACACAGTCGTGCCTGATCGTCGGTGATCACGATCGAAAATGTTAAATTATCGTTGTTTACATTCCTGCACAATCAAGTTTCATGCCATCGCTGCACAGCGATCTCAGAATTAACAACACCTGTAACTTTACGACTTCTGCACATGGCACACCAACCTATGATAAATCTTGAGCATGAAGAGCGTCGCGTCGATCACATCGCTGTTTTGACTATCATTGCCATCAACTAATGACGCGAATATTAGACGCTGTCAGCCTGCCTGGCTGGAAAATATGAGTGGTATAAGTGCTCGTCCAGGTGGTTTGCGGCAAACGTTCTGGAGAGATAGTGTCAGATTCGAGTCGACCGGTTAGCTACTAAAGCAGACGTATTTAGCAGCCGTGACAGTAACAGCGAATGGCTGACAGGTAAGTCAACGCTTGTTCCTCTTTCAGTCATAAATGCTACAGAATCAAGGAACTCTGTCACAGCGAGCCTTGAAACAATCATGTCACTGCGTGGCCAGAGTTGGGGGGGGAGGGGGAGGGGAAAAAAAACGACCATTGGAGGATTGCCGCGTGACACTATGTTTTTCAAGTTACCGCTTTGAACCGCAACGCAAACCACAAAGCCATGAAATCCAGAAACAGCTCACGCCATCCGAGGCAAGCATCCTCGAGTTCCTCCCCTTCAACCACGAACTCCTAGGTCGTCTGTTGTGCGAGTTTTGCACATGCATATAGAAATTACATCGGTTTGGCACGGTGATGTACGCCGCCGCATCGGTTTCGCATACTGTAAGCATTTCAGAATTTAACCAATTCCTTACATCCTCCAGTTTTCCAAGTGGCATAGACTGTAGTTTTGGAGTGACGTGCTTATAACAGTGTTGAAGCAGCTCTTGTACCGCGCCCTTGATGTACCCGAACACGCTCTCTGCAAGAAACTATCTAGATCTGGGAAGGTTTTGATATTCTCATATTCCTGCTACAATGCCCAAAACAGCTGGGTATACCCGTAGATCGCCTTTCTTTAGCCAGTAAGGAATCGAAATCGCTAGATAGTCGATAGCCGGTTAGTTTTAAGCTCAACGCGTCGTTCAGAAGCGGGTTTGTCGGCAATGGCGATGGAGGATTCGAAGAAGCGCAAAGCGGAAGGAAAGGACGCCAACGGTGCGTCAGGCTCGGCTCGTCACCATATCAGGTTCGAGGACCCGCCCGCGGCGCTCACGGCGCACCAGGCGCGCATGCTGGTCGACGTCATGAAGGACGGCGACGTTCGCGAAGCGCTCGTGAGCGCGGCGATATCGCACAGCGCCGTCGCCGACGCGATCATGGAGATCGTGGGCCGCGCGACTCGCAGCAGCGGCGACTCTTCGTGCGCGGGCTCGACTTTAACACCACTGACGACACGCTTCGCCGAATCTTCGAGTCCTTCGGGAACGTCGAGGACCTTCAGGTGGGGGACTGGGGTGAAAGGGAGGATGGGGAGGATTGGAATAGGAGGATGGAGAGATTAGGCTTAGAGAGTGCACGGTTTCTGCCTGGATCATGAATGGTGGCATTATGGCAGGAGATCGGCCCGTGAAAAGGCAGGATCAGACTTTTCAAGACGGCGGATTGAGTTTTATTTTTTGCAAGATCGGATTATCAGTTTCAATTCCACACCGTGCCCCTCATTTCCCGTTTTTTTTGCGTAACCATTTCGCCTTCTCCCCCATTGTCCCCCGCCTCCCCGCCCTCCCCGCCTCTCTGGGTGCGCGCAGATCATCAAGGAGAAGGGAACGGGCCGTTCGCGCGGCTTCGGCTTCGTCACCTACCGCTCGCTGCGCGGCGCCATTCGCGCATTGGAGGAGCCCTCCAAGCTCGTCGACGGACGAATGGTCGTCTGCCAGCTGGCGACGCTCGGCCCGGGCGGCGGCTCGGCGAGCGCTGACGTGGCGGCACGTAAGATCTTTGTCGGGAACGTCCACGTGGAGCTGTCGTCAGAGCAGCTGCTGTCGTTCTTCTCGCAGTACGGAGATATCGAGGAGGGGCCGATCGGATTCGATAAGAGCACCAGGAAAAGCCGCGGGTACGCGATCTTCGTTTTTAAGACCGCGGAAGGTGCGCAGAATGTTCTGCAGGAGCCGAATAAGATCATCCACGGGCATCAAGTGTTTTGCAAGCTCGCCGGGGAAAACAGAGGCAAGCAGCAGCAGCAGCAGCAGCAGCAGCAGCAACAGCAACAGCAGCAGCCGGGGCTTATGATGCTACCGGGAGTGGCGGAGGCGGAGCAGCAGCAGGGGTATCCGCAGATGATGTTTTATGGGGGTGACGCGCAAGCCGCCGCTTACGCCGCGTACGCGCAGCAGTTCCAGGCGGTTCCGCAGCAGCAGCAGGTGTATCAGGTCGCGGACGTGTACGCGCAACAGGTGCAGGCGCAGGCGGAAGCGCAGGCACAGGCGCAAGCGCAAGCGCAGGCACAGGCGCAGGCGCAGGGGCAAGTTGCGCTGCAAGCGCAGTATTATCAGCAAGCACCCGCCGCCGCAGCGTATCAGCAGCCCGTAGCTGGTTACCAACAACAGGCCGCAGCTGGTTACCAGCAACATGCCGCAGCTGGTTACCAGCAGGTCGCAGCTGGTTACCAGCAACAGCCTGTGTACGTAACCCCTGCTGTTGCCGCCCCAACCCTCGCAGCCATCCCCGCCGCCCCCCAAGCTGCGCAGATGCAGCCTGCGCCTGCTGCGCCCGCCCCCCAGGGTTACCCCGCGCAAGCGGCGCCCGCGCAGGGCTACTATGCGGCGCAGGGGGCAGTGCCCGCGCAAGGCGCATACGTGCAAGCGGGGGTTGCGCCGCAAGGGGGGGTTTATTACCCGCTGCAGGCACAGGCGCAGGGTCAGGCGCAGGGGCAGGCGCAGGGGCAGATGCAAGGGCAGATGCAGGGGCAGATGCAGGGGCAGATGCAGGGGCAGATGCAGGGGCAGATGCAGGCGCAGCAGGGGCAGCAGCAGGGCGGGAAAGGCGGCGGCGTTGGGGAAGCTTCCCCCCAGCCTGGCGCAGCAGCAGCAGGAGGGGCTGCGGGGCGGCCTGGTTACCCGGTAACGCCACAGCTGCAGGCCCAACAGCAGCAGCAACAGCAGCAGCAGCAGCAGCAGCAGGGGGCAGGGCAGCAGCAGCAGGGAGTGGTGTATGCAGGATACTATGGCGCACAGTAGCTCCAGCTGTGCGTGACACCCTGTTAAAAGACTGGGCTGTGCTCAAGAGTCGTCTGTTACGGTGCTGCTCGGTCTGCTCGGTAGGTATGAATCTGTTAACTTGGAGGCTGCTTTCGAGGCGCCTGAAAGGGGGGTGGTTGTGGCTTCCAGTGAATGTGTTGAAGGCTGGTGGGAGCGACTGCAGCACCTGGGAGGGGTGATTGACGGTGGTTGTCGGTGGCTGCATGTGTCTACCCCAGCCAGTGTGTTTCTCTCTGTCATTCTCTTCTTCCATCTGCTGCTGCCACGTCCACGGAGGTTTGTGTTGGCTTGCCAGCTCCGCCTGAGCTCCTTCTCTCTCTCCCTCTCTCCTTGCGTAGCTGGTCTCTCACCATAAAGCTCTTTTCTCTCAAAGAAACATCACTTCACCTTGATTTCTCCAGCCTGTCTCGGCCAGGCTCCTCTATCTGCGTTTCACTTTCACTACCTGCTGGCTCCTGGCACACACTTCGGCCCTAATCTTCCCTCTTCCTGCTGTCGCTCCTCACCTCACCTGCATCTTTTCGTCTGTTAGCTCAAAACCTCTTTCCTGCGTTCTATCATCACTTCAATCACTGGTCACCGGCTCTCTGCCTTGAATCGTTCCACGCTCCCACAATTCTCCTCGTTACAGTCCCTCTCTTACTGTATTCTTTCTATCTGGAGCATCTCGACTCTCTCCATTGGGCCTGCTTCTGTGTCCTCCCTGTTGAATCCTAGCCTGCTGCTAGGCATGCTTCACCTTTTCTCTGCCAATGCTGCTGACTGTGATTAGCCGTGTTTGATGGAATTGGTTTCTTGCCTTTCAATGGTGTCAGTACTGGATCTTTTGGACTCATTCGGTGAAAGTTGGTCTTGGTAAACCCCTTTGGGTTTCGCTGCATTGTTGAGGGTTCTGTGATGTTTTATCTATGGTATTGCCATTGTTACTCTTGTTTCACTCTTCTTGTGCTGGTTTCTTCCGCTCCATTCCCACTCAATGACTTAGTATGTCTAAGTCTGTCTGATCTGATCCCATCCATCTTTGCATCGGTACTGTTAAAGACTGTTTCTCTGTTTGAATGTGAAGCCATCATCGGGGCAGATTGCAATTTACTTACTGCTGCTGTGCTTGATTAGTGCGAAATTTCAGTTACCGTATATAAGCATTGGCCCAGTAGCACCACTTATGCCTAAATTGGTGCATGACTTAAAAAATTGGTTAACCAGAAACTGTATTGGTTCAATTCTAAAACCCTGACAGTTTGTGAGATTTGTTGCACCACCATGCGGAAGCGTACAGCACCGTGCGCAATCGGTGCGATTTTTGAATGCATATTATGGTACACTTGCACGGCAGACCACCTGGAGTTCCTGGTTCAACGAGAGGAACTCGAGGATGCTGGACTCGCATGCATCGCTCTTGCTGCGGTGAGCTGGTCAAATTTTACGGGTTTGTGGTTTGCGTTGCGGTTTAAAGCGGTAAATGATAGGCTGGAATTTGGCTGACACAGCATCCCGCGGCATTCTCCAACGGTCATATTTTCCCCTTCCCCCTCCCCCACAACTCTCTACGCATAACATCCCTTTTGGCTCGATCACCAGCACGGAGTTTCTTGATTCATTAACACACGACTGAAAGAGGAACAAGCGTTGGATGCGAGTCTGTCAGCCATTCGCTGTTACTGTCACGGCTGCCAAATACGTCTGCTGATACTTCCGTTGGAGCGCTTCAGTAGCCACCCGGGCGACTCGAACCTGACAAATCTCGCGAAAACGTGTGTTAACCTAACGAGCACTCGTACCACTCTATCGTCCAGGATTAACAAGGTTCGTGCTGTGCCATGTGTAGAAGCCGAGACGAACAGGTGTGGTTACCGGTACTTCTAAACTTGTGCGGCAACAATCATCAGCATTTTTGCTGATCCTAGTCATCGGCAATGTGCATCTGATCATGAAGCGACCAAATGTCTGTCATGATCATCAGCAATGTCAATCGTCAGCAGTCTTATGTCAATCACGACCGCCAGCAATGTTTACTAGAATGGCTACTATTCACCACCGATTATCATGATCATGCAGCGATTTGACAAAGATGCTTAGCGATGATGTCTAACATAAATATCAGCAACGTCTATCACGACCATCAGCAGTACCAACCTGGATCATCGCCAATATCCTGGATCATCATGCTCATGCAGTGCCTCGGGAGTCAGCATGCAGCAAATCGGATCCCAAACCTCATTCATGAGCTCTCACATTTCGCATGCCGCGTTAGAATACAACGCCAATGTTAAAATGCTTGTCTTTCCCTCGCTCTGCGACATGGTCCCTTGGAGCTACAGCAAAACAAAGCCACTGACTTTATCAACATCGCAACCGATCGTGATCATCCTGTGCATTTCAAGGAGATCGTTGATCCGGTGCGCTCTTGTGCATTTCATCTACATTTGTTTCCGCATCCAGGACAAGTGGTGCTGAAGTAGAGATGTCTAATGTCGTATGCAAGTTGTGTCACTGGTTGAATCAGGAAATGGATACGAACGAGACAGTGCCAGGATCAGAGCCTGCTGTACTCAATACGACCTACAGCAATGACACGACCAAGCATATTGTCAATAGTCATGACAGCTCATCAAAAGAGATCACCATACTGTTGAAGAACAAGGGGATCGACCTCAGCAATGATTCTTTACGTCCTTCAGGTGTGGCGTTTGTGTAGTAGATTCGTGTCTTATTGGCTTGTAACAACTATTCTGCAGGTATTAAAAGTCTTGAGTTACAACTGACTCCTTGGAAGTGTTGAGGATTGCAGATCGAGTTGGAGCGGGTTGCAATAATGACACCAAAGGCACAGCGGCCTGAAGAAGAGGGTTTGTTGGAGTATCTTGAGAAGGTGATTGGGACGAACAAGTACATCGAGCAGATCAAGGAAATAGCCCAACGGTAATATATTCTTGTTTATTCACCGATGGTGCAAGATTCGCATAAATTCCTTCACCATTGGAGCTCGCTAGTTGTGTTTCTAGGGTAAGTACCAGTACCCAACAGAAATGAACCATCCCGAATCCTCTCACCAGCAGGTTCCTCCTGTGGCTGAATGCCTTTGTTCCTTCTTGCTCTGTCTCTCAGAGCACTTGAATAAGGTTGACGTTCAGGCGATGGATTTGAACAATATAGCTTAATACAAGGCTGGGTGCTTGACTGTGCTGTGCCCATTCGTTCATCTGGCCTGCTTGTCTGCCATAATCCTTGTTTGCCTGCCGCCTTGTCTGCTTGCCTCCTCGTCTGCTTGCTTCTCTGCTTGTCTGGTGTGTGCAGGCTGGAGGATCTGAACGCGAGAAGGGTGGGCTTCATGGAACGAATGCGGTTAGCGGAGAGAGAAAAGGACCAACTGGAGGTGAGTGCTTAGATTGAGCAAGCATTATAGGATCCTCATAAAAAATGAACTCGAGAAGCATGGATTTGGCAATGCAGGAGAAAGAAACACAGAGCAAGCACTACAGGAGAAACACAGAGTACCTGGCCAAAGCACCTGGCTTGAGTTCCATCTGCTCCAGGAGGCAAAGAGAGCGCCATGATGGTCAAAGCTCCATTCTTTGCAGACCAGTCCTTTCTGCACGCTGCAGAATAGTGTGTGTACTGGGATGCAACATGCTCATGTGGTCCCTACAAACTTTTCAAAGACCATCTCGTCCATTCCTACATTATCTTGTCGTTCCTTGTGTCACTCACTCTCCCATTCCCACTCCGTATGAACACTTCAAGCCATCTCTTTCGTTTCGACAGGCATTGAAGAAGAGAGCAGCCGCAAGTGTACCCACTGAATGTGGCACAGCAAACACAGCTGTGCATGACAGAGGCACACTACCTTTCCTGGCACTGTACAATGAAACCCATCCATTTCACCCACTTGCATCTTTAACCAACCTCATCGCTTGCATGCCGTTGCCTCCAGGAGCAAAAGAAAGCGGCTGAAGTGTTTCTGCTGAAGGAGGCGCAGCGCACCCAGCTGAACATGGCGGCCGTGTATTTGCAGCAGGAGGAGCGTGAGCACACGATGAAAAGGTCTAGCAGCCTGGCCGCAGACCTTGAAAGGGCGATCGAGGCAGACAGGTGAGGCCTGGAGCTGTTGTGGGGTAGAAGGTTGGTGGGAAGTGTGTTGAGCATTTAGAAATGGCATGGCTTCGGTACTTGTCCTGTCTTCATCCAGTACTGGATGAGAACAGTGAATCATGGAAAGAGAGGTCGTATTCAACATGAGAGTCTGAGCCTGCTGACTGTAGCACCGTTGGACGCAGGAAAACCGTTTCCATGCTTTCGGAAGAAATCAAGTGCAAAGAACTCGAGTTTGAGCAATGCAAAGAGGAGCTTAAAGTGAGTCTTGGGGGCAGTGAGTAACAAGGGAGTGGAAAGTTGGCCCAGAAAGTCGGCAGAAAGTTTGTCGGCAGAAAGTTTGTGTTCTTAATGATGCAAGCTTCATTGACAGGCCCTCGTCTCAGAGCTGAAGGCTGCCAATGCAGAGCACAACGCACTGGCAAAGAAGATGCCTGCCTGCAAGACAGGCAAGGTGGGTGACTGAACGATGGGGATGAACGGTTTGAGTGGAATGGGAATGTCCCGATGCTCGCGGGTAAGAGCAGATGCGCCAGGACAAGTTTTAAGTGTAGTATTTGTGCTGTTGTGATACTGAGATGACCTGTCCATAACATATCCACATGCCAGTCGCTCACTCACCACCCCACCTACTCACTCGGCAACCACCACCGTTTTTGTCCTTGTTGCATCTGCAGGAGAACAAAGAACCCAAGCAAGACAAGAGCCCGAGCCACTCTATAGGGGGCACGAGCAGCAGAGGCACGAGCAGCAAAGTTACGAGCAGCAGAGGCATGAGTAGCAGAGGCACGGATAGGAAGGGAAGCAGCACGGAGGACAAATATGTTTCTCTGCAGAAGCAAATAGTGGATGAGAAGCGCAAAAAGTTGATACAGGTGCGTTTGTAAACGGCTCTAAGGTGGCTCTACAGCAATGAAAAATTAGGAGCCGTTACTCGGAAGATGCTTTGAGGCCTTGGAGTGTTACCATGCAATGCAAGCTCACACCCTTACCCTTTCTCTCCTTTCCGCTTTTCCATCCCTGCCACCGTGCCTGCCTGCTATGTCGTCTTACGTTTATGCCTGCATAAGCAGGGCAGCGGCCTGCTACAGGGCAGCTAAGTAAAAATCACCACCTTTTCCAACTCTCCACACACCCCTCCCCTGGTTACGCCTGTACTGGTAGGCAGTTCAGTGCAGGCAGGAGGAGTGGCTCCTCAAGGCGAGGAAAATTACTCTGAAGTCACCACTTTATCCTGCTCCTCCTGCATCTCCCTCTCCTGGTTGCACCTGTGCTGGCAGCTTTTGAATCGCAAGAGGGATGAGTGCGTTGACAGGAGGAGGGGGATAAATGCAGTTCATAGCCAGTCCGAGGAAACCTTCTTGCGAGCGGTGAGATGGGGCAGGGCAGGCGAGGTGGGCGCAGGGTGGATGAAATGGGCGAAGGGGAGGTGAGATAGCTATAAGGAGAGAAGGCCCTGGTGAGGGCCATGAGAATGGATCGGGGTAAGTGCTTGGATTTGTTCAGGGCCGAATGTGAATCGTACATACATTGGGCTTTGCTTCCTTTCCTGTCATTCACACTGCAAGGTTGATAAATATAAGCATTTGGAACTTTGCAAGAAGGGAAATGTCATCATGAACTAGGCTCATCTTTCTCTTTTGCCATTCCTCTGGAAAACGACATCATCCCGACTCAAACCCTGAATTTATGACTTACTAAGAGTTTCACTTTGCTCATCCTTTGCATTCTTCCCTTGGTCTCCAAACGGTCAGAAGAAGGGACTTTCACAGCTGGAGGAGTTGAGTCGCCTTCATCAAATGGGTGTGGACCACTCACGCCTGGCGAGGAATGAGCTCAAGTCCCTGGGGAAGCTATTCTTATGCCAGATCTCAAAGTGTGTTCGTAATGCCAGCTCTCTGACTTTGCTCGCTACTCTGAGCTGTCCTCATTCTGTCCTCTGCTCGTTACTCTGAAGCGTTTATGCACTGCTACACCTGAGTCTCGAAGGGAGCTTTCTTAGAAACTGCGAAAGCTGATATATGTCAAGCAATGCATAAAGCGAGTGTGTGCGGGTACGAACAAGGCCGGCCTTCCTCGCACCTCACAGGTGTTTTTGAGATGTTTCTCTCTTCTCCCCCACACCCCCAAACACCCCCCCACCCCGCCTCCCCCCTCTCCCCCCGCCCAACCACCCTCCCCCCTTCCCCCCCCTTTCTTTTTGCAGCATGCAAGAAAAACGCGTGTCAGACGAGGACATGGAGCAGGCAGGCCTTTCTCACGCTCTCAACGAAGCGCTGGGCGAGTGGCTAGAGGCAGCAGGCGGAGATTCAGTTTTTGTCGACGAAGGGGCTGAGGCTGAGACTGCAGAAGGTGGGGTTGAGAACGTAGAGAGGAGTGAGGCTGCAGAGGGGAGTGAGGCTGTGGCGCAATGCCAAGTAATTGAGCCTGCAGCACACGCATCCGAAGAAGCGATGCAGAAACTGGGGAGGCTGCTATGCTGGCTGTGCAGTAACTGCATGAGCGCTGGATCCAGCCACGATGAGGTGCTGACAAAGCATGAGTCTGTGGGAGAAGAGCTCAAGGCGCTCAGGGAAAAGGTTGACATAAGCTACATTGACAAGTAAGTGAGAGCGGTTTGCTGTGTGAGCATGCAGGTGGGGTAAGTGTGGGTGTGAATGGATGAGTGAGAGTGAGTGTAAGGGGGTTGTACTGAGCAAGTATGTGTGTGAACGAAGGGAGGGAGAGAGAGAGTAAGTACTTGTAATTTTAGATTTTAGGACTTGGTGTATAAGCTGATAGGTCCCATTTTCACGAATATAGTGTACTCAGAGTGGTGCAGTCTGCTATGACATGACTACCTAATGTAAGGGCTTTAAGCAGAATGCTTATTTTGCTGTTTTGAACTTGCTCAGGTACCACAAGAAAGAAGACGTTTTTTTCGAGAGGTTCTTCGAAGCAGCAGATGTGACACTTGAGAGGAATGCCGTGAAGCAAGAGCACGAGGGGCTGATAAGGCATCGGCAAGATGAGTTCACAGCAGGCCTGGACGCAATCAGAATGCGGGTGAAGGGGATCTACCAGATCATGGCGCCAGGTGGCGATGCTGACCTGGCACCCGTTGACCCGCTTGACCCATTCACCCAAGGAATTCATTTTTCGGTGCGCCCGCCACAGCAGCAGCGCTGGAGGAGCATGGCCGACCTCGATGGACGAGAGCAGGTGAGAGCAGCCCTGTGGCCTTGCCAGACCATTTTTTCCACAGTGGGGCAGTGAATGTCACTGCTGCTGCCGATGCACCTGTTAGTCTGTGCTCCACTGGTCATTCTACGAGGACCACTGAACCAATGGAAACCTGTGCTTCGGCCTTTGCTCCCACCGCCGCAATCCAACAATATTGTGCTTGCTGTAGCATGCCTTTCGTTTTGCATCGCATCACATCACATCACATCGCATCGCATTGCATCACATCGTATCGCATCACATCACATCGCATCGCATCACATCGCAACGCCATCGCATCGCATCGCATCACATCACATCACATCACGCTGCACCACATCGCACCATACCACATCACATTACTTTACATTGCATTGCATCACACCCCACCACATCACTCCATCACAGGCACGCAGCTCCCTCGCGTTGGTGTTGGCAGTTCACCTGGGCACCCAGACTCGCCCCTAATTAATCTTGGTCTTGATGCTGCCATGGGTACGTAACGAAATCCTTAACTACGAGGTCCTTAACTACATGTTAGTAGGCGTTGTCGGTAGGTGCTGGGGGTCCAGAGACCACTACGTGTTACTGCATGCATGATCAATGTTGCAGATTTGCAGGGAACAGGTAAGTTCCGCACCTCACCCTCACTCTCTGATCTAAACCCCAATCCTTGAATTTCCGTTTCTCGCCATTGCAGCCTTCAAGAACACGTCCTTTTTGGCTGGAGCGCCACGTTCCTCAGCACAGGAGAACACATGTGTGACCTAGCCCGAACCCAAACCCTATTACATGTAGCCAGAACATGCTCATTCTCGCTGAACTCATGGAACGTCATGCTACAGGCACAGGGACACACTACCACACCGGTCATTGTAGTCACTGCAGAAACGGCCTAAGATTTGTGTAGCATTCTTGGAGGGCAGTGGCTGTCAATCGATTGTCTACAATGCAGCAAGATCACGAAGAACACAGTAGAGTTTGCTCTTTTTGGAACTTGGATGGTGTGTGCGGTGACGATAAATGACCGGTCAATATATTGGGATGAGGCAACAAGCCACTGAATATATACCATCAGCAATAATGAATACAAGATGCCAACAGAGCCTGCCAAGAAAACGGGTGAACGACCCATAACTGTGTTCATCAATCCACAGTGGACTGCTGCAGATGGGTGTCATGTTGGGGTGTGGATGGAGCACAGGGATTGCCGGAGAGGACGAGAGACCTGCCAAGGGATGGCGGAGGGCGTGGGATCGGGGGAGAGAATAGGATGGAAGGAGTACATATGGGGGAAGAGAGAAGGACACACAAATCAGTTTACAATATCTGAGCGTTATCAATGTACAACGTGCATTTATGACAGGGATATACACACGTGTACAGGCATACAGCAGGTGCAGAAGGGATGCTTGTAGGAGGGATGTTACGCAATGAGCATCACTCTTGTGGGTTCTGCAATGAGTGTGTATGATCAGGCCCTTGGTCTAGCTACTAATTTAGGATTCAGTCACTCACTTGAGGTGTGGAAGGGCGGACGTGAGGTGGAGCGGCGCAGAGGAGAGGCGGTTGTGGGAGAGGTCGAGATGGCGCAGGGCGGTGAGGGAGGAAAGGGAGTCGGGGAGGGCCTCTAGGCTGCGAAGGGAGAGGAGGGGGAGAGGGGGGAGAGGGGGGAGAGGGGGGAGAGTGGGGAGAGGGGGGAGAGTGGGGAGAGGGGGGAGAGTGGAGTGATGGGGCGACAGAGAAGGGACAGGTGGGTCACTCAGGGGAGAGGTTGAGATGGCGGAGGGCGGTGAGGGAGCGAGATGGGGATAGCCTCTTGGCTCGAGGGGAGGGAGGGGAGGCATGGGGGGGTGGGGGAGAAGAAGGGTCGGTCGTAAACCTCAATGTGCTTTAGATAGAAGGATAGATGTGGTTAGGCGAGGCGTGTAGTTTGGTATGGTGTGGTGTGGTATGGTGTGGTGTGGTATGGTGTGGTGTGGTATTGTGTGGTGTGGTATGGTGTGGTGTGGTATTGTGTGGTGTGGTATGGTGGGCATACGGTGCAACAGGTGCTAAATGGCATCTCACTCACCCGCTGCCATCACTCATCCGCTGCCATCTCACCCACCCGCTGCCGTCAATCACCCCATCTCACCCCCCTGCTGCCATCTCACCCCCCTGCTGCCATCTCACCCCCCTGCTGCTGCCTTTCAGATATTTAGGTAAAGCAGTCACTTCTAAGAAATGTTCTCACCCATTGTGAGCGAGAGTGAGGGAGGTGAGGCGCGGTAAACGTGAGAGGCCAACGCCCAGGCGACATATGCAGGGCTCGGTGACCTGGCGGGGAGGGGAGGGGAGGGGAGATGAGGGGAAAGGACAGAAGGGGAGGGAGGGGGGAAAGGTGAGGGAGGTGAGGTGCGGTAGACATGAGAGGGCCACGCCCAGGCGACATATGCAGGGCTCGGTGACCTGGCGGGGAGGGGATGGAGAGAGAAATGTTGGGGAAGGGGGGAGGTTGGGGGAGGTTGGGGGAGGTGAGGCGGAGAATGTGAGAAAGGGCCACGCCCAGGCGACATATGCAGGGCTCGGTGACCTGGTGAGGAGGGGAGGGGAGAGGAGGAGAGAGGATATGAGAATTGGTGCAGCGAAAATCCTCACGTTGTCTCCCACCTGCCCCACCTTGTCTCACCTCGCCCCACCTCGTCCCGTCCGCCCCACCCCACCTTGCCTCTCACCCGCCCCACCTTGTCCCTCACCCGCCCAAACTTGTCAACCACTCACCCTCGTTGTCTCTGACCCGCATCACCTCGCCCCACCTCGCCCCACCTCGCCCCACCTCGCCCCACCTCGCCCTACCTCGTCCCATCCGCCTGACCTGGGGGCACATGAGGTTGGTGCAGCGCAGGTCGTCACTTGCAGTCAAGTCCAGATGCTGCTGCCATGCCACGTGGCAGCAGGTGTGGGGGGGAGATGATGGAAGGTTAGAGTGAGGGAAGGATAGAGTGACAGAAGGAAGAGGGTGGAGACAGGAGAGGGTGGGATGGGAACGAGTGAGTGCAGAATAGAGGAGATGCAAAGAAGAGAGTTCGGGGCATCAGGAGCATCAGGAGAATTGGAAGCACTGGAAGTGGGATAATTGGGAAGGAAATGACAAGGGAGGAAACGCAGGGAGGGAGGGAAGACACAAAATGTGAGAGAGAGGGAGGAAGGAGCTGAGGGGGAGGAGAGAGGGGGCGGAAGATAGGGGATGGCAGGGAGAGAGGAGGGAAGAATCCATGCAAGACGAGTGAGACATTGCGGGCATTGGGAGGGAGGAAAGACACAGGATGTGAGAGAGGATGGAGGAGGGAGGGAGGGGGGAAGGGGGGGGAATGTGGAGTGAAGGAGGAAAGACGGACTCGTGCAAGAGAGAAGACATGGCAAGCACCTATTCCATTGTCCTCCTCTCACCTCAACAGTCGCCGCATTTCGCAGGGCAACAGACAGCGAGTTCGCCCGTTTCGCCGCTTCGCCATCTCTTCGCCAACCTGCGCCCTCGTCGCCCCGCGAGTCACAGCGACCGTCGATGCCCTCCGCCGCCGTTTGAGGCGCCTCAAAACTCGCCGCGCCCTCTGCCGCTCCGCCAGGTGCGCCCTTTGCGGCTCCGCCAGGTGCGCCCTCTGCTGCGCCGCCAGGTGCCGTTATCGCGCACGCCTCAATCGACCGGGTCGAAGCCTCTGAAGCCGAATCACCCGCCGAGGTCACCGAAACGAGATCTCTGAAACGCGAGACCGAGTGTGGAGCGCGATCCCGGTGCTCGCCACTCGCCGATGGCCCCGGATTTCTCTCCCGCTGATCGATATCGCCTATCGACGCACCCGCATTCGCATCCCCCCTCGCGTCCCCCCTCGCTTCTCCTCTCGCGTTTCCCCCCTCATCCGCTGCTTGCGCGCATACCGCCTCGTCGCTCCGCGTGGCCGCCGAATCGCTCCCCAGAGCTCGACTGATCGCGCACCGGTGCAGAAGCGACGAGGTGAGAGGGTGGGAGAGGAAACGCGAGTGGAACGACATTGTCGAAAGATGTAAGCAAAGAAAGTTCGGGAAGGTTGTTCAGATAAAGTAGAAAATGTTGACACACCCTGGTGAAACTGCAATGGTGGCCTATTAGCTCAGCTGGTTAGAACGTCGTGCTACTAACGCGAAGGTCACAGGTTCGAGACCTGTATGGGCCAGTTCATTCTTTGCTCCATTTGCTTTCTGCAAGTCTTTGCTCCGTTCAGCGCTTGAAAAATAATCGCAAAACGAGGTAGACTGGTTGGAACTGTAAATTTGATGTAGGTGCTTGTATCCTGAATTGCGGAACTCTGCAACCAGTTCCATGCCATATTTGGCACCGCCCTTGCTAGTGCCAACCAAGCCAAGCGAATTCTCGAAAGCTGCTGTTGTGATATGGCTGGGCATTTCGCAAATCCTCACAGTCGATCCAGGATAGCGCGTTCCAGCCTGGCTGGTGGTAGGAAGTCACTGATCGGCGGGAGAGAAATGTTGTGATCCGCCACTCGTCCTAGCGAGACAGACAACTCGCGAGCATGCACTCTAGGGGGCTGAAGCCCTGATCCGCGTCGCGCGGTCCGGCTTGAGATGTTGGGAAGGGGGTTTGGAGAAAAACAGTGATTGGCTCACGAGGGGCGACAAAAAAATGATTCCGCTAGAGCTTCGGGCATTTCGTAGGTGGCGGGAGGGGGTGAAATGGCGGGAGTGGGTGAAACCGAATGGCGGGAGTGGGTGAAACCGAATGGCGGGAGGGATGAAACAGATTGGCGGGAGGGGGGGGAAACGAAATTGCGGGGGAGGGGGGAAACAAAATTGCGGGGGAGGGGGGAAACAAAATTGCGGGGGAGGGGGGAAACGAATTTCGACGGGGAGGGGGAAATGAAATTGCGGGGGCGTGGGGAAACGAAATTGCGGGGGAGGGGGGAAACGAATTTCGACGAAGGGGTTGAAAGCACACCTCGTAACCCACTCAGTCAAGGGATAACCTTTGATGCACATTCAGCTGAATGTGCACCCCGGATCACATTGGCCTATCTCAACAATCTTTGCCTCATCGCCGTGTCCTTTTTTTGGAATCATTTGCACGGTGCTCTATTCTGCCTCTAGTCTAGTGCCACCTGGCTGATGACTGTTGAGGGGAACGTACGAACTTCGCGAGTCTACCCGTCAATAGAATCAGCGATTCAGCGAACGTACGGGATGAGCGGTCACGACTCACGGCGAGTTAGGACGGGCAATCATAGAGAACCCACAAGGGGTACTTGTCGTCGTCACGACGAGGCCAAGGTGGAACCAAGGCGGAGACGGAGGCGGAGGCGATACGCAAACAACACTCACCACACCGCAAGTCACGGCGGCCCTTCCATTCTTAGCTGTCATTTTCGTCGGTGCTTAGACTTGGGACTTTCTCATCGAGTGAGATAAGGCTGTTAGTGGACCCGTCACCTCCGAAGTGTGCCTCTGAGTGCTCGGTACCTGCTGCGCTAGTGTGACAATCTCGTCCCTGACGGATCAAACGCCTTGACGGACTCCTCGTTTAGCTTCGATACGTCTAATCAGCACGCCCAATCGCGAAATTCGCCCGAAGCCGCCACGATGTTTTCGCCGCTGGCCTGCTTCTCTCCGCACAACTTCGCCAGCGATTTCATCGATTTTGGCGACGATGTATCTCTCGACGAAAGCTTTTCGCAAGCAACGCCAACTACGCGGACCGTACCGAAAATTCCCTCCCTCTCGTCCCTGCCGGACTTCACGCGGCCGCTCACAAGCCCCGCAGCTACGTGCGTCGCAGCCTTTCCCGTCTGCTGCTCGCCCACCAGCGACGGCGGTTTTCGTGGTGACTCCTTGCGACGCCACGTACGACACATCGAGCGACGAGCCAACGACGCCTCGTGCGACGGTCGGCGCGACAACGAGTCGCACGAATTGTCGTTCTGGGCGTCGGAATGCGCTCAGGCGGAGCGGAACGACGTACGCCCACATCGCAAACTCCCCCCGGTCTCCGTCTCCGTTCCCCCTGTTATAGTGTCATCGCCTACCAGAACCGAGAGCCGCCGCCCTGCTCCCACGGGGAATGGGACCCGCAACAACTCCAAGCGCAATTCTAATGGCGCCGGCGGCGGTGGCGGCGACGGCGCAGACGAGAAAGGGGAAGCCGCCGCTGCGGCGTCGGCTCGAATAGCGGCAGCGCGGACAAATCCGAAAACCGCAAAGACGACAGAAGTAGCTGTTGAAACAGTCGCCGCCGCCAAGAGTCGCCTGCGCGCACGACCATCGCTGGTCATCCCAGACCCCGCTGGGGAGCCGTTGGATTGTAACGAAGATTTCGACTCGAACAACGTCACGGTAGCGAATTCTGAGTTACGTGGTAACCACCTGTCGCCGCCACACCGCAATTTCACGAATAAACCGCTGCCGTCGCGCAGCCGTGCAAAATCGAGGCCGCGCACAGCGCCGATGGGGATTGCGCGTTGGTTTTGGGACGTCGCGGCGGGAGTAGCAGGAGCGGGCGGAGCGGGAGAAGCGGAAGGAGTGGGAGGCGCGGCAGCCGAAAGCCGGACCAGCAAGCCGTCTGAGGATGCGACTTTGGCGGTGACAGCAACCGGACGCCGCGCAGCGCCGGCCTTGGTGATTGACATCCGCGGCGGCGGCAGCTGCAGCGGCGCGTTGGGCGGCGACGGGGATAAAGCAGCGTCGGTACGGACGGCGCTGTACCCATCGGCGCGCAGTGAAGGCGGTGGCGGCGAGCGGAGCGTGCGCGACGTGCTAATCGTGGAAGGGGGAAGGCCGCCCGCGGATGCGGGGCGTGCCCGAGGCGGTGTGTTCCGCAAGAAGCAGCGGCGGGGGAAGGGCAAGCGGAGCGTGTTCGTGTACGAGCTGGTGCGCGCGCCCGCGGGGGGAGGCGGCGGGGATTATGGGGGCCGCGGATTGCCGCGCGCGAGAACAGCAGGCGCCGCGGAGAGTGGCAGTGCTGGGTTGTGGGGGACGGACGGCGCGGAAGGAGTGGCGGAGGGAGCAATGGGAAAGGCGCAGGGTTGGCAGCAGCGGTCGCTGGATCGAAGTGACACGCAGAGCGACATTGCTGACGTGGACGAATGGCGAAGGGAGATGGAGAAATATCTGACGGAGAAATTAAGGCGAGAATCGGGTTCGAAGGAAATGGGGCGAAAGGAGAAAGAGGTTACGAGAGAGGAAAGGGAAAGTGGCGGCTCGGAAGGGGAGCAGCACGAACGGGAGAACGGTAGCGGCGGCGGCGGAAGTTGGGGGTTGCGAGACGCTGATGATGACGACTTGTTAGGAGCAAGCGGGCGCGCTTGTAATGCGTACGGGGGCTGTGACGAAGGAAACAACAGCTGGCGCGATACAAGCAGCGAAGGGGAGGCAGCGGGGATTGACCAGTGGGACCTGGACGCGGATATCGAGGCGCACCATAGCGAGGATGAAAGCAGCGCTGTGCTGTCCGCCGCCACGAGCGGCGACGGGGGCGATCCGTGGGGCGTTGGGGGCAGCAGTGGCAGCGAGGAGCAGCGAGCGCTGCAGCGGCAGGGGCGAGACAAAGGACTAGTGATAGACTTGGGAGTGGATGGGGAGGAGTTGGGAGTGGTGAGGAGGGACGAGGATTGGTTTGAAGAGGCGGAGGGCGTGTTGCTGGTGGACGAAGGGCGTGTCGTGCCTTGGGAGTCAGACGGTGGTGAGCGCGGCAGAAACGGAGAATGGGGAAGGTCGCGAAGCTGTGTGGAAGCGTCTGTCCGCCAAGCCAGCAGGGCGGCCGTTGCCCGCGCTGCAGCGGACGCGCAGGCAGGCAGGAGAGGCGACGGCAGCGATGGCAGTGGGAGTGACGGCAGCACCGGCCGTGGCAGCGACAGCAGCAGCAGGGACAGGGAGGGTGGGCGGCCCGTGCTGCTGCGGTGCGAGGGCGTGCAGGGGAGCAACCGCGTCCGCGCGTTTGATCCCAGCGAGTACCTGCCTGCGCCCACAGCACCCGCAGCACCTGCAGCACCCGCAGCAGCACCCACAGCTGCAGGTGGCGTGCCTGCGAGCGAGCACCACTGCGTGAGTGCAGGTGCAGGTGCAGGTGCGAGTTGGAACACACCCACGGCAGCCGGTGCAGCCGCTGTGCCAGAGGGCCGTGAGACTGCAGCGCAGGGAGGTGCGAGGGCGAGGGCACGCCAGGGAGATGACGCGGCGGCGACGTCAGCAGCGGCGGGAAAGAGCCAACACGTGTCGGCATGGTGGCAATTCGGTGGGGCTGATAAGAGCGCTGATAAGAGCGACAGCAGCGGGCAGGCCGGCAGACGGAAGAGCACAGGTGGTGGAGTGAGCAGCGGAGTGCATGGGGGTCGGTCCCGGCCGCTGGGACCCCCACCCACGCCCCAGAGCCCTGACCACGACGCACGCATGGAAAGCCGCACCTCGCACTTGATATCACCACCGGCTCTCCCCTCGCACGCATCAGCAGCGTCATCGTCCCGCCTACTGCCCTCCCCACGCCTCCCGCCCTCCCGGCGCCTCCCGCCGTCCCCCAGCCTGAGGAGGCAGCAATCCGCTGCGGCTTCGCTTGCTGCGGTGGAGGCGAGTCAACGGCAGCGTGAGAGGCAGGCTGATTTGACTGCACGAGCAGGCAAGCAGAGCAGGGGAGCGCGGGAGGAGTGCGGGCGAGCGGCGGTGGTTTTCCACAAGAGCAGCAGCACTGGCAGCAGTGGGGGAGGAGGAGGTGTCAGTGGCACCGGCAGTGGCACCAGCAGTGGCAGCAGCCAGGACACATCGAGCAGTAACTACAGCAAGAACAGCACCCAATGCCGCACCTCGCCCTCCCCATCCACCTCTCGTCCCTCTCCCCCACTCCCTTGGTCACCTCCTCCCACGTCCCTCGTCCCTCTCCCATCACCCCCGTCCGTAGTCCCTCGCCCCTTGCTCTCCCTCTCTTTCTCAGCTTCGGTTTCAGCTTCGGCCAAGCCTAGGCCTCTGAGCCGTGCCAACTCTGCCGCCCCAGCGCTCCTGCACCCACAGCCCATCTTGCTGGCTGGTGGGAAGCGATTCAGCACCCGCTGCCCTGCCGCTGCGGCTGCTGCTGCCGCCGCCGCTGCAGTTGTTGCAAACGGCGGTGGTGCTAATGCTGCTGCTGCTGCAGCGGCTGCCAATGGTGCTGGTGCTGTTGCTGCTGCCAATAGCGGTGGTGGTGGTGGTGCTGCTGCTGCTGCTGCTGCGACTGGGAAAGCAAGAGCAGGGAGAGCAGCAGAGGCGGCAGGGATAGCAGGAAGGAAGGGAGCAGTGGGCCTCAAAGCGAGCGCGGTGGTATACCACCCGCCCTTCAGCAGCTATCGTCACCAGGCTGACGTGGCAGCCCAGGAGGAGGAGGCGAGTCTGAGGGAGCTGGAGCAGCAGCTGGAGAGAGAGAGGAGGAGGATGGAGGAGGAGGAGGAGGAAGACTTGTTGGCAGTGGCTGGTGAGAGGGGATTGAGGGAGGTGCGAGTGATGGAGGGCGAGTGGGAGGAGGGGGGTGCTTGGATGGTGAAGATGCCCGGAAGGGGGGAGTCAAGGAGGCTGGAGGAGCTTTGTGAGAAAGCGGTTGGGATGGGTGCTGGTGGGGTGGGGATGGGGTTCGATGGGGTGGATATGTGTTTGGAGCTGGAAAGAGGGGTGGTGAGCATTGGGCCTAGTGTGGGGGGTAGAGGAGGGATGGGAAGGAGCTTGAGCATGGGAATGGGTTGCTGGGGTTGGGTCCAGATGCGATGCCGGATGCGAGAGGGAGAGAGAGGATGGGGGTGATGCAGGGACTGAGAGAGCATGCAGTCACATCACCAGCACCTGTACCTCCTCCCATGCGACGATCCTGCACAGACACACGGCAGGAGAGGCGGGCGAGGGAGCAGCTGGAGAAGATGGGTGCGTGTGTGAAACAAGATGTGGGAATGGAAGCAGCAGCGGCGCCACCCATGCGACGGTCCCGCACTGACACGAGGCAGGAGAGGCAGGCAAGGGAGCAGCAGGAGCAGAGGGAGCAGTTGGAGCAGATTGGTGTATGTGTGAAACAGGATGTTGGTCTGGTTCCCGTGCCACCTCCCATGCGACGGTCACGGACTGACACGCGGCACGAGAGGGGGATGAGGGCAGGGCAGCAGGCAATGACACCAGCAGTGAGGGGAGGTGGCAGAAGAAGCGAAGGGTGCAGCAGAGGGGAAGCAGGCAGCGGGCGGGTGTTGCGGCGAGGCAGCACACAGCCGAGCCGGCGCTTGGAGCAACAGGAGGGGGTGGCCCGGCGCAGAGAGGGGGACCTGCTCATCCGCACACACGCACTGTGAGTACTGTGGATAAAGGGCAGGGGGCAGGGGGCTGGGGGCAGGGGGCAGGGGGCAGGGGGCTGGGGGCAGGGGGCAGGGGGCAGGGGGCAGTGGGCAGGGGGCAGGGGGCAGGGGGCAGGGGGCAGGGGGCAGTGGGCAGGGGGCAGGGGGCAGGGGGCAGTGGGCAGGGGGCAGGGGGCACGAGGCAGAGGGGGAAAGGGGAGGGGGAGGGGGTGGCCCGGCGCAGAGAGGGGGACCTGCTCATCCGCACCCATGCTCTGTGAGTCCAGTGGGAGGGGGGGTAAAGGTGAGTTTGAGGCATCTCAAAACGCGCAGAGAGGGGGACCTGCTCATCCGCACCCATGCTCTGTGAGTCCCATAGGTGGGGGGGGGGGAAGGTGAGGGGAGGGGTGGTTGTGATTGTGTCTACTGGCAAGCTGCTGAAGCCTGTGTGGCAGGAGGTGTGCTCTGCTGTTGATGTCGTCTCATCCCTTCTTCGCCGCTCACTCTTTTTGTCTGTCCCTTGCACTGCTGCTGCTGCTGCTGCTGCTGCTGCTGCTGTGTGTGTGCAGAGGGCAAGACGCGGAGATTCTGGTGCTAGACAACTGACAGTGGCGATGGGCACAACACAACGGCAGAACATGTGATGGCAACTGATAAGGATGATGGCAACGCTGATTACAAACTGACGATGATGGCACTGCCATCCTGGGTTGCGTATGGGGCAAACCTCTTGCCACACGGCTTGGCAATGTTCAGTGGGCTGCTTGCAAGAAACTTTGCTGGCATTCCATTCCAGACTCACGTCTCCCCGTTCCTGTCACTCAATCAACGCCGTAGTGTTTCTGTCCAGTGACCACCCACGGCCGTGGTATGAAGGAAAGTGGCTCATACTGTATACCGTACCAAGTGTTACATGTGCGAGCGAGTGAAGATTGCACTAAGGAAGCAAAAACAAGTACAACGTGTATTCAAAGGCATGAGAAAATACAGCAAATGGTAACGCGGTGCGGCCGAGCTAGCTTTTGTGCAATGCTGGAAGCGAGGTCTTTTGAAAGTGATGCGGGAGAAGGTGGCCAACCA
Organism: Closterium sp. Naga37s-1; assembly: GCA_947471745.1. Lineage (NCBI taxonomy): Eukaryota > Viridiplantae > Streptophyta > Zygnematophyceae > Desmidiales > Closteriaceae > Closterium > Closterium sp. Naga37s-1. The sequence continues at coordinate 2,455,395 of CANJKZ010000768.1, read as the reverse complement.
CCGTTACCAGTAATAGGCGAAGTACGGTTGGTCTTGTACGCGATGATGATGTGTTCAGTATCAATATACGGTAGGAAATTTCATTACATTATGGAATAGTGATGGTTGGAAAATGCATTGTGGGACTAGGAATTGTAAGGCAAGAAAAGTGGAGTGCCCTGTAGCACTAGAAAATATGAGAAGATAATAACAAAGGATTCCGGAAGTATTATCCAAAGTGCTTATTTATCGTGTGTAACATTGTGGGAATGTCTATCAATCTACCACCCAGTAAAGTACTGTAACTTGAACATAGCAGGAAACTATTGGACCGTTTTGAATCGCACATATAGGACTCTTGCTAGGTCACTTACTAGGTCTACGCGATTCGACGTGCCGGCTCTTTGTGCACGATGCTCCTATCCACATACTGTACCACGATTTGGAGTGAGGTGACGTTAGGTGAGGTGAGGCCATTGATTTGGCAGGCGTGTTCTATCGGTGAGCAGAGCTAGAAAGAATGAACATCGTGAGCCCGACCACTCGAGCTCTACCTTGTTTGCCAAGCCGTGACCTGCCAAACTCTCCCTTTTGCCAGACGATACCATTTTAAATCTGCACGCCGCCGCTTATATCATAATGCGGCGTTTTCCCAGGCGTGCCGCCGCACGCCGCTGCAGTAACGCCGGAGCTTGCGTTCTCCTCCTCGCAGCCCTTACGATCACTATCGGCGCTGCTGCTTGCTCCCTTTTCAGCGTTAGTACTAGTACTACTACCAATCGCCCACCGCCGCGGCGGCGAGATGTCCCACAGCGGCTTCTGTCCAGACAACGCCTGCTGTCTCGCGCTCAGCCCAGCCGTGCCCAACGCTCTCTTTTGAAGCTCGCCGCTACCGGCAGCGCTGCCGCGGCGGCCGACGCGAGCGTTGGAATCGTTCTCGAAAGCTCGCAATGTGAGTCGGTTTGTTTTTGAGACGTCTCAAAAACAACCTCGCTTCACGTGGCCGACGCGAGCGTTGGAATCGTTCTCGAAAGCTCGCAATGTGAGACGGCTTTTCCAGTTCAGGCTCTCAGCGCGCTTCCTCACTTTGAGAGCTCAGCGCGCTTCCTCACTCTGATAGCTCAGCGCGCTTCCTCACTCTGATAGCTCAGCGCGCTTCCTCACTCTGAGAGCTCAACGCGCTTCCTCACACTGAGAGCTCAGCGCGCTTCCTCACACTGAGAGCCCCCCGACCTTTCTTTTTTGCAGTAAATGTGCTCCCATTTCCCCGTTGTGCCGCCAGAGCAGGCACTGCTGCAGCTGAAGGCGGCGTGGGGCGTGTGGGCGGGAAACAGCAACGCCACCACGGAGTGCCCCCCCCCCTCCCCCTCTTCCCCTCCCTCCTCTCCCCTCCCGATTGCATTCTCGACGTGCCTGCCCCCCCCCCCCCCCCCCCCCCCTCCCCCCTTCCCCCTTCCCCCTCTTCCCCTCCCTCCTCTCCCCTCCCGATTGCATTCTCTGTACCGGCAGTGAAGGTGCTGCTGCAGCTGAATGCGGCGTGGGGCATTTGGCCGAACAACAGCAACGCCACCACGGCGTGCTCTGCATGGAATGGCGTCACCTGCAGCCCCAAAGGGCTCGTCGTTTCCCTGTGAGTCTCATTGCGCGCACTGCATTGCATGGGATGCCATCACATGCAGCCCCAAAGGGCTCGTCACCACCCTGTGAGAATCGTTCCGCCACTCGCTGTTCTCGTTACACTAGATTTCTGCTCGGTGCTGTGTGTCTCCCTTTATAAACATGTCTTAACTGGCCTCGTTGCAATGATTCCCTCCCAGTTAGGCCGTGGTCTTATGTCACGGGCGTTGTATTGGTATCCATAGCCTAGGGTTCGAATCCAGCTAGCCACGATTTTTCGCCTGAAAATGCGGTGGAGCTAAATTGAACTTCGAGGTCCCTGCCAAGCCGACACCCTGATCCGACGAGAGCGTTGACTCCAGGGCAGCACGGGTGTAATGCATGCAGTCTTCTTGCAGCGTATGTTTTTTGAGAATCTAAAAAAAGCACGGGTGTAATGCATGCAGTCTTCTTACTTACACCAAGGGTTTACAAGGGGACTGTTGCTGCGCTGAATAAGCCTCTTTTTGGCCAACCTAGTCTAGTAAAGAACCGGGCGGTTCTATTCCCCCTCGGTACTTTTAAGACGTCTCAAAACTCGTTCTGGCCAACCTAGTCTAGGCACCGGGCGATTCTATGCCCCCTCGGTACGCCGTCGTTACTCCTCATTGGCCCTCTGGCCTCTCCTTTCCCCCACAGTGTTTCACTGACTGTATCACCCTTCCGCTGTCTGCTCCTCTTGCAATGATCGTGTCGAATTGTGTGTGTGTGTGTGGGAGCATTGCAATCCGGACAAGGGGGGGAATGGGTTGAAGGATGTGGGGGGTGGGATGGGGGAGGACTGGATATTTGGGGAAGGAAACTGGGGTGGGCGGGAGATGGGGGAGGAATGGGAGCTGGTTGGTATTGCGTGTGTGCATGCATGCGTGTGTTGACAGGGATTCAAGTCTAGTGCGGCCTAATTGGGAATTTTACAGTTACTCCATACCTGCCTCCATCACCGGTCTTTCCACTCTGCAACTCCTGTGCGTCACCACCACCCACCCACCCACCCACCCACCCACCCACCCACCCACCCACCCACCCACCCACCCACCCACCCACCCACCCACCCACCCACCCACCCACCCACCCACCCACCCACCCACCCACCCACCCACCCACCCACCCCTCTCTCTCCACTACAGTCTACATCCATCTTGCATTGCATCTACCATATACCTTTCCGTCATTAGCCATGGCCTCGCCCCAACCTCGTACTGCTCTGCCCTTTAATCTCGTTTTCACATTCACATGCCACAACCCTACTGACCATACCCTCTTCCTGCCCTTGCATGCCTCCCTTGCATGGCTCCTTTGCATGCCTCCCTTGCATGCCTCCGTTGCATGCCTCCCTTGCATGCCTCCCTTGCATGCCTCCCTTGCATGCCTCCCTTGCATGCCTAGCCAGATCACAACCTGCATGCCTTCATTGCATTGAAGAGATAACTCCATTTTATCCTCCTCTTGCCATCTCCACTGTTGTTCGCGCTCCCATCCCATCCCGCAGTGATCTGACCAACGTTAATCTGTTCGGGCCCCTTCCATCCCTCGCCAGTCTCACTGGCCTCACGCACCTGTGAGTGTTGCTCTTCCTTGGCTCCAAACCAGGTCAACTGAATGTTGGACTAGGCCCTGACTTTTGAGTCGACTCAAACCCATTGTTCCATATTAGGTCAACTGAATGTTGGACCCTGCCCTGCCCATCCAATATGCCCGTTCAGCACCCTCCTTTCACTCCTCTGCACCCCCTGATCCTGCTCTTTCTAGCTTAATCGATTGTTGCTCCCGCAAATTTTCAAGACTGGAGTCATTTCCCTTCCATTCCACAACTATCATTTTCCTTTCTGACCCTTTTCCCACGGCGTTCATTACCAATCGCTTGTACAAGTACTTTTGAGTCGACTCAAAAGTCGTACTCGTCAAGTCCTCGTTTATTCCAAATAACAAAATCCTTATTTCCCCTGAACCCTGCATCCCCGTGGCTGCCCCATGTGGTTCCATTTCCCACTAACTGTACCACGTGCACCGTTCATGTGCACTGTTGCTGCTTGCATGCCCCATACGCACTGTTGCTGCTTGCATGCCCCATGTGCACGCAGAGCTATTTTTATGGATGGTGACATCAGTCACACTGGCACTTTGGAGGGACTGGCCTGGCTCTCCTCCCTCACCAACCTGCAAACACTGTACTTCACGCAATGCAAACACTGTTCGCCTTGCAAGCCAGTGTTTATTCCTGCGAGCAATTTAATGTCACTGTCACTCTTCTTTTGCTTTGTCATCCATCCTTGCTGTCTTAGTTTAGCAATTGCCTTTAGCTGACGTTAGGCAAAAGATGTGGCTGGAGAAGTTTCTGAATTTTCAGTTACATGTTGTTCAACACAGGAGATTCGACTCAAACAAAACATTTTATGCAATTAAAAAGGAGTCGGGAGCCTCGTGTAATGCGTCTGCCGCATTTAGCCACGTACCGTACGGCGGAACCGGATTCACTAACCAACCCTGAAACTAAAACTGACCTGTTGCGTTTGTACCAAACATGGTTCAATTGCGGTTGGACATTTTAGGCACGTGAAAGAAGTAGTGTTTTGAGACGTCTCACGTGGAAATTCAGTTGCGGTTGGACATTTTAGGCTGAGGCAAATTACTTCTCAACATTTGCCAACTTGTTTTCGGTTTTCTTGTCCTTTTCACGTATGCTTTCCTTAGCTCCTTCACTTTCCGTCCAGCCCCACCGTTCTAGCTCACACCATTGTCCAGCATGCAATGCAGCAGTCCCCATGCTCCTACGTTACACCACCCCCAATGGCTTCTCTTCTCCCGTGTCGCACTTCCCTCTCTTCAACCAGGTCTCTAGAGTACTTGGCATTTCTCACAGGGGAGTTGTCTTCCCTGCACTTTCTTTCACAACTGAGAAGCCTACATCAGCTGTGAGCATCATCGCCATACAAGAACGTACGGTACAGTGGTGGCGCGGCTCCTTGCTGAATGGGGGCCGTTACCGTACGCACGGTACGGTACAGTGGTGGCGTGGCTCCTTGCTCCTATTCTTAATCTGCATGTCACCATGTGACTTGGTCCATACCAGCTCGCATTTGGCAATGGTGTTTGCATGTGCATGAGTGCAGGAAAGTCCGGAGTCTCAGAAACGCCACGGGGGAGTTACCCAGAGAGCTTCAGTACATGACTGCCCTCACTTCATTGTAAGCTCCACTCAAGTCCGATGGGACAGGTGAAACGGATTCGTTCATGTTCGTGCACGAGTAACACATCCCCATCCCCATCCGCATCCCCATCCCCATCCCCATCCCCATCCGCATCCCCATCCCCATCCCCATCCCCATCCGCATCCCCATCCCCATCCCCATCCCCATCCGCATCCCCATCCCCATCCCCATCCCCATCCCCATCCCCATCCCCATCCCCAGTTCCAACCCCTCGCCGGACATGACTGCAGCTCCATTGGCTTGTCTACATGACGTGCTCTGCTCTGCTCTTGCTTTCCTCCCTGCTGCAGGGATCTACCCGACCTTCGTTTCGTGGAGTTCCCCATTTGGGTCACTCGACTTACCAACCTTCAGTATCTGTGAGCTCCAGGGTTGCGGGTTTAGTTTTCCTCCTACTTCACCCTCCTACTTCGCTCTCCACCATTGTCACACACCACATCCCCCACGAGGCACGGGGAGGATCACATGTGCCAGCCATGGCGAGGCGATGGCTGGGATTGAGGTGCTCTAAGTGCGCACACGCACCATTGTCACACACACGCCACGCCACATCCCCCACGACGCACGGGGAGGACCACACATGCCAGCCATGGCGATGTGATTAGATTGAGGTGCTCTGAGTGCGCCGCATCTTGCTGGCATCTTCTTGTGTGCAGGAACCTGGAGGCAGACTATCCACACCGGCAGGGGCGATTGCTGAATGATGACCTCTCTCAGCTCACAGCACTCACCTTCCTGTGAGTCTACTGTGGCTTTCACTTGGTGCGGATCCTTGGTGTCAGCTTTTTGTTTTCATATGTAAGGCCTTCAGGACTTGGGTTTCCTTCTTACTCGTTGCAAGCTAGTACTGCAAGGGTGTTGGGAAAGCAGTGGACATGTCCAAGCGTGACGCGTTAGAGGTGATATGCATAAGAAGGTTTGTTCATATGGTCCACTCAGACTGTCTCTGATGCCGCAACGCTATCGCAAGAAAATCACTCATAATTCCTACCCTAGTTTCTCATGACTCCCACCAGTTATTACTCTGGCGTCCACCTGTTGCCTGCTCTTCAGCTCCCTTAAAGGAAACAACCTGGAAGGATACCTTCCCAATAGCTGGACCAATCTGGCCCATCTGCAAGTGCTGTGAGTTACTGTTTACCATAACAACTTGCCATCCTGCCATGTTGCCATAGTGAGTTTCTCTCTACAGTATTGAACATGTATCCGATCCAAGCAGGAGCTTTGTTTGCCAAAAACAAGCGGAATTAGTAAGGTCCTAGAACATATACTGTGGCGTCTAGGATTGAGCAAGTATCCGAACCAAGCAGGAGTTGCTTTCGCCAAAAACAAGCGGAACGGCTCGAAACAAACTTCTACAGCCCTTAACTTAAATTGCTTCTCTAGGAAACGCGCGCTGCTCGAGCTGCAAACCTGGAGTTGGACGTGCCTCAACTGATCTGTTTTGAAGCTTTCGAATAGTTCAACTCGAACCAGTACTGGTCCCTTACAGTCTGGTTTCAGTAAGTTACAGAAATAAGGCAGCGTTTTTCTTTGATTAAAGCCTATCCCTGTGGTTCTTTAAACAACATTTTTTTTTAAAAACAGTAACTTGGGAGTCAACAAATTTGAAGGCACAATTCCGGCAACATTCTCGGCCCTAACAGGCCTGACCTTATTGTAAGTTTCATGTGTCCTCCCTGCTTCCATTGTCCCACCCTTACTCCTTGTCTATATCCCTCGTCCCTTCCTCACTCCGTACACCACTTGTTCTGCCCCCCTCTACTGCAGACACCTTTCCTATAATCAACTGTCTGGTACCATCCCCGCATTTGCCACCAGCATCAAGTCAATGTATGTCATTCTTCCCTCCGGCTCCAGTCAATATATGTCACAAGCCTCACCGGAGCACATTCTACTTCCCATACCTTCATGATTCAGTACATTTTCAATATTCAGCTTCCCCTCTTTCCTTCATGCATTCCCTTCCCTGCCAAACCATTTTCTTTTGCCTCGCTAGATCTTCCGGTCTTTATTTCTGTGCTTGAAGCTCTCAGGCTTTTTCTGTCGCAGATCCATTTTGCATGTGCTCCCAGCCTCTATCCTTGGTGCCTTCAACCAATCATGCAGAGAGAAAGCCATGAAAAAAAAAATGTAGCTGCAGGCCTGTGCACCCTTACTTGCGAAGGAGCCACCCACCATTCCTATGGGATGGTCTGCACCATTGCTCTACACATGTTTACAAACAAATGCCTGAATTCATCCAGCTCCATGCCATGTCACGAGGCTCCCCCGCGAACTACTCCAGATCTAGTCGCGGGCATAACACGAACCACTTTTAACCACCCCTATGTGATTCCAAATCACTTCGTTGCTGGTTCGATATCCCACATCTGCTGCACCACCAACATTTCAACAACGGCTGCTCACATCTGCTGCACCACCAACATTTCAACAACGGCTGCTCACATCTGCTGCACCACCAACATTTCAACAACGGCTGCTCACATCTGCTGCACCACCAACATTTCAACAACGGCTGCTCACTCTGCTGCACCACCAACATTTCAACAACGGCTGCTCACTCTACTGCACCACCAACATTTCAACAACGGCTGCTCACATCTGCTGCACCACCAACATTTCAACAACGGCTGCTCACATCTGCTGCACCACCAACATTTCAACAACGGTTGCTCACATCTGCTGCACCACCAACATTTCAACGTCGTCTGCTCACATCTGCTGCACCACCAACATTTCAACAACGGCTGCTCACGTCTGCTGCACCACCAACATTTCAACAAGCTCACGTCTGCTGCACCACCAACATTTCAACAATGGCTGCTCACATCTGCTTCACCACCAACATTTCAACAACGGTTGCTCACATCTGCTGCACCACCAACATTTCAACAACGGCTGCTCACATCTGCTGCACCACCAACATTTCAACAACGGCTGCTCACATGTGCTGCACCACCAACATTTCAACAATGGCTGCTCACATCTGCTGCACCACCAACATTTCAACAACGGCTGCTCACATCTGCTGCACCACCAACATTTCAACAACGGCTGCTCACATCTGCTGCACCACCAACATTTCAACAACGGCTGCTCACATCTGCTGCACCACCAACATTTCAACAACGGTTGCTCACATATGCACCACCAACATTTCAACAACGGCTGCTCACATCTGCTGCACCACCAACATTTCAAGAACGGCTGCTGCATGGCTTCCTGCCTTACCCTGCCATGCCAAACCAGAACGCACACTTTAATCCCCCATTCCCGCGGGAAGACTCAAAAGTATTCCTGCTACTTGTTTTTGTATGTCTACATCATTTCCACTTTCACCGCCCCTCGCTTCCTTTCATCCCTCCCACTTCAGTTTTCCACCCCCCCCCTCTTGTCCTGATCCCACCACCAGCTCCTTCAACCCTCCCCCCCACCTTTCACACTTGCCCTGCTTTGTATTTTCGAAACCCTATTCCCCATGGCCTCGCACTCTTTGCTCCATTCTTCCCCTTTCTCTTGTCGTCTCCTGTCTTGACTGCCTATCCAGATTCCTCCAGTCCAATGCCTTCAGTGGGCCCATCCCACCACACCTACTGGCACTGCCCAACCTCTCTGAATTGTAATGCCCCCCATGTTTGCCCATTTTTACGCACTTTATCTTCAAACCTCCAGACCTATTCATTGCTTGAGCTATCCTTCCACCTGCACTATCCGTCTAGCCCCATTTCCCTAACCTTGTTTCACTCCCTTTCTAATCTGCAATGGTTCCTGTATATGGTCGCCCCGGCTGCAGACTACTATCCGACAATCAGTTCACAGGAGCCATCCCCAGCAACTTCAATCGCCTCACTTGGATGACTAGTCTGTATGTCTCTCCCCAAGCTGCCCTCCCCCCATGTACCTCTCCCCGCCCCCATGACACGAAACTGCTGCATGAACGGAATCTATTGGAGGATCTCACATGTTACTGATTGTTCTTTGCTGTGCCTCGTTTGAACATAATTGCAATTTTCCAGCATTATGTGTGTGTGTGTGTGTGTGTGTGTGTGTGTGTGTGTGTGTGTGTGTATGTGTGTGTTGTGTGTGCATGTGCGCGCGCACGTGCGTGGGCTCCACGTGACAGAAACATTTCTTTCAGCAATTTAAGCTCAGGCCTTGACGTGGTGGCTCAGATGACATGGCTCAACGACATGTGAGTGCTCAACGACATGTGAGTGCTCAACGACATGTGAGTGCTCAACGACATGTGAGTGCTCAACGACATGTGAGTGCTCAACGACATGTGAGTGCTCAACGACATGTGAGTGCTCTCCCCTCTTCAGCACCTCAGCTGGCCCTGACCCTGCTTCCCTTCCCTTGGTCCACTTTGGCTGCCTGCAACGTCTGAGCTAGGACACTCTCTCCAATACCGGTTGTGCAGATCGATCAATGACAACAGCTTCTCCGGTGTGCTTTGTGTTTTGAGTTGACTCAAAACACGTCTCTCCAATACCGGCTATGCAGATCGATCAATGACAGCAACTTCTCCGGTGTGCTTTGTGTTTTGAGTTGACTCAAAACACGTCTCTCCAATACCAGCTATGCAGATCGATCAATGACAACAACTTCTCCGGTGTGCTTTGTGTTTTGAGTTGACTCAAAACACGTCTCTTCAATACCGGCTATGCAGATCGATCAATGACAACAACTTCTCCGGTGTGCTTTGTGTTTTGAGTTGACTCAAAACACGTCTCTCCAATACCGGCTATGCAGATCGATCAATGACAACAGCTTCTCCGGTGTGCTTTGTGTTTTGAGTTGACTCAAAACACGTCTCTCCAATACCGGCTATGCAGATCGATCAATGACAACAACTTCTCCGGTGTGCTTTGTGTTTTGAGTTGACTCAAAACACGTCTCTCCAATACCGGCTATGCAGATCGATCAATGACAACAACTTCTCTGGTGTGCTTTGTGTTTTGAGTTGACTCAAAACACGTCTCTTCAATACCGGTTGTGCAGATCGATCAATGACAACAGCTTCTCCGGTGTCCTTTGTGTTTTGAGTTGACTCAAAACACGTCTCTCCAATACCGGCTATGCAGATCGATCAATGACAACAACTTCTCCGGTGTGCTTTGTGTTTTGAGTTGACTCAAAACACGTCTCTCCAATACCGGCTATGCAGATCGATCAATGACAATAGCTTCTCCGGTGTGCTTTGTGTTTTGAGTTGACTCAAAACACGTCTCTCCAATACCGGCTATGCAGATCGATCAATGACAACAACTTCTCCGGTGTGCTTTGTGTTTTGAGTTGACTCAAAACACGTCTCTCCAATACCGGCTATGCAGATCGATCAATGACAACAACTTCTCCGGTGTGCTTTGTGTTTTGAGTTGACTCAAAACACGTCTCTCCAATACCGGCTATGCAGATCGATCAATGACAACAGCTTCTCCGGTGTGCTTTGTGTTTTGAGTTGACTCACAACACGTCTCTCCAATACCGGCTATGCAGATCGATCAATGACAACAACTTCTCCGGTGTGCTTTGTGTTTTGAGTTGACTCAAAACACGTCTCTCCAATACCGGCTATGCAGATCGATCAATGACAACAGCTTCTCCGGTGTGCTTTGTGTTTTGAGTTGACTCAAAACACGTCTCTCCAATACTGGTTATGCAGATCGATCAATGACAACAGCTTCTCCGGTGTCCTTTGTGTTTTGAGTTGACTCAAAACACGTCTCTCCAATACCGGCTATGCAGATCGATCAATGACAACATCTTCTCCGGTGTGCTTTGTGTTTTGAGTTGACTCAAAACACGTCTCTCCAATACTGGTTATGCAGATCGATCAATGACAACAACTTCTCCGGTGTGCTTTGTGTTTTGAGTTGACTCAAAACACGTCTCTCCAATACCGGCTATGCAGATCGATCGATCAATGACAACAACTTCTCCGGTGTGCTTTGTGTTTTGAGTTGACTCAAAACACGTCTCTCCAATACCGGCTATGCAGATCGATCAATGACAACAACTTCTCCGGTGTGCTTTGTGTTTTGAGTTGACTCAAAACACGGCTCTCCAATACCGGCTATGCAGATCGATCAATGACAACAATTTCTCCGGTGTGCTTTGTGTTTTGAGTTGACTCAAAACACGTCTCTCCAATACCGGCTATGCAGATCGATCAATGACAACAACTTCTCCGGTGTGCTTTGTGTTTTGAGTTGACTCAAAACACGTCTCTCCAATACCGGCTATGCAGATCGATCAATGACAACAACTTCTCCGGTGTGCTTTGTGTTTTGAGTTGACTCAAAACACGTCTCTCCAATACTGGCTATGCAGATCGATCAATGACAACAACTTCTCCGGTGTGCTTTGTGTTTTGAGTTGACTCAAAACACGTCTCTCCAATACCGGCTATGCAGATCGATCAATGACAACAATTTCTCCGGTGTGCTTTGTGTTTTGAGTTGAATCGAAACACGTCTCTCCAATACCGGCTATGCAGATCGATCAATGACAACAGCTTCTCCGGTGTGCTTTGTGTTTTGAGTTGACTCACAACATGTCTCTCCAATACCGGCTATGCAGATCGATCAATGACAACAACTTCTCCGGTGTGCTTTGTATTTTGAGTTGACTCAAAACACGTCTCTCCAATACCGGCTATGCAGATCGATCAATGACAACAGCTTCTCTGGTGTGCTTTGTGTTTTGAGTTGACTCAAAACACGTCTCTCCAATACTGGTTATGCAGATCGATCAATGACAACAGCTTCTCCGGTGTCCTTTGTGTTTTGAGTTGACTCAAAACAGGTCTCTCCAATACCGGCTATGCAGATCGATCAATGACAACAACTTCTCCGGTGTGCTTTGTGTTTTGAGTTGACTCAAAACACGTCTCTCCAATACCGGCTATGCAGATCGATCAATGACAACAACTTCTCCGGTGTGCTTTGTGTTTTGAGTTGACTCAAAACACGTCTCTCCAATACCGGCTATGCAGATCGATCAATGACAACAGCTTCTCCGGTGTGCTTTGTGTTTTGAGTTGACTCAAAACACGTCTCTCCAATACTGGCTATGCAGATCGATCAATGACAACAACTTCTCCGGTGTGCTTTGTGTTTTGAGTTGACTCAAAACACGTCTCTCCAATACCGGCTATGCAGATCGATCAATGACAACAATTTCTCCGGTGTGCTTTGTGTTTTGAGTTGAATCAAAACACGTCTCTCCAATACCGGCTATGCAGATCGATCAATGACAACAACTTCTCCGGTGTGCTTTGTGTTTTTAGTTGACTCAAAACACGTCTCTCCAATACTGGTTATGCAGATCGATCAATGACAACAGCTTCTCCGGTGTCCTTTGTGTTTTGAGTTGACTCAAAACACGTCTCTCCAATACCGGCTATGCAGATCGATCAATGACAACATCTTCTCCGGTGTGCTTTGTGTTTTGAGTTGACTCAAAACACGTCTCTCCAATACTGGTTATGCAGATCGATCAATGACAACAACTTCTCCGGTGTGCTTTGTGTTTTGAGTTGACTCAAAACACGTCTCTCCAATACCGGCTATGCAGATCGATCGATCAATGACAACAACTTCTCCGGTGTGCTTTGTGTTTTGAGTTGACTCAAAACACGTCTCTCCAATACCGGCTATGCAGATCGATCAATGACAACAACTTCTCCGGTGTGCTTTGTGTTTTGAGTTGACTCAAAACACGGCTCTCCAATACCGGCTATGCAGATCGATCAATGACAACAATTTCTCCGGTGTGCTTTGTGTTTTGAGTTGACTCAAAACACGTCTCTCCAATACCGGCTATGCAGATGGATCAATGACAACAGCTTCTCCGGTGTGCTTTGTGTTTTGAGTTGACTCACAACACGTCTCTCCAATACCGGCTATGCAGATCGATCAATGACAACAACTTCTCCGGTGTGCTTTGTGTTTTGAGTTGACTCAAAACACGTCTCTCCAATACCGGCTATGCAGATCGATCAATGACAACAGCTTCTCCGGTGTGCTTTGTGTTTTTAGTTGACTCAAAACACGTCTCTCCAATACTGGTTATGCAGATCGATCAATGACAACAGCTTCTCCGGTGTCCTTTGTGTTTTGAGTTGACTCAAAACAGGTCTCTCCAATACCGGCTATGCAGATCGATCAATGACAACAACTTCTCCGGTGTGCTTTGTGTTTTGAGTTGACTCAAAACACGTCTCTCCAATACCGGCTATGCAGATCGATCAATGACAACAACTTCTCCGGTGTGCTTTGTGTTTTGAGTTGACTCAAAACACGTCTCTCCAATACCGGCTATGCAGATCGATCGATCAATGACAACAATTTCTCCGGTGTGCTTTGTGTTTTGAGTTGACTCAAAACACGTCTCTCCAATACCGGCTATGCAGATCGATCAATGACAACAGCTTCTCCGGTGTGCTTTGTGTTTTGAGTTGACTCACAACACGTCTCTCCAATACCGGCTATGCAGATCGATCAATGACAACAACTTCTCCGGTGTGCTTTGTGTTTTGAGTTGACTCAAAACACGTCTCTCCAATACCGGCTATGCAGATCGATCAATGACAACAGCTTCTCCGGTGTGCTTTGTGTTTTGAGTTGACTCAAAACACGTCTCTCCAATACTGGCTATGCAGATCGATCAATGACAACAACTTCTCCGGTGTGCTTTGTGTTTTGAGTTGACTCAAAACACGGCTCTCCAATACCGGCTATGCAGATCGATCAATGACAACAACTTCTCCGGTGTGCTTTGTGTTTTGAGTTGACTCAAAACACGTCTCTCCAATACCGGCTATGCAGATCGATCAATGACAACAGCTTCTCCGGTGTGCTTTGTGTTTTGAGTTGACTCAAAACACGTCTCTCCAATACTGGTTATGCAGATCGATCAATGACAACAGCTTCTCCGGTGTCCTTTGTGTTTTGAGTTGACTCAAAACAGGTCTCTCCAATACCGGCTATGCAGATCGATCAATGACAACAACTTCTCCGGTGTGCTTTGTGTTTTGAGTTGACTCAAAACACGTCTCTCCAATACCGGCTATGCAGATCGATCAATGACAACAACTTCTCCGGTGTGCTTTGTGTTTTGAGTTGACTCAAAACACGTCTCTCCAATACCGGCTATGCAGATCGATCAATGACAACAGCTTCTCCGGTGTGCTTTGTGTTTTGAGTTGACTCAAAACACGTCTCTCCAATACTGGCTATGCAGATCGATCAATGACAACAACTTCTCCGGTGTGCTTTGTGTTTTGAGTTGACTCAAAACACGTCTCTCCAATACCGGCTATGCAGATCGATCAATGACAACAATTTCTCCGGTGTGCTTTGTGTTTTGAGTTGAATCAAAACACGTCTCTCCAATACCGGCTATGCAGATCGATCGATCAATGACAACAATTTCTCCGGTGTGCTTTGTGTTTTGAGTTGACTCAAAACACGTCTCTCCAATACCGGCTATGCAGATCGATCAATGACAACAGCTTCTCCGGTGTGCTTTGTGTTTTGAGTTGACTCACAACACGTCTCTCCAATACCGGCTATGCAGATCGATCAATGACAACAACTTCTCCGGTGTGCTTTGTGTTTTGAGTTGACTCAAAACACGTCTCTCCAATACCGGCTATGCAGATCGATCAATGACAACAGCTTCTCCGGTGTGCTTTGTGTTTTTAGTTGACTCAAAACACGTCTCTCCAATACTGGTTATGCAGATCGATCAATGACAACAGCTTCTCCGGTGTCCTTTGTGTTTTGAGTTGACTCAAAACAGGTCTCTCCAATACCGGCTATGCAGATCGATCAATGACAACAACTTCTCCGGTGTGCTTTGTGTTTTGAGTTGACTCAAAACACGTCTCTCCAATACCGGCTATGCAGATCGATCAATGACAACAACTTCTCCGGTGTGCTTTGTGTTTTGAGTTGACTCAAAACACGTCTCTCCAATACCGGCTATGCAGATCGATCGATCAATGACAACAATTTCTCCGGTGTGCTTTGTGTTTTGAGTTGACTCAAAACACGTCTCTCCAATACCGGCTATGCAGATCGATCAATGACAACAGCTTCTCCGGTGTGCTTTGTGTTTTGAGTTGACTCACAACACGTCTCTCCAATACCGGCTATGCAGATCGATCAATGACAACAACTTCTCCGGTGTGCTTTGTGTTTTGAGTTGACTCAAAACACGTCTCTCCAATACCGGCTATGCAGATCGATCAATGACAACAGCTTCTCCGGTGTGCTTTGTGTTTTGAGTTGACTCAAAACACGTCTCTCCAATACTGACTATGCAGATCGATCAATGACAACAACTTCTCCGGTGTGCTTTGTGTTTTGAGTTGACTCAAAACACGGCTCTCCAATACCGGCTATGCAGATCGATCAATGACAACAACTTCTCCGGTGTGCTTTGTGTTTTGAGTTGACTCAAAACACGTCTCTCGAATACCGGCTATGCAGATCGATCAATGACAACAACTTCTCCGGTGTGCTTTGTGTTTTGAGTTGACTCAAAACACGTCTCTTCAATACCGGCTGTGCAGATCGATCAATGACAACAGCTTCTCCGGTGTGCTTTGTGTTTTGAGTTGACTCAAAACACATCTCTCCAATACCGGCTATGCAGATCGATCAATGACAACAGCTTCTCCGGTGTGCTTTGTGTTTTGAGTTGACTCAAAACACGTCTCTCCAATACCGGCTATGCAGATCGATCAATGACAACAACTTCTCCGGTGTGCTTTGTGTTTTGAGTTGACTCAAAACACGTCTCTTTAATACTGGTTATGCAGATCGATCAATGACAACAACTTCTCCGGTGTGCTTTGTGTTTTGAGTTGACTCAAAACACGTCTCTCCAATACCGGCTA
The DNA here is from genome assembly GCA_947471745.1 of Closterium sp. Naga37s-1. NCBI lineage: Eukaryota > Viridiplantae > Streptophyta > Zygnematophyceae > Desmidiales > Closteriaceae > Closterium > Closterium sp. Naga37s-1. The sequence goes on along the minus strand of CANJKZ010000768.1, from coordinate 2,439,639 downwards.
TGCAGATCGATCAATGACAACAACTTCTCCGGTGTGCTTTGTGTTTTGAGTTGACTCAAAACACGTCTCTCCAATACCGGCTATGCAGATCGATCAATGACAACAACTTCTCCGGTGTGCTTTGTGTTTTGAGTTGACTCAAAACACGTCTCTCCAATACCGGCTATGCAGATCGATCAATGACAACAACTTCTCCGGTGTGCTTTGTGTTTTGAGTTGACTCAAAACACGTCTCTCCAATACCGGCTATGCAGATCGATCAATGACAACAACTTCTCCGGTGTGCTTTGTGTTTTGAGTTGACTCAAAACACGTCTCTCCAATACTGGCTATGCAGATCGATCAATGACAACAACTTCTCCGGTGTGCTTTGTGTTTTGAGTTGACTCAAAACACGTCTCTCCAATACCGGCTATGCAGATCGATCAATGACAACAACTTCTCCGGTGTGCTTTGTGTTTTGAGTTGACTCAAAACACGTCTCTCCAATACCGGCTATGCAGATCGATCAATGACAACAGCTTCTCTGGTGTGCTTTGTGTTTTGAGTTGACTCAAAACACGTCTCTTTAATACTGGTTATGCAGATCGATCAATGACAACAACTTCTCCGGTGTGCTTTGTGTTTTGAGTTGACTCAAAACACGTCTCTCCAATACCGGCTATGCAGATCGATCAATGACAACAACTTCTCCGGTGTGCTTTGTGTTTTGAGTTGACTCAAAACACGTCTCTCCAATACCGGCTATGCAGATCGATCAATGACAACAACTTCTCCGGTGTGCTTTGTGTTTTGAGTTGACTCAAAACACGTCTCTCCAATACCGGCTATGCAGATCGATCAATGACAACAACTTCTCCGGTGTGCTTTGTGTTTTGAGTTGACTCAAAACACGTCTCTTCAATACCGGCTATGCAGATCGATCAATGACAACAGCTTCTCCGGTGTGCTTTGTGTTTTGAGTTGACTCAAAACACGTCTCTCCAATACCGGCTATGCAGATCGATCAATGACAATAGCTTCTCCGGTGTGCTTTGTGTTTTGAGTTGACTCAAAACACGTCTCTCCAATACCGGCTATGCAGATCGATCAATGACAGCAACTTCTCCGGTGTGCTTTGTGTTTTGAGTTGACTCAAAGCACGTCTCTCCAATACCGGCTATGCAGATCGATCAATGACAACAACTTCTCCGGTGTGCTTTGTGTTTTGAGTTGACTCAAAACACGTCTCTCCAATACCGGCTATGCAGATCGATCAATGACAACAACTTCTCCGGTGTGCTTTGTGTTTTGAGTTGACTCAAAACACGTCTCTCCAATACCGGCTATTCAGATCGATCAATGACAACAACTTCTCCGGTGTGCTTTGTGTTTTGAGTTGACTCAAAACACGTCTCTCCAATACCGGCTATGCAGATCGATCAATGACAACAACTTCTCCGGTGTGCTTTGTGTTTTGAGTTGACTCAAAACACGTCTCTCCAATACCGGCTATGCAGATCGATCAATGACAACAGCTTCTCCGGTGTGCTTTGTGTTTTGAGTTGACTCAAAACACGTCTCTCCAATACTGGTTATGCAGATCGATCAATGACAACAACTTCTCCGGTGTGCTTTGTGTTTTGAGTTGACTCAAAACACGTCTCTCCAATACCGGCTATGCAGATCGATCAATGACAACAGCTTCTCCGGTGTGCTTTGTGTTTTGAGTTGACTCAAAACACGTCTCTCCAATACCGGCTATGCAGATCGATCAATGACAACAACTTCTCCGGTGTGCTTTGTGTTTTGAGTTGACTCAAAATACGTCTCTCCAATACCGGCTATGCAGATCGATCAATGACAACAACTTCTCCGCTGTGCTTTGTGTTTTGAGTTGACTCAAAACACGTCTCTCCAATACCGGCTATGCAGATCGATCAATGACAACAACTTCTCCGGTGTGCTTTGTGTTTTGAGTTGACTCAAAACACGTCTCTCCAATACCGGCTATGCAGATCGATCAATGACAACAGCTTCTCCGGTGTGCTTTGTGTTTTGAGTTGACTCAAAACACGTCTCTCCAATACTGGTTATGCAGATCGATCAATGACAACAACTTCTCCGGTGTGCTTTGTGTTTTGAGTTGACTCAAAACACGTCTCTCCAATACCGGCTATGCAGATCGATCAATGACAACAGCTTCTCCGGTGTGCTTTGTGTTTTGAGTTGACTCAAAACACGTCTCTCCAATACCGGCTATGCAGATCGATCAATGACAACAACTTCTCCGGTGTGCTTTGTGTTTTGAGTTGACTCAAAACACGTCTCTCCAATACCGGCTATGCAGATCGATCAATGACAACAACTTCTCCGGTGTGCTTTGTGTTTTGAGTTGACTCAAAACACGTCTCTCCAATACCGGCTATGCAGATCGATCAATGACAACAACTTCTCCGGTGTGCTTTGTGTTTTGAGTTGACTCAAAACACGTCTCTCCAATACTGGCTATGCAGATCGATCAATGACAACAACTTCTCCGGTGTGCTTTGTGTTTTGAGTTGACTCAAAACACGTCTCTCCAATACCGGCTATGCAGATCGATCAATGACAACAACTTCTCCGGTGTGCTTTGTGTTTTGAGTTGACTCAAAACACGTCTCTCCAATACCGGCTATGCAGATCGATCAATGACAACAACTTCTCCGGTGTGCTTTGTGTTTTGAGTTGACTCAAAACACGTCTCTCCAATACCGGCTATGCAGATCGATCAATGACAACAGCTTCTCCGGTGTGCTTTGTGTTTTGAGTTGACTCAAAACACGTCTCTCCAATACCGGCTATGCAGATCGATCGATCAATGACAACAACTTCTCCGGTGTGCTTTGTGTTTTGAGTTGACTCAAAACACGTCTCTCCAATACCGGCTATGCAGATCGATCAATGACAACAACTTCTCCGGTGTGCTTTGTGTTTTGAGTTGACTCAAAACACGTCTCTCCAATACCGGCTATGCAGATCGATCAATGACAACAACTTCTCCGGTGTGCTTTGTGTTTTGAGTTGACTCAAAACACGTCTCTCCAATACCGGCTATGCAGATCGATCAATGACAACAACTTCTCCGGTGTGCTTTGTGTTTTGAGTTGACTCAAAACACGTCTCTCCAATACTGGCTATGCAGATCGATCAATGACAACAACTTCTCCGGTGTGCTTTGTGTTTTGAGTTGACTCAAAACACGTCTCTCCAATACCGGCTATGCAGATCGATCAATGACAACAACTTCTCCGGTGTGCTTTGTGTTTTGAGTTGACTCAAAACACGTCTCTCCAATACCGGCTATGCAGATCGATCAATGACAACAGCTTCTCTGGTGTGCTTTGTGTTTTGAGTTGACTCAAAACACGTCTCTCCAATACTGGTTATGCAGATCGATCAATGACAACAGCTTCTCCGGTGTCCTTTGTGTTTTGAGTTGACTCAAAACAGGTCTCTCCAATACCGGCTATGCAGATCGATCAATGACAACAACTTCTCCGGTGTGCTTTGTGTTTTGAGTTGACTCAAAACACGTCTCTCCAATACCGGCTATGCAGATCGATCAATGACAACAACTTCTCCGGTGTGCTTTGTGTTTTGAGTTGACTCAAAACACGTCTCTCCAATACCGGCTATGCAGATCGATCAATGACAACAGCTTCTCCGGTGTGCTTTGTGTTTTGAGTTGACTCAAAACACGTCTCTCCAATACTGGCTATGCAGATCGATCAATGACAACAACTTCTCCGGTGTGCTTTGTGTTTTGAGTTGACTCAAAACACGTCTCTCCAATACCGGCTATGCAGATCGATCAATGACAACAATTTCTCCGGTGTGCTTTGTGTTTTGAGTTGAATCAAAACACGTCTCTCCAATACCGGCTATGCAGATCGATCGATCAATGACAACAATTTCTCCGGTGTGCTTTGTGTTTTGAGTTGACTCAAAACACGTCTCTCCAATACCGGCTATGCAGATCGATCAATGACAACAGCTTCTCCGGTGTGCTTTGTGTTTTGAGTTGACTCACAACACGTCTCTCCAATACCGGCTATGCAGATCGATCAATGACAACAACTTCTCCGGTGTGCTTTGTGTTTTGAGTTGACTCAAAACACGTCTCTCCAATACCGGCTATGCAGATCGATCAATGACAACAGCTTCTCCGGTGTGCTTTGTGTTTTTAGTTGACTCAAAACACGTCTCTCCAATACTGGTTATGCAGATCGATCAATGACAACAGCTTCTCCGGTGTCCTTTGTGTTTTGAGTTGACTCAAAACAGGTCTCTCCAATACCGGCTATGCAGATCGATCAATGACAACAACTTCTCCGGTGTGCTTTGTGTTTTGAGTTGACTCAAAACACGTCTCTCCAATACCGGCTATGCAGATCGATCAATGACAACAACTTCTCCGGTGTGCTTTGTGTTTTGAGTTGACTCAAAACACGTCTCTCCAATACCGGCTATGCAGATCGATCGATCAATGACAACAATTTCTCCGGTGTGCTTTGTGTTTTGAGTTGACTCAAAACACGTCTCTCCAATACCGGCTATGCAGATCGATCAATGACAACAGCTTCTCCGGTGTGCTTTGTGTTTTGAGTTGACTCACAACACGTCTCTCCAATACCGGCTATGCAGATCGATCAATGACAACAACTTCTCCGGTGTGCTTTGTGTTTTGAGTTGACTCAAAACACGTCTCTCCAATACCGGCTATGCAGATCGATCAATGACAACAGCTTCTCCGGTGTGCTTTGTGTTTTGAGTTGACTCAAAACACGTCTCTCCAATACTGGCTATGCAGATCGATCAATGACAACAACTTCTCCGGTGTGCTTTGTGTTTTGAGTTGACTCAAAACACGGCTCTCCAATACCGGCTATGCAGATCGATCAATGACAACAACTTCTCCGGTGTGCTTTGTGTTTTGAGTTGACTCAAAACACGTCTCTCGAATACCGGCTATGCAGATCGATCAATGACAACAACTTCTCCGGTGTGCTTTGTGTTTTGAGTTGACTCAAAACACGTCTCTTCAATACCGGCTGTGCAGATCGATCAATGACAACAGCTTCTCCGGTGTGCTTTGTGTTTTGAGTTGACTCAAAACACGTCTCTCCAATACCGGCTATGCAGATCGATCAATGACAACAGCTTCTCCGGTGTGCTTTGTGTTTTGAGTTGACTCAAAACACGTCTCTCCAATACCGGCTATGCAGATCGATCAATGACAACAACTTCTCCGGTGTGCTTTGTGTTTTGAGTTGACTCAAAACACGTCTCTTTAATACTGGTTATGCAGATCGATCAATGACAACAACTTCTCCGGTGTGCTTTGTGTTTTGAGTTGACTCAAAACACGTCTCTCCAATACCGGCTATGCAGATCGATCAATGACAACAACTTCTCCGGTGTGCTTTGTGTTTTGAGTTGACTCAAAACACGTCTCTCCAATACCGGCTATGCAGATCGATCAATGACAACAACTTCTCCGGTGTGCTTTGTGTTTTGAGTTGACTCAAAACACGTCTCTCCAATACCGGCTATGCAGATCGATCAATGACAACAACTTCTCCGGTGTGCTTTGTGTTTTGAGTTGACTCAAAACACGTCTCTCCAATACCGGCTATGCAGATCGATCAATGACAACAACTTCTCCGGTGTGCTTTGTGTTTTGAGTTGACTCAAAACACGTCTCTCCAATACTGGCTATGCAGATCGATCAATGACAACAACTTCTCCGGTGTGCTTTGTGTTTTGAGTTGACTCAAAACACGTCTCTCCAATACCGGCTATGCAGATCGATCAATGACAACAACTTCTCCGGTGTGCTTTGTGTTTTGAGTTGACTCAAAACACGTCTCTCCAATACCGGCTATGCAGATCGATCAATGACAACAGCTTCTCTGGTGTGCTTTGTGTTTTGAGTTGACTCAAAACACGTCTCTTTAATACTGGTTATGCAGATCGATCAATGACAACAACTTCTCCGGTGTGCTTTGTGTTTTGAGTTGACTCAAAACACGTCTCTCCAATACCGGCTATGCAGATCGATCAATGACAACAACTTCTCCGGTGTGCTTTGTGTTTTGAGTTGACTCAAAACACGTCTCTCCAATACCGGCTATGCAGATCGATCAATGACAACAACTTCTCCGGTGTGCTTTGTGTTTTGAGTTGACTCAAAACACGTCTCTCCAATACCGGCTATGCAGATCGATCAATGACAACAACTTCTCCGGTGTGCTTTGTGTTTTGAGTTGACTCAAAACACGTCTCTTCAATACCGGCTATGCAGATCGATCAATGACAACAGCTTCTCCGGTGTGCTTTGTGTTTTGAGTTGACTCAAAACACGTCTCTCCAATACCGGCTATGCAGATCGATCAATGACAATAGCTTCTCCGGTGTGCTTTGTGTTTTGAGTTGACTCAAAACACGTCTCTCCAATACCGGCTATGCAGATCGATCAATGACAGCAACTTCTCCGGTGTGCTTTGTGTTTTGAGTTGACTCAAAGCACGTCTCTCCAATACCGGCTATGCAGATCGATCAATGACAACAACTTCTCCGGTGTGCTTTGTGTTTTGAGTTGACTCAAAACACGTCTCTCCAATACCGGCTATGCAGATCGATCAATGACAACAACTTCTCCGGTGTGCTTTGTGTTTTGAGTTGACTCAAAACACGTCTCTCCAATACCGGCTATTCAGATCGATCAATGACAACAACTTCTCCGGTGTGCTTTGTGTTTTGAGTTGACTCAAAACACGTCTCTCCAATACCGGCTATGCAGATCGATCAATGACAACAACTTCTCCGGTGTGCTTTGTGTTTTGAGTTGACTCAAAACACGTCTCTCCAATACCGGCTATGCAGATCGATCAATGACAACAGCTTCTCCGGTGTGCTTTGTGTTTTGAGTTGACTCAAAACACGTCTCTCCAATACTGGTTATGCAGATCGATCAATGACAACAACTTCTCCGGTGTGCTTTGTGTTTTGAGTTGACTCAAAACACGTCTCTCCAATACCGGCTATGCAGATCGATCAATGACAACAGCTTCTCCGGTGTGCTTTGTGTTTTGAGTTGACTCAAAACACGTCTCTCCAATACCGGCTATGCAGATCGATCAATGACAACAACTTCTCCGGTGTGCTTTGTGTTTTGAGTTGACTCAAAATACGTCTCTCCAATACCGGCTATGCAGATCGATCAATGACAACAACTTCTCCGCTGTGCTTTGTGTTTTGAGTTGACTCAAAACACGTCTCTCCAATACCGGCTATGCAGATCGATCAATGACAACAACTTCTCCGGTGTGCTTTGTGTTTTGAGTTGACTCAAAACACGTCTCTCCAATACCGGCTATGCAGATCGATCAATGACAACAGCTTCTCCGGTGTGCTTTGTGTTTTGAGTTGACTCAAAACACGTCTCTCCAATACTGGTTATGCAGATCGATCAATGACAACAACTTCTCCGGTGTGCTTTGTGTTTTGAGTTGACTCAAAACACGTCTCTCCAATACCGGCTATGCAGATCGATCAATGACAACAGCTTCTCCGGTGTGCTTTGTGTTTTGAGTTGACTCAAAACACGTCTCTCCAATACCGGCTATGCAGATCGATCAATGACAACAACTTCTCCGGTGTGCTTTGTGTTTTGAGTTGACTCAAAACACGTCTCTCCAATACCGGCTATGCAGATCGATCAATGACAACAACTTCTCCGGTGTGCTTTGTGTTTTGAGTTGACTCAAAACACGTCTCTCCAATACCGGCTATGCAGATCGATCAATGACAACAACTTCTCCGGTGTGCTTTGTGTTTTGAGTTGACTCAAAACACGTCTCTCCAATACTGGCTATGCAGATCGATCAATGACAACAACTTCTCCGGTGTGCTTTGTGTTTTGAGTTGACTCAAAACACGTCTCTCCAATACCGGCTATGCAGATCGATCAATGACAACAACTTCTCCGGTGTGCTTTGTGTTTTGAGTTGACTCAAAACACGTCTCTCCAATACCGGCTATGCAGATCGATCAATGACAACAACTTCTCCGGTGTGCTTTGTGTTTTGAGTTGACTCAAAACACGTCTCTCCAATACCGGCTATGCAGATCGATCAATGACAACAGCTTCTCCGGTGTGCTTTGTGTTTTGAGTTGACTCAAAACACGTCTCTCCAATACCGGCTATGCAGATCGATCGATCAATGACAACAACTTCTCCGGTGTGCTTTGTGTTTTGAGTTGACTCAAAACACGTCTCTCCAATACCGGCTATGCAGATCGATCAATGACAACAACTTCTCCGGTGTGCTTTGTGTTTTGAGTTGACTCAAAACACGTCTCTCCAATACCGGCTATGCAGATCGATCAATGACAACAACTTCTCCGGTGTGCTTTGTGTTTTGAGTTGACTCAAAACACGTCTCTCCAATACCGGCTATGCAGATCGATCAATGACAACAACTTCTCCGGTGTGCTTTGTGTTTTGAGTTGACTCAAAACACGTCTCTCCAATACTGGCTATGCAGATCGATCAATGACAACAACTTCTCCGGTGTGCTTTGTGTTTTGAGTTGACTCAAAACACGTCTCTCCAATACCGGCTATGCAGATCGATCAATGACAACAACTTCTCCGGTGTGCTTTGTGTTTTGAGTTGACTCAAAACACGTCTCTCCAATACCGGCTATGCAGATCGATCAATGACAACAGCTTCTCCGGTGTGCTTTGTGTTTTGAGTTGACTCAAAACACGTCTCTCCAATACCGGCTATGCAGATCGATCGATCAATGACAACAACTTCTCCGGTGTGCTTTGTGTTTTGAGTTGACTCAAAACACGTCTCTCCAATACCGGCTATGCAGATCGATCAATGACAACAACTTCTCCGGTGTGCTTTGTGTTTTGAGTTGACTCAAAACACGGCTCTCCAATACCGGCTATGCAGATCGATCAATGACAACAACTTCTCCGGTGTGCTTTGTGTTTTGAGTTGACTCAAAACACGTCTCTCCAATACCGGCTATGCAGATCGATCAATGACAACAGCATCTCCGGTGTGCTTTGTGTTTTGAGTTGACTCAAAACACGTCTCTCCAATACCGGCTATGCAGATCGATCAATGACAACAACTTCTCCGGTGTGCTTTGTGTTTTGAGTTGACTCAAAACACGTCTCTCCAATACCGGCTATGCAGATCGATCAATGACAACTTCTCCGGTGTGCTTTGTGTTTTGAGTTGACTCAAAACACGTCTCTTCAATACCGGCTATGCAGATCGATCAATGACAACAACTTCTCCGGTGTGCTTTGTGTTTTGAGTTGACTCAAAACACGTCTCTCCAATACCGGCTATGCAGATCGATCAATGACAACAACTTCTCCGGTGTGCTTTGTGTTTTGAGTTGACTCAAAACACGTCTCTTCAATACCGGCTATGCAGATCGATCAATGACAACAGCTTCTCCGGTGTGCTTTGTGTTTTGAGTTGACTCAAAACACGTCTCTCCAATACCGGCTATGCAGATCGATCAATGACAGCAGCTTCTCCGGTGTGCTTTGTGTTTTGAGTTGACTCAAAACACGTCTCTCCAATACCGGCTATGCAGATCGATCAATGACAGCAACTTCTCCGGTGTGCTTTGTGTTTTGAGTTGACTCAAAACACGTCTCTCCAATACCGGCTATGCAGATCGATCAATGACAACAACTTCTCCGGTGTGCTTTGTGTTTTGAGTTGACTCAAAACACGTCTCTCCAATACCGGCTATGCAGATCGATCAATGACAACAACTTCTCCGGTGTGCTTTGTGTTTTGAGTTGACTCAAAACACGTCTCTCCAATACCGGCTATGCAGATCGATCAATGACAACAGCTTCTCCGGTGTGCTTTGTGTTTTGAGTTGACTCAAAACACGTCTCTCCAATACTGGCTATGCAGATCGATCAATGACAACAACTTCTCCGCTGTGCTTTGTGTTTTGAGTTGACTCAAAACACGTCTCTCCAATACCGGCTATGCAGATCGATCAATGACAACAACTTCTCCGGTGTGCTTCCCGCGTCCTTCTCAGCAATCAGTAATCTCTTCTACCTGTGAGACTACTCGATCCATCTCTCAACTTATCAATGCAACAACCCCTTTCATGAATCCTAATCGGGTGGGTGGGATGCATGCAGCAACAGTAAGCGTTGTGACTGCCCCTGTTCTAGAGCACGTATGCAGCGGCCTGTACAAGAGCGAATGGATGCGTGCTTCACTATGTATTTGTTTCATTATTTCCCCACCACGCCCTGGGCCTCATTCAGGAATGCTGGAAACAACCATTTCACAGGAACCTTCCCGGATTTTATTCTGCGCCGCAAGGGCCTTCCTTTCCTGTAAGACATGCACTTGTGGCCTTGAACAAAAGCTCGTGTTGCACTGAAGGAGCAAAAACGCAAGCAAAGCAAGCAAAGTACCGAGCCGAACCGGCTCGCTCTCGTTTGGTTTGAATCCAGCGGAACTGCACAGAAGAGCCTTTTATTCGTGCCTGTAATGCATCCATGCATGACCTAAAACAAAGGTGGGTTGCACTGATAAAGTTACTGCTGCCATTTCTTGCAGTGCTTCCTCGTACCTGAAGCTTGGCCAACAACTCAAAAGGCAATCGCAATCAAAATGGTCATGGCAGGAACTTGGGCAACAACAGGTTCACAGGGACTATCCCCCGCGAATTGACCGAGCTTGTCAACCTAGGTTACTTGTAAGTTGCACTGCTGCGAACCATTGACCGAGCTTGTCAACCTAGGTTACTTGTAAGTTGCACTGCTGCGAACCATTGACCGAGCTTGTCAACCTAGGTTACTTGTAAGTTGCACTGCTGCGAACCATTGACCGAGCTTGTCAACCTAGGTTACTTGTAAGTTGCACTGCTGCGAACCATTGACCGAGCTTGTCAACCTAGGTTACTTGTAAGTTGCACTGCTGCGAACCATTGACCGAGCTTGTCAACCTAGGTTACTTGTAAGTTGCACTGCTGCGAACCGTTGACCGAGCTTGTCAACCTAGGTTACTTGTAAGTTGCACTGCTGCGAACCATTGACCGAGCTTGTCAACCTAGGTTACTTGTAAGTTGCACTGCTGCGAACCATTGACCGAGCTTGTCAACCTAGGTTACTTGTAAGTTGCACTGCTGCGAACCATTGACCGAGCTTGTCAACCTAGGTTACTTGTAAGTAGCACTGCTGCGAACCATTGACCGAGCTTGTCAACCTAGGTTACTTGTAAGTTGCACTGCTGCGAACCATTGACCGAGCTTGTCAACCTAGGTTACTTGTAAGTTGCACTGCTGCGAACCATTGACCGAGCTTGTCAACCTAGGTTACTTGTAAGTTGCACTGCTGCGAACCATTGACCGAGCTTGTCAACCTAGGTTACTTGTAAGTTGCACTGCTGCGAACCATTGACCGAGCTTGTCAACCTAGGTTACTTGTAAGTTGCACTGCTGCGAACCGTTGACCGAGCTTGTCAACCTAGGTTACTTGTAAGTTGCACTGCTGCGAACCATTGACCGAGCTTGTCAACCTAGGTTACTTGTAAGTTGCACTGCTGCGAACCATTGACCGAGCTTGTCAACCTAGGTTACTTGTAAGTTGCACTGCTGCGAACCATTGACCGAGCTTGTCAACCTAGGTTACTTGTAAGTTGCACTGCTGCGAACCGTTGACCGAGCTTGTCAACCTAGGTTACTTGTAAGTTGCACTGCTGCGAACCATTGACCGAGCTTGTCAACCTAGGTTACTTGTAAGTTGCACTGCTGCGAACCATTGACCGAGCTTGTCAACCTAGGTTACTTGTAAGTTGCACTGCTGCGAACCATTGACCGAGCTTGTCAACCTAGGTTACTTGTAAGTTGCACTGTTGCGAACCATTGACCGAGCTTGTCAACCTAGGTTACTTGTAAGTTGCACTGTTGCGAACCATTGACCGAGCTTGTCAACCTAGGTTACTTGTAAGTTGCACTGCTGCGAACCATTGACCGAGCTTGTCAACCTAGGTTACTTGTAAGTTGCACTGCTGCGAACCATTGACCGAGCTTGTCAACCTAGGTTACTTGTAAGTTGCACTGCTGCGAACCATTGACCGAGCTTGTCAACCTAGGTTACTTGTAAGTTGCACTGCTGCGAACCATTGACCGAGCTTGTCAACCTAGGTTACTTGTAAGTTGCACTGCTGCGAACCATTGACCGAGCTTGTCAACCTAGGTTACTTGTAAGTTGCACTGCTGCGAACCATTGACCGAGCTTGTCAACCTAGGTTACTTGTAAGTTGCACTGCTGCGAACCATTGACCGAGCTTGTCAACCTAGGTTACTTGTAAGTTGCACTGTTGCGAACCATTGACCGAGCTTGTCAACCTAGGTTACTTGTAAGTTGCACTGCTGCGAACCATTGACCGAGCTTGTCAACCTAGGTTACTTGTAAGTTGCACTGCTGCGAACCATTGACCGAGCTTGTCAACCTAGGTTACTTGTAAGTTGCACTGCTGCGAACCTGGCTTGTTACCTGCTGTAAGTAGCGGGGTTGAGGATCGGATCCGTTTAGCATTGTGCTTGAACTTTTTAGGCCACTTTATCTCTTGATACCATTGTGCAGAATTCTCCATAGCAACAATTTCCATGGAACTATCCCATGGGGCCTGCTTGAGCTACCCGGTTTGTTCTGGCTGTAAGTAGCTCCAATACACCTGTTTCAGAATATTCTTTTTCTTCCACCTTGTCTTTCTCTCAATGAAAGGGTGAAGGTCTGAGGACGCATACAAAGTTTGTTAGGAGTATCCCTGATATGTCAAATGGTGATTTGGAAGTACATTGCTCCACTGCCAAGATGCATTCATGTTCGATGAGTCGGCTTTTGAGTGCCAAATCACATGAATGCATTTGAGTCCACTAAAAAACCGTCTCGCAGAGGCCACGATGCATTCATGTGCTTTGGTTGGCAGTATGCTTGGTTATCTAACTGCTGCATCCAGCCTTCGCTTTGATTTCTAAGCACAGGGATGTTTCTAACAACTCTCTTTCTGGGGAACTCCCACGTACTCTCAGGGTCCCAAGTTCTCTTAACTGGCTGTAAGCAATTGCTCTGTGTGCTGCCACCACTGTGTGTATTGCCACCATTGTGTGTGCCGGTGCAGCACTGTTCCTTCATGGTTAACTTTCATGCCCCTGAAATCTTCGTCTCCTTCTGAGTTGTGCAGTAACCTGGGAGGAAATGACTTCACGGGCTCCTTACCAGACTTCTCACGCTGGAACGTCAGCTGTGACGAGATGTAAATATGTCTTCTCACACTCTCTTCCTCCTTTTCCCACTCTAGCTCAATCTTGGCCTTAGCACCACGAGGGTGCAAAATTGTGCCTTTTTATTTCATGGGCGGAAAAATCACGTACGATGTTTTCACTTCACCCAAACTTTTTGATTATTTTGGTCTGGAAGAATATTGTATCTTGGTGAAAAACTTCGACTGAAATTTCAAAAAAAATAAAGAAGAGAAAAAAACGAAGATATTAATTGTCAAGAGTTGATGGATGCAAAGCTTACTTGCATTCCTGCTGCCAGATCTGTGCAGAGCCTGGGTGAAAGCAGGTTTCTGTACCTGACCCGGGGCCGGGGGATTGCCAGGCTTGACCCGGTCCTTTAAGGCCGAATCGGGCCAGTTTTTTGGAAAATCCGACCCGGGAAGACTAGATCTGACCCGACCGAGTACCCGTCTGGCCCGGCCAAACCGGGTCAGGTAGGCTTGGGTCAAATGCCCATCTTTGCATGTAATGCATTGCACCCAAAGTAAGCGGTTGCGTTCACCCCACTCACGTCAGGCTATCTCGCTGCTGCCTCGCCTGTGTTTGTGGCTCAGAAATCTCAGCGGCAACAACTTCACAGGGTCGATTCCCGACTCCATCTCCACCCTCACCACCCTCAAGGGCATGTGAGGCTTCTCTTCTCTTCTTGTGCCACAACAGCCATGATGCCTGCCATGAGCACATACGCGTGGAGATATTTCCATCTGAACAAGGTGGGTTGTCGTGTACAAAAGTCACCGTCGAACCTTTCCAGTGGCACGCAGCCAATGGCAGGAGAAAGCTAGCAGCGGCAGCCTATGCACACGCGCAACTACATATGATTGATTCGCACTTCCAACCAATATACCCCGTTGCTATTCCCTGCTCTGCAGTTTTCTCAACAACAACCAGCTGACAGGCACCATCCCTTCAGCCATCTTCACCATGAAGAAATTGGCATACATGTAAGCCGCATGCGTCTAGGGATTCTCTTTCTAGGTGCCCATCACACGTTCCTACCTCTGCCCAACGGTACTTTCCTTTCTTGCACAAGTCTGCACAACTCTTTCATGCTCTGCTTCTCATCTGAACGCCTCCCTGCCATTGCTGTTGCTCCTCAGCTACTTGGCCAACAACCATCTCACTGGCAGTCTGCCAGCTGCCATCAGCCAACTGAGGAATCTTGAACAGATGTAAGCGTGCCATGTGCTTTCCTCCTCTACGCTTTTCAAGAACAGTGGCAGCGTAGAAAGCAACACAGGCAGCACATGCACAAGCTTGTAGTACATCGTGACCATAACAGACCTAGCAAGCTTCCACACTATGAAATGAACACGAGAGACCAAAACACGTAAATATTATCTGTGCCATCCTCACTCCACCCCCTGCTCTTTATGCAACCGTTTTTATCCGCCTTTATTCCTGCCAATTCTCTGCCTGTCTCCCCAGCTGGTTGGACAACAACAAGATTGAAGGCCCTCTGCCAGCTGGCATTTGCTCGCTGCCCTGGCTGTGGCGCCTGTGAGTGACCGTCATACACTTGATCGATTTTTTTTTTAGGGGTATTTTGTCTAAGGATGAATTTTAAGGACATTTTTTTAACTTCTCTCCTGTTTTCATGATTTTGGAGATTGTTAAAAAGTGTGAAGACGTTTCACAATTTTGTGTTTGCCTTTCTGTATGGATGTGTGCACGGCACGGCATGGTGTGCGCTGTGCTGCTGGCAGCTTCATAAGCAACAACTCCCTCTATGGACCCCTTCCAGACTGCCTCTTTGACAAGTGTATCACACAAATGTGAGCCTACCATGCATACTTAATTCTCAGTACCATCTATGGCAGCTCGCACCCTCAACATGAGCATTGCACAGACATAATTATCTGGTGGGACGGCCTCCAATTAAGCACTCAATATCATCTCCTGCCGTCCGTGATCCCCCTGTGCTTCCTGCAGTGATGTGAGCGGCAACAGCCTGTATGGGCGCATCAACCGAGACTTCAAGAACATGGTGACGACCATGGGTGCCCCCGCCCGCGACTTTGAGTACATAGCGGCTGATGACATTCCCCTCGTCAACTTGGCTCACAACTTCTTCTTTGGAGATGGAGTGCTCTTTGCTCTCGGCTGCAAGGTCTGCCCCACTGAGATCAACGAGCCCAACAACCTGGGCATAAGGGACAGCTTTGCATGGCGAGAGCTTGGTGGCAAGTGCGACTTTCTTGCTCCAAATATGCCGGCGAGGGTGAGTCTGTCGGGCAACTGCCTGACCCTCACCCCGAACAACCAGTGCTCATCCAACGCCACCCAGCGCAGCACGGCAGCCTGCCAGGCGTTCTGCAGCATCACGGACAACGGCCCGTGCGACGGCCATGGGGCGTGTGTGCCGGCTGACCCCGCCTCCCCCTCCAACTTCACGTGCCTCTGCGATGCGGGGTACACCACTGTCGACTCGGGCAACGGCTCCTCCACATGCGCCATCGTCCACTCCACCACCAACACCACCACTGGTAACCCTTGCTTCATTCTTACAGCTCCACATTTCATTCCTATGTTCTGCACCAGTAACCACGTTTCACGAGGCTTCTGCTATACACATGTTTATCACCGCCCCACGTCCATTCCTTGGCAGTGTCGTCTCTGTCGACGGGTGCCATAGTGGGTATTGTTCTGGGCAGCTTTGCTGGCTTCACGCTGTTGGCTTCTGTGGTCGCATGGCTGCTGTGGCCCCGCGGACAGAGTGAGCCCCTCAAACCCTTCACTTCCATTCCATCTCCCCCATTACTGCACCACTTTCCTGGCTTCCTTCCCGACTCCCCACCTCTCCCAATTTTTGCTCTCCACTGCCCTCATGCTCACCTCTCCTCTGCCCTCATGCTCGCCTCTCCTCTGCCCTCATGCTCGCCTCTCCTCTGCCCTCATGCTCGCCTCTGCTCTGCCCTCATGCTCGTCTCTACTCTGCCCTCATGCTCCCCTCTCCACTGCCTTCATGCTCGCCTCTCGTCTGCCCTCATGCTCCCCTCTCCACTGCCCTCATGCTCGCCGCTCCTCTGCCCTCATGCTCGCCTTTCCTCTGCCCGCATGCTCGCCTCTTCTCTGCCCTCATGCTCGCCTCTCCTCTGCCCTCATGCTCTTCTCTCCACTGCCCTCATGCTCGCCACTGCTCTGCCCTCATTCTCCCCTCTCCTCTGCCCTCATGCTCGCCTCTCCACTGCCCTCATGCTCGCCACTGCTCTGCACTCATGCTCTGTCCACGCATCTACACCCTTAGTCTCTCACACCTCTGGTCTGATTTTTTTTCTGTGCACAGAGAAGTGGGAGGGGTTGGACGTGTGTGAGCAGTTCTCGCTGCAGCAGATGCTGACTGCCACCAGCAACTGGTCGGAGGACAATGTGCTGGGCAAGGGAGGCTTTGGCGTTGTCTACAAAGGCCGCTCGCCACAGGGCCAGCTGTGGGCCATCAAGCGCTCCACCATCATGACCAACGACTTTGAAACGGAGGTGAGGCATGCCTCTAGGTCCATGTGCACGAGAAAGACGTCACGAGACGACATGGCACTCTCTGCTTCCCAGCATGTTGATCTTGTTCCATGTGTGTCCTTGCTGGAGGTGCAAGCCATGGCCTCTCTCCACAACAAGAAAAGACATGGCACTCTCTGTTTTCCAGAATTCTGACCTGCAAATGCATGTCTAAATTTTTCATGCCAATGTGCATTTGCCTGCGTGTTGCAGGTGCGAGCCATGGCCTCTCTCCACCTCGTGCGCCTGCTGGGCTTCTGCCTGGACCAGAACGTGGAGACGGGCAAGCAGGAGCAGATCCTCGTGTACGAGTTTATGGCCAACAGGGACCTGCAGTACCATATACACAGGACCAAGCGTGAGTCGCACTAGCACAATTGTTGAACGGCATTTGCTTGTTTGTTTGTTTTGTTTTTTTACTGCAAAGGACATGACACCACCACTTATGAAATCATGTGTTCTGCTTGGAATACATGTTTCATGGCTCAGATCCGCTCTCGCTGCGCCAGAGGTTGCGCCTGGCACAGGGAACAGCAGAGGGCTTGGCATACCTGCACGGGTTTGACACACCCATCGTTCACCGCGACATCAAGCCGGCCAACATCCTCGTGTCTGCTGACATGCAAGCCAAGGTGGCTGACTTTGGGCTGCTCAAGCGCCTCACTCACGGCGATGCTGATGCCACTCGGGTGGCCGGCACCCCGGGCTATGTGGATCCGGATTACAACCGCACTAACGTCATCACAGCCAAGAGCGATGTGTTCAGGTGAGCATCCAAGCTTGTTCCTTTGCACAACACGTTAACTTTGTGCAGCTTGGTTCGTTTATCTTCCAGGTTATGATCAAATGATAGTACCCTGTGCCTCTCTCCATTTTCTGCCATGTTTATTCCTCCTTGCCCAATTCTTGATTGCTTACAGCTTTGGAATCGTGCTTCTTGAGTTGCTGAGTGGAAAGCTGCCCCGAGTCGACACGGAAACGCATACAACGCATATCAGCATATGGGTATGCTCGTCGAGTTTTGAATTGGCAAGAAAATTTTAATACGAAAAAATATTGGTGAAATCTCATGTCCGTACCTGACCTCATTATTCTATGGCCTCATTTATCCTTAGGTCCCTTGCTTGTTACTTTTCACTGTCTTGCCTTGCTGTCATGGTGCCTCTTAGTGCCTTTCCTGCTTATCATGATGCTTAGTACCGCCTCTCCCATCATCACCCTTCCTTGCGGGCATGCCCTACAGGCTATGAAGCTGTTGCAAGCGTATGAGCTAGAAGAGCTGAGGGACAGCAAGATGCCAGCGGCAAGCGAGGAGGCCATAGTGGACTTTGCAGACCTGGCTCTGGACTGCATCAAGTCTCCTGGCACACGACGACCCACCATGAAGGATGTGGCATACCGCCTCAGCGCCCTCATTGCCAAGCACTACCCTGACACGGAGGATGAGCGAGAGAGTGTTGCGAAAGAAGAAGGGACGAGGAACCAAGGGATGCCTTCTGAGTCGACTGGAGATGGAGGGAGGGAGAAGCCTGAGAGGTCTCATGGCTCACAGTCTGGTGTGATCTCATTCACGGGTACTTTCTCTATGAGTGATAGCCTCAAGAGCTGGCTGCAGTTGAAGCCAGCCCAAGGGCGTTGAGTTTGCCCATAATGACTGCATGTTGGCTGCTTAGCATGGAGGAACTAGAATTCGGGGAATAAGTAGGTAGTACACTTTAAAAAAAGGATCTGGTGGCTACTCATCATGCACCAGTGGCCTGATATTGTATAAGTTGTGAGGCATGAGACACATTTCCATGAATCTAGGATCTTGAAGCAAGAATGGCATGAGATGAGACGAGAGCCAGCCGAGCTTTGTGTTGTACATGGGAGGCATACATACTGAAAGTCATTGGCACTTGCGTTACATCGATGTGCATACTCATTGGCTAGTACCCACGAGGCTGCCATTCACGATGGTGGATGGACAGAAACAACCTGGCGTAGATTGCAGGAACGTGAGTGAGCAGAGCGGGAAGCCGCATAGATCTGGAATGAAATGTATGCCAAGCCGTGTAGCAAGAGGTTTGCCCCACAAGCAGCCCACAATGGCAGTGTTGCCACGCCACCATCGCTGTTGTCATCCTTATCGGTCGTCATTGTCATGTCATGTCATCATGCCCGCCACTATCAGTTGTCTTTTGAGACGTTTCAAAAGCCAACTTTTGGGACGTCTCAAAAACCACCATCGTTGTTGTCAGCGTCATGCCACGTCGTCATGCCCGCCACTGTCAGTTGTCCAGCACCAGAATCTCTGCGTTGTGCCCTCTGTGAACAGACGAAGCAGCAGCACAAGGGAAGGGGAAGAGTGGGAGCAGGGCAGGGACGGGATGAAAGACAGCAGCAGCAGGGCACACAGCAGCAGAGCACACAACAGCAGAGCACACATCAGCAGAGCACACAGCAGCAGGCACACAGAAGCAGAGCACACAGCAGCAGGCACACAGAAGCAGAGCACACAGCAGCAGAGCTCACAAGAGCAGAGCACACAGAGCACACAGCTCCTGCCCCACATGCATGAGCAGCTTGCCATTAGACACGTTCACAACCAGCCCTGTACTACTCACAGCGCATGCGTGCGAATCAGCAGGTCCTCCTCTCTGCGCCGGGGCACCCCGTCCCGATCCATGTGCTTGCTTGGCTGAGTCTTGCCTCGCCGCAACACCCGCCCACTGCGTGCATCCCCTCCGCTGCTCCCCTCGCTTCTCCTGCCGCCCTCCCTCACTTCTGGCGTCACTGCCTGCTGTTGTGCCCTCATCCCCCTCTCCTGCCTCCTGTCAGTCCGTGAGCGTCGCATGGGAGGTGGCAGGAAAACCAATCCCGCATCATGTTTCGCACATACTCTCATCCGTTCCCTCTCCTCCCTCTCCTCCCTCTGCTCCCTCTGCTCCTGCTGCTCTCGTGCTCGCCTCTTCTGCCTCGTGTCAGTGCGGGACCGTCGCATGGGTGGCGACGCACCCTTCTGCTACACGTGCTCCCTCTGCTCCTTTTGCTCTTTCTGCTCCCTCGCTCGCCTATCCTGCCTTGTGTCTGTGAGGGATCGTCGCATGGGAGGAGGTACAGGTGCTGGTGATGTGACTGCATGCTCTCTCAGTCCCTGCATCACCCCCATCCTCTCTCTCCCTCTCGCATCCGGCATCGCATCTGGACCCAACCCCAGCAACCCATTCCCATGCTCAAGCTCCTTCCCATCCCTCCTCTACCCCCCACACTAGGCCCAATGCTCACCACCCCTCTTTCCAGCTCCAAACACATATCCACCCCATCGAACCCCATCCCCACTCCCAATCCAATTGTTTTCTCACAGAGCTCCTCCAGCCTCCTTGACTCCCCTCTTCCGAGCATCTTCACCATCCAAGCACCCTCCTCCTCCCACTTGCCCTCCCTCACTCTCACCTCCCTCACTCCCGTCTCCCCAGCCACTGCCAACAACTCTTTCTCCTCCTCCTCCTCCCTCCTCCTCTCCCTCTCCAGCTGCTGTTACAGCTCCCTCGGGCCTCGCCTCCTCCTCCAAGGCTGCCACGTCAGCCTGGTATCTGTAGCTGCTGAAGGGCGGGTAGTATACCACCGCGCTCACTTTGAGGCCCATTGCTCCCTTCCCTCCTGCTAACCCTGCAGCCGCTGCTGCTCCCTGCTCTTGCTTTCCCAGTTGCAGCAGCAGCAGCAGCAGCAGCAGCAGCAGCAGCAGCAGCAGCAGCAGCAGCAGCAGCAGCAGCAGCACCACCACCACCACCACCACCACCACCACCACCACCACCACCACCACCACCACCACCACCACCACCACCACCACCACCACCACCACCACCACCACCACCACCACCACCACCACCACCACCACCACCACCACCACCACTATTGGCACCAACAGCGCCAGCACCATTGGCAGCCGCTGCAGCAGCAGCAGCACTAGCACCACCGCCGTTTGCAGCAACCGCTGCGGCGGCAGCAGCAGTAGCCGCAGCGAGTGCTGAATCGCTTCCCACCAGCCAGCAAGATGGGCTGTGGGTGCAGCAGCGCCGGGGCAGTGGAGTTGGCACGGCTCAGAGGCCTGGGCTGGCCAAGGCTGACGCCGAAGCTGAGGCAGAGAAAGAGAGTGAGAGCAAGGGGCGAGGGGCGAGGGGCGAGGGATGGGGGCGACGGGAGAGGGACGAGGGACGCTGGTGGTGGTGTTGGTGGTGACAAAGTGAGCGGGGGAGAGGGACGAGAGTGGAGGAAGAAGGCAAGGTGCGGCATTGGGTACTGCTGCTGCTGTTGTTGTTGCTGCTACTTCCGCTGCTGCTGCTGTTGCTGCTGCTCCCAGCCGTGGCTAGGCTAGTCTTTGTGTTGCCGCCAGGGTGGTAGGTCACGCTATGGGCAATGTGCTTGGGCTCTGCAGCAGCACTGCCACTTTGGCTGCTCGGCATATTGCTGCTGTCACTGCCACTGCCGCAGCTGGTGGCACTGCTGGCGCTGGTGCTGCTGGTGCCTCCTCCCCTGCTGCTGCTGCCAGTGCTGCTGCCCTTGTAGTATACCACCACTGGGCGCCTGCGCTCCTCATGCGCTCCCCTGCCCTCCTTGCCTGCTCCTGCAGTCAAGTCAACCTGTCTCTCACTCTGCCTCCGAGTCGCATCCAACACACAAGGGGCAGCAGAGGCCAGTGCGGCAGCAGCAGATTGCTGCCTTCTCAACCCGAGGGAGGGCGGCAGGCGGGGAGATGGCGGGAGGCGGGGAGACGGCGGGAGGCGGGATGAAGAGCATGCTGCAACGAGCGAGGACGGGTGATAGGGGAGGGCTGCCGGGGATACCGAGGGCAAAGTGCAGTTCTCCATGCGCGCGTCGTTGTCAGGACTCTGGGGGGTGGGTGGGGGCTCCACTGGTCGCGACTGCCCCCTGTTCACCTTGCTAGTCACCCCCCTGCCCATTGCCCTGCCTGCGCTCTTCCACCTGCCGGCCTTCCCGCCGCTGCTGGTTACCTTATCATGCCAACCAAATTGCCACCAGGCCGCCACCACGGGCTGGCTCTTTTTCGGTGCTGCTGACATCAGCACAGCGTCATCGTCCTTGGCCTCGCGATGGCCTTCCGTTGCCCCTCCCTCTGCCCCTCCGCAACTGCCTTACACCTCACTTATACGACTTCCAGGCACGGGTGTTACCTCGTACTCGCTCTCAGGCACAGCTTTGGCTGCGTCTGTTGCTGCTGCAGCTGCTGCGGCGACGGCTGTTGCTGTCGTCTCATACTCGGTGCGGTCGAACGTGCGCACGCGGTTGCTCCCCCACAAGCCCTCGCAGCGCAGCAGCACGGGTCGCTCACCCTCTCTGCTGCTGCTGTCGCTGCCACTGCCAGTGCTGCCATTACTGCCGTCGCCTCTTCTGTCCGCCTGCACGCCGAAAGCCTGCGCTGCAGCGTTTCTGCTGCGCTCGCCACCGTCTGACTCTGTACGACACGCCTTTTGTCCACAAGCAACACGCCCTCCTCCGCCTCTTCAAACCAATCCTCGTCACCCCCCACCGCTCCCAACTACTCCCCATCCACCCTCGCACCTCCCCCCGCCTCCGCGCGCTCATTCTCGTAGGCTGCGCGTCCCAGAGCCCTCCCCACGTCCCTGACTGCCCTGGCTGAACTAGAGCGGCTGGTGGTAACCAGGTGTACCGCGTTACAGTGGGCGCCGGGGAACCTGGCGCGGATGCAGGGGCTGCGGGAGCTGAGGCTGGATGGGTGCAGAACGGTGCTGCTGCCGCCATCTCTGGCGTGCTTGGGGCGGCTGGAGAGGCTGATTGTAGTGAGTAATGGGTGTAGTGGGAGCGGCGTCGGGGTGGGGATGGAGGTGGGAGAGGAAATGGTGCTGGACATAGATGGTAGCATGAATGGCGTGTTCTCGGCCTGGCATCTGCGTTGTGCTCGTGACGAAGAGTGGAGCACGAGACACTCGACGCATGGGTGGCGTATAGCCAGTCGTCTCATCTGCAGAGGGAAAGACGTGGAGATTTTTATCCTAGACAATTGACCGTGGTCACAAAATCACATGTGATAGGGATGACCACAGCAGTGATGAAGTGTTGTCAGCGACATTGATGACATTGCTTCCTGGGTTGCTTGTGAGGCAATCCTCCTGTTGCACAGTTCGGCAAGTTGCTGGCCTTCCAGTCCTGACCGACTCGCGTCACAGGCACGGCTACCTGCAACGCAGTTAGCCAGAGAGTGTCCGTCCGTCCGTCCGTCCGTCCGTCCGTCCGTCCATCCTCTGGCATGACTGGTCGCCAGCGGGTATTCATTCCTCATTGTTGTAAGTGCAAGTGCCAAGCTCATGGCTCTTTCAATGAATGAATGCAATGGATTGTTGATTCCACTGTCCAGCACCCATCTTGGCTGGTTGTCATGCCAGTCTCCTATGCAGCGCAGCACTTCAATATCACCGGACTGTCAGGAACACAGGTACAGTATGGCTTGCACTTGTCAGCCCAACTTTATAAATCAGTTACTTGCATCCAAGTCTCAACAAGTACCGTACAATCACCGAAGTGCTGCACACACTGTATCGCACATGTAAAACCCTTGTGCTCTTACCCCTACTGCTACTCATGTAATGGTTCGGTAGTTCCGTGCTAAACAGCCCACATGTATTCACCATGGGCAAACTCATCGCCCTTTGGTTGGCGTCAGTTGCAGCCAACTCTTGACGCCATCACTTAACGAGCTAATGCCAAACAACGAGCTCACACTAGACTGTGAGCCATCACGCCTTTCAGACTCCCTACCACCGTCTCCAAACGAAACAGCAGAAACATCCCTTGAAGACGAACCCTCGTTGCCTTCACTCTCTTCTAGGACACTCTCCCGCTCGTCCTCCTTGTCGGGGCAGTGCTTGTCAATGAGGGCGCTGAGGCGGTATGCCACATCCTTCATGGTGGGTCGCCGTGTGCCAGAAGACTTGATGCATTCCAAAGCCAGGTCTGCAAAGTCCACTATGGCCTCCTCATCTACTGCCGGCATCTCGCTGCCCCTCAGCTCCTCCACGTCATACGCCTCCACCAGCTTCACTGCGTGCAGGGTGTCAATGCAAGGCTGTGAGGCATGGGAAAATATGCAGTTTGGTGGAGGGAAAAGGGAAGTGATTGCCTGCTGGGCTTCCATGCAAGAAAGGATGATGAATGAGAGAGGCAGTGGAAAGGAGCTTGATAATCAACAACAGAGCCTAAAGGAAGCATCACAATAGGGAAATGCAATGAATTCCATAATAAACAGGATCCAACCGTGCAGCCACAAAAGATTGAGACGAATATGCGACTTAAAAAGGCCTTCTCATTGCTGTTCTTTTTTGTTTTGTATGGGGAGGTAGGGGGAGGGAGGGGAGGGGGGGGAAGGGGGGCCGGGGGGAGGAGCATTTCATACTTACCCATTTGCCTATACGTGTTTTTGTGTTGACTTGGGGAGTCATTGCGAGAGCGGATTTGGTTCGTGAAACACATATACAGAACAAAAAACGTAGTTTTATGAGTGATGGTGTCACAACAAAGAAAATTCATGGAAACCATTTAGCCGGCGTGCCAGTGCAACTCACTCTTGGTCCTGTGAGTATGGTACTCAAGGTCCCTGTTGACCACAAACTCGTACAAGAGGATCTGCTGCTGCTTGCCCGTCTCCACGTTCTGATCTGGGCAGAAGCCCCGCAGTCGCACGATGTGTGTGTGGTGGAAAGAGGCCATGACTCGCATCTCGTCTTCGCGTCCTCGCCCGTTTTCGTCCAATACTTCACGTACGTCTGATCCCTTGTGCAACCCCACCTTTGTGTAAATTAGGAGCAATAACTTCCTATACCATTCAACATCCCCCCCGTCTGGTGCTGTCCCCATGATGGCCACGTCTGAGATGGCCTCGAGTACGAATCAGGGGCAGCCTTCACAAAGTGTGCGATACGGGGAAGGTGCTCTCCTTTGCCTGCAGGAATCACCATTGTTGTGTGCGCTGCAAAGGCAGAGCGTTGGCAGGTAAGGCGCGCTGTTGCAGCGGGGGGAGTGTGCACTGTGGCGGCTGAAAGATTGTTGTAGGCAGCTGTGGGCTCCTGTGGGCGGCTATGGGCGGCTATAGGCGGAAATGGGAGGAAGCAAACGGTGGTGGGCGGCTAAGAGCGGCTGGGAGGGGCTGTGGACGAGTACGAGCGTTGGTGGCTGGCTGGCGTTAGTAGCTAGCTGGTGGGCGCTGTGTCAGAGGTCCACTGGAGATCCCCGATAGATCCCAGGGAAGGGTTACAGGCACGTCGGCCTGGGGGGTTATGGGCGCACTCACCCGCTATACAAACAAGCCCTTTTATCCCAATGGTCTAGTGGTTGGGATTCTGACACGCTAGTGCGGCAGTATGTTTTACTGCGGCTGTGCGCACCACTCTGTACACTGCTGCGACTCTGCACTGTGCTGCGCGCGCTGTCCCGGCAGTGTGTGCTTCTGAGGCCGATTCTGTTGTGGTGCGCGCGTTTGTGCGCACTGTTGCTGGGTGTGCACGAGTAGCATGCAGCAGGACGCGCAATGCTGCGAGCAGTGCGTGGACGGCCTACGGCGGAGCGCTATTGCTGGCGGTGTGCTCGCTGCCTATAGAAGGGCATGCGCTGCTTCTAAGGGAACGCGAGGTGGTTGGATAGAGGCACACGCTTGAGATAAAGTGGACGGCTGGCCGGCGGACGGCATTACAGGTGGCTGGCTGGCTGGAGGGAGTCATTAGGGAGGTAGGAAACTAGGACCATCAGGCCCTCAGATTGGTTTGAGGGTATGCTGATGGATCAGCGTGCCCCGGCCAACGAGGTGTCCAAATCAGCGTTCACGTTTTTTTTTATACTGATTTTGCCAGTGTAAAAAGCATAAGTAAACTGATCCAACAGTGTAATAACAAAAAACTATAGCTGAAACCCCTGTACAAGGTGTGTGGTGTTGTTGCTGTGATAGGTTCCAGCGAGGCTAAACACTTCGGCGCGCACCTGATATCTGTGCAGTGCATGCGAAAAAATGCCAAGTGTGTGGGTGGGGTCTCAGGAATCACGGGAAGGTACAGATTGTACACGCGTACCCTATCCCCCCCCCCCACGCGGTCAACTCCGTTTCAGTGTGACTCACGTCACTATACTGATTCGTCAGTGTTACTTGTACAGAAACACGCAAAATGGTCAGTGTGACAAGGTAGGTTATGCTGAATTTCAAGGGAAAAACGAAAATCACAGCTACAAAATCAGCGTAATCTGCGTGTTTTACGCTGATATCTGAGGGCCTGAGGACCATGTTGGAACTGAAGTCTAAGAAATACCCTATGATACTGCCTCAGAGTAGTCAAAGCATAATGGCTATGACTAGGAATGGAAAGATACAAGTATGAGTGTCGAGAAGAGTGTTATTCGCCTCGCTGTAGCCTACATATTTAACAATAATACAAATGTTGGCTGATGTGGTATACCATCACCATTCAATATAGAAACTGAAGTCTAAGGTTATAAGCCCACTTGCGGCCAGTATGGGAGAACTCAGCATCCTTTGGGTGGCTTCAATTGCAGCCAATTCTTGAAGCTCACTTATCGAGCTAATGTCATGAATGAGCTCACATCAGAATGGGAGCCATGAGTCCTTTCGGACTCCCTCCCACTGGCTCCAAACAACAAAGCAGAAACATTCCTTGAAGACGTTTCTTTGGTGGTTGAACTCTCTCCTTCTGCCACGCTCTCCCACTCGTCCTCCTTGTCGGGACAGTGCTTGTCAATGAGGGCACTGAGGCGGTATGCCACATCCTTCATGGTGGGTCGCCGTGTGCCGGGAGACTTGATGCAGTCCAAAGCCAGGTCTGCAAAGTCCACTATGGCCTCCTCACTTGCTGCCGGCATCTTGCTGTCCCTCAGCTCCTCCACCTCATATGCCTCCACCAGCTTAATAGCCTGGAGGGCAACGTACACGAATGGATGTGAATGGTGATGCAATGCAAAGAAGCATGATAAGCAGCAAGAGAAGGCAGTGAGGCAACATGACAACAAGGAAAGGGGGTGAGCCAGCATGGCGACAAGCAGTGAAAGCCAGCATGGCGACAACGAAAGGGGGTGAAAGCTAGCATGAAAGGGACTCATAAACGTGCGGCCATAATTTAATGAAGCCATGATTTAAAGTCAAGAACATACTTTTTAGCTTATTATCATACCCATCCTCTAGTAGCAACTCTTCAACTCTTGAGCCAAAACAAAAACGGGTTTCATACGTTATGTCCATACCCATTTTCTTATGTGCGTTTTTGTGTCGACTTGGGGTGACTTTCCACTCAGCAGCTGAAGAAGCACAATTCCAAAGCTGCAAACAATCAACGGTTTGGAAAAACTCACAAAGAAATGGACACATGTAGAGATGGCAATACAAGGTACGAGAACTCAACATAGCCAGGGGGGTTGAAGAAAGGTGCACACTTTTAATGTGTTGTGCAAAGGAGAAAGCATGCACAGAGATATAAATACAGCGCATAACCTGAAAGGAAGAAAAAGATGAAAAAGAAGACAGGAGCACAATCCCATTGTGCAAAGGAACAAGCCTGCGCACCACTCGGGTCAACATTTGGAAAGAGGTCGCAATACACAATACCCGTATTTAACATAACCCGGAAGGTTGAAGAAAGTAGTGGTGCACAAGCTCACCTAAACACGTCACTCTTGACAGTGATGATGCGGGTGCGGACGTAATCCGGATCCACATAGCCAGGAGTACCGGCCACCCGAGTGGCATCAGAATCGCCGTGAGTGAGGCGCTTGAGCAGCCCAAAGTCAGCCACCTTGGCTTGCATGTCGGCAGTCACGAGGATGTTGGCCGGCTTGATGTCACGGTGAACGATGGGTGTCTCAAACCCGTGCAGGTATGCCAACCCCTCTGCTGCTCCCTGAGCCAGGCGCAACCTCTGGCGCAGGGAGAGAGGATCTGGGTCATGGAACATGTAGAGTCCAATCGAGCCCCACTTAGAGGCCATGGGTCAATACGTGGCAGCAATGTGTTGATTTGAGACACCTAGGTAGGTGATTGTGTTTGCGTAGAAAGAACGCTTGTGAGAAATTGTGATGGTAACCGGTTTCGGCGTGGAAACGCCTTCTTCAGACCACAAGCAATCTACGGATCAGGCACTACTTTATAGGCCTAGGAAATGTCACACAAAACCCAACACGCGGGAGAATCCTCGCGGGGGACAAGGAGACATGTACAAGCAAATGCGATAAAAGGCTAACAGTAAAAAGCTACTGTACCTAGCATTTCTTAGCAGAAATCAAAAAATTCCCAACTCTCTTAGGAAGTCTCCAAGCTATAAGTGCTCTCCTTGATGAAAAAGTGTCGTGTGCCATTGTAACGAGGTGACTTTTGAGTCGACTCAAAAGTTTCCCCAGGTGCGAATGGTCAACCAATGGGTTGAGTAAACATTTCAGCACAAGGGGGCCACGTTTAGGAGAATCACGAAGTGAAGAAACACGAGCGAGGAGGACTGACCGAGAGGCGAAGGTGACCGATTTGAAAATTGGTAAAAGAAACTTCTCTGGATACCCTCGTGCTCGAAGTCGAGCAAAGAAAAGGGCCCGGGAGTTAAAGAAATCGGAGCGGGATGATGAGCGAAGCAGGAAACGATGTAACTCGCTGCGGATGAAGCCCATCTTCGTAGTACGGGTGTGATATGACTTGAAGGGTAAATACAAATACCGATTCATCGGTTTCTGAAACAGCTTCAGGTCCAGAATTCCAGAGCTGTTGAAGCGTTCCCCCTTGAAGAAGGTAACATCCAAAAAGTCAATGGAAATTTCAGAAACGACCCAAGTCAGACGAATAGAAGGATGAAGCGTGTCAAACCGCGCTTTCAACCGTTGAAAATCTTCCCGCGTTCCTTCCCACAAAATCAAACCGTCGTCGATGAAACGAAGGTGCAGAGCAGGAGGTGAAGGGAGGAGAGAGTGGAGTTGAATATCCAAGAAGCTCATGAAAAGAACCGCGAAGCAGACAGCGACTGAGGTTCCCATAGCTGTGCCATGAATCTGGCGGAAAAATCTGCCGTTGAAGGAGACGTAGCTGTTGAACATCACCCAACGTAATAGCCGAGTGACGAGAGGAGCTAAAGGGTGTCTTGCCTTCTGGAGAAAGTATGAAACAGCGTCAATGCCATCCAATAAAGGAATAGACGGGTATAAAGATTCCACGTCATAGGAGGCGAAAAGTAGATTCTTAGAGTAGCGCCGTTGTTCCAGCAGTAAAATAAGACTCTGAGAGTCCTTGATGTAAGTTGACTGTTGAATGACCAGCGGTCGTAGAATAGTATCAAGCCATCGGGAAACATTGGAGGTAATCCACGAATGGCAAGCTGCAATAGGTCGACCGGCCGGAAACTTTTTATGAATCTTCAGCAAGACGTAAAAAGCGGGAATTTTCCATCCGCCATTTGGTTCAGTGAAGAAAGAGTTCCAGACCCTCTTAGATAAAAGAGGCTGATAGTCGGAATGAATGGAATGTAAGCCTTGCAGAATGTCGTCGAGCGGAACGGTAGAGTACTCTTTGTAGACTTTCGTATTAAGAAGGTGTTGAAAACACTTTTCTTGGTAGTAGTCCTTGCTCATAACCGTAAGGCCGAGATTTTTATCTGCAGGTTTGAAGATTAGATTTGGATGTTTAGCGAGCCGTTGAAGCGTAGGAGTGACATTCTTTCGGAGGCGGGATCGTATCGTTTGACCATTGATGTCCTTAATCACCGAGTCCTTAAAGACCGCGAGGGCCGTTTCAATCTCGGAGGAGGCCAATGGCGGATTCCAGTTAGCTCTCCTTGGGAGCTTATAGCCTGGGTAATCAGAAACGAAATCAATTCCACCACAGAGATACATCGTTCTCACGCTTCTACAGAAAGACGACAGCTCAGCTTCTAAACTAGCAATGCTACGGATGGACGGGATGGGGATGAATTTAAGACCCAAGCTCAGCAGGTTAAGTTCGTCGCGGGTGAAGACATGATCACTGAAGTTGTGAATGCCGCGGTTAGTCACTCTGCTACGCAGCTGGTTCTCGGTTTGTCGGCCGAAAAGAATAAGTGCGTAGGAGTGAACATCCGCCGCTACTGTCGATTCGTTCTTCCGCGGACGGCACCTCCCCCGTTTTTTGCCGTTGCGTTACGGTTCTTAGGGTGAGTAGCACTGCGCCCGGCCGCCTTGGAGAAGGAGCGACCCATCGTCTTGTTCGCACGGTGAGTGGTGTTGTCATCCTTCTTTCCGGGACCTGTCGTACGCTGCTGCTTGCCGTTGTAAGGCTGCGACTGCACCTTCTTCGGCTTCTTGGCTGCTGCGACGGTAGCGTTCCGGTTGTTTTTAACCGGGAAGACCTTCTTCTTGCCAGCCGTTGCTTTCCTCTTGCCGTTGTTAACAGAGCGGTTAGGAGTAGACTTGTTGATCGGCTTGAGCTTCGCGACTGCCTTCTCAACCTCCTGCTTGGCGATCTCACGCACGGTAGGATCCACCGGGAGGTTATCAGCTTCTTCTGCCGCAGCTGCCTTTTTCTCGTCGATCTCCTTCTTCTTCTCCTTCAAATGAATTTCAGAGAGGTTAGCTTCCATGACAAAAACAGACATCGCATCCTTGAATTCGGAAATGACACGATTCTTGAAATAGTTCAAGTTGTCGGTGAGCTTGGAGTTTTTGGCTCCGATGTCCGTCTTCTTGGCCAGATTGATGTAATTCGTGATGACTTTTGAGTCGACTCAAAAGTCACCTCGTTACAATGGCACACGACACTTTTTCATCAAGGAGAGCACTTATAGCTTGGAGACTTCCTAAGAGAGTTGGGAATTTTTTGATTTCTGCTAAGAAATGCTAGGTACAGTAGCTTTTTACTGTTAGCCTTTTATCGCATTTGCTTGTACATGTCTCCTTGTCCCCCGCGAGGATTCTCCCGCGTGTTGGGTTTTGTGTGACATTTCCTAGGCCTATAAAGTAGTGCCTGATCCGTAGATTGCTTGTGGTCTGAAGAAGGCGTTTCCACGCCGAAACCGGTTACCATCACAATTTCTCACAAGCGTTCTTTCTACGCAAACACAATCACCTACCTAGGTGTCTCAAATCAACACATTGCTGCCACGTATCAACATGTAGACGGAGCAGAAAGCGTGAGTTTATGAATGATGGCGCTTGGGCCAAAATTTTAAATGCATCGCAACCATTGAGCCATTGTGCCAGTGCAACTCACTCTTGCTCGCATGGATGTGGTACTCGAGGTCCCTGTTGGCCATGAACTCGTACACGAGGATCTGCTCCTGCTTGCCCGTCTCCACGTTCTGGTCCAGGCAGAAGCCCAGCAGGCGCACGAGGTGTGTGTGGTGGCCATGGCTCGCACCTGCAGTGAGAGCACATCATATGCAGATGGAAAGTTGAGAAATTAGTGACCGAGTCTGCAGGTGATTGAAACTTAACAAGTACCGTTTCTTCCGGATGCTACATGGTGCCTCACCTCCGTCTCAAAGTCGTTGGTCATGATGGTGGAGCGCTTGATGGCCCACAGCTGGCCCTGTGGCGAGCAGCCTTTGTAGACAACGCCAAAGCCGCCCTTGCCCAGCACATTGTCCTCCGACCAGTTGTTGGTAGCAGTCAGCATCTGCTGCAGTGTGTACTGCTCACACACGTCCAACCCTTCCCACTTCTCTGCGCACAGAAAAAACGGCAGGCCAGAGGTGTGAGCTACCAAGGGTATAGATGCATGGAAAGAGCACGAGGGCAGTGGAGAGGCAGAGTGGTAGTAGCAGGTAAAATGGCAGGGCAGGGGAGAAAGGAAGGGAGCCAGAAAAGGGGTGTAGCAATGGAGAAGACAAATGTGACTGAAGAAGGGACGAGGGGCTCACTTTGGCCGCGGGGCCACAGCAGCCATGCGACCACCGCAGCCAGCAGCGTGAAGCCAGCAAAGCTGCCCAGAACAATGCCCACTATGGCGCCCGTGGAGAGAGAGGACACTGCCAAGGTCGGTGGTTAGGGGGTGGGGAGATGTCGAGGTGAGGAAAGGCGTGACAAGGTGTGTTAGGCAAATTTTAGTGACATGGTCATTGGTGCAGTATGTAAGTATGAGGTAGTGCTGAAAGAAAGAGGCAGTGCTGTAAGAATAGGCAGTACTGTGATGGCGCATGCGGTGGTTAGAAAATGTCGCGGCGATGAAACGAGTGATATATCGTGGAGTGTGAAAGCCACATGATATGGTCATTGGTGCAGCAGGTAAGAAGGAAGCGAGGGTTACCAGTGGTGGTGTTGGAGTAGACGATGGCGCATGTGGAGCCGTTGCCCGAGTCGACAGTCGTGTAGCCGGCATGACAGAGGCAGGTGAATTTGGAAGGGGAGGCAGGGTCGGGCTGCACACACTTCCCATCAAGGTGCAAAAAAACGACCGAAAGATTGAAATTCTGGCGTATAATACGCTATCGTATTTTTCGGCCGTTTAAAACGTTTTAAAACGCCAAAAAGTGGTAATTCTAATGTGGTGCAAAAAAACGGCCGTTTTTTACACCAGAAATCTTGTAACCAGCTGGTTTACACATATTTTCAAGTATTGGTTCCAACCATGAACCCTCGATCGGATGAACCAGCCATGAGGAAGACAAAGGGGATTTATCAGTGGGACTGTAGTAGAACGGTGACTCCAGGGAGGAGAGGATGAAGAGTCTGGGGGGAGGAGGAGGAGGGTTGAACGAGCGCAACCTAGACACTTTGTAAGCATTGTATTGCTTCTTTGCTATCCTGCTCAGGAGCAGAGTCGTGTGTACTGTCTTCAAAAAAAAAAAAACAAGTCACAAAATCTCTAACAAAAAAACGGCCGAATTTTTTAAATCTGACCGTAAAATACGAGCGTAAAAAACGGACCGTATTTTACGTTTGCCGAAATTTTGCACCTTGCTTCCCATGGCCGTCGCACGGGCCGTTGTCAGTCATGCTACAGAGCGCCTTGCAGGCTGCCGTGCTGCGCTGGGTGGCGTTGGACGAGCACATGGCGTTCGGGGTGAGGGTGAGGCAGTTGCCCGACAGACTCACCCTCACCTGACTGCCTGCCCCCATGACGGAGTTATTTGTAAGATCGGGGTTACACTTGCCACCAACCATCCACTTGGAGATGTTAAACATGTCGAGGTTGTTGGGCTCGTTGACCTCGGTAGGGCAGACCTTGCAGCCGGCAGCAAAGAGCACTGCATCTCCAAAGAAGAAGTTGTTAGCCAAGTTGATGAGGGCACCACCATCTGCCACCATGTTCTTGAAGTCGCGATTGATTCGCCCATACAGGCTGTTGCCGCTCACATCACTGTTGGAAGCACGGGGGTCATACAGAGGGCAGGCAGAAAATGATGCCGAAAGGTTCGGTCGAAGGTAGTCCCACCATATATTGTGAGGGCATTACACCCATGAGTGAGGATGTGAGTAATGCATGTAGGGATGAGGATCTCGCCCCAGCGGGTCGGGTCGACCCGACCCGACCGACCCAGGTTTTGACCCGGGTCGGGTCAGGAGTTCTGAACCACTGACCCGGCCGGGTCGGGTCAGGTATACCCGGCTGGGTCGGGTCGACTCGTGACCCGATTCCGGGTTGGGTCGGGTCGGGTCGGGCTTTGACCCGATTATGGACTCGACCCGGTTTCGGGTTCCACGCCCTATGTCGGATCGGGTATCTGGCCCGACCCGAGGGTTTCCTCTCGACAATGTTATCCAGATCGCCATCGCGCTTGCTTGTTTTCCCAGCAACTAGCATTTTGATCTGGATGAAGTTAAGTTAACTAGCTAGTGACGCCAGCAGCCACCCACCAAGCAACATTGGCGTACTAATCTACCCTATAACCTACGATAATGTTTAGTTAGTACTCAGCCAATCGTTTTTTTATAAGTCATTCACCAAGATCCTGCATGCACAGTATTAAGGAGAACCTCTAACCCTGCCTATCGGAGTCGGCCCGACCCGACCCGACCCGGCCCCGATCCGACCCGACCCGGGGGCGAGTCAAACCAAAGATCTTTGAAGTTCCGACCCGACCCGACCCAGCCCGGAACCCGGCTGGCCCACCCAAGTCGGGTCGGGTCGGGTCGGGTCGGGTCGGGTCGGGTCGGGTCGGGTCGGGTCGGGCCTTTTGAACATCCCTAAATGCATGCAATGTACTCAGAATGACTTTGTGTGGTTGGCTCACATCTGGTTGATGCACTTGTCAAAGAGGCAGTCT
The DNA here is from genome assembly GCA_947471745.1 of Closterium sp. Naga37s-1. NCBI lineage: Eukaryota > Viridiplantae > Streptophyta > Zygnematophyceae > Desmidiales > Closteriaceae > Closterium > Closterium sp. Naga37s-1. The sequence continues at coordinate 2,405,540 of CANJKZ010000768.1, read as the reverse complement.
GGCAGGGGTCCGTAGAAATAGTTGTTGCTGATCATGCTGCCAGCAGCACAACACACAACGTGACGCACCGAGAGTCACACACTCATACTTAATGGCAAACACAGGCTTGTTCCCACACTTCGATAAATTCCAACATGATGAATGCAGTCAGCACGTATACGAACCACTCACAAGCGCCACAGCCCGGGCAGCAAGCACAGGCTAGAAGACAGAGGGCCTTCAATCTTGTTGTTGTCTAACCAGCTGCAGGGGCAGGCAGAGCAGTGGCAGGAGGCAGGAAGGTGGCACAAAATATATGTATATATATCACGTTCACAGTGAGGACGTTCGCTACACTTGTGCTGCTTGTATTGCTTTTACGCTGCCAACATTTGTGTCAGAAGCTCAGGAAGAAGGCAGACAGCACCCACATTTGTTCGAGATTCTCCAATTGGCTTATGGCATCTGGCAGAGTGCCACTCAGATGGTTGTTGGCCATGTAGCTGTTGGGCAATGGCAGGGAGAGCATAAGACAGTGCAATGTAGTTCAATGGCAATGGCAGGGGGACACTGCAATAAGGAGTGCATGCAAGAGCAGCGCGGGCTGATGCAGGAAAGCACCATGGGACAGAGGTGAGGCTTACAGGTATTTCGGATTTGTCATGGTGAAGATGGCAGAGGGGATGGTGCCCGTTAGCTGGTTGTTGTTGATAAAACTGCAGGGCATGGCAAGGGATACATTGAATGAAATGCACGTTAACGTTGTACGGCTTGATTCAGATGGGAAAATTATCACATTTTAAGTCATGGCATGCGTTTGGGCCCGTTGTAGCACAAGAAGAGAAGAGAAGGCTCACATGCCCTCGAGGGTGGTGAGGGTGGAGATGGAGTCGGGAATCAACCCTGTGAAGTTGTTGCCGCTGAGATTTCTGAGCCACAACGAGATCAATGCGAGTGAGGCGAACAGAACTGCTAAACATGGGTGCAATGGTATACATACGAATGGACGGCACAAACCCCATGGTGCTAAAAAAACAATTGAACAAGCCATGTTGAGGGTGGGACAGACAGGGAGGAAGAAGGCGTGGAAAGGCTTACATCAGTCCACAGCTGATGTTCCAGTGTGAGAAGTCTGGTAAGGATCCCGTGAAGTCATTTCCATTGAGGCTACTGCACGGTGAAAGAGGAGCAAATGAAGATTGCACGGCCTTGGAAGCTAAGGATGAAGGGAAAGCCTGGCACCAGGCACATTGGTGGCATCACACAGTGGTGGCAGCTAGACATGGATAAATGACAAGTCAAGTCAAGTTTTACTCAAATTCTGACAAGTTTTTGTGGGCCATCGAGTCGAGTGGATAACACACGTCGAGTTTTTCTTTAAGAAACTCGAACTAGACTGCACGGTCGAGCTTTCTAGAACTCGTAAGAAGTTTGGAAAAAAAAGGAGCGAGTTGAGAAAAAATGGACACATCCTGCCCGCCACCCATAATAGTGCCAGATCCAAGACGAAATGGCAGACCCGCGTGGATTTAGCAGCAAAATCGTAGACAGTACAAAGCAAAATACAACAATTTCGCTGATCTGGAAAAACATATATCAAAAGTTGTGTTTTGTAACCACCAAATCGAGTCGACTCGTTCGCACATGTATAGTGGCAGCACACAAAGTGGTGGCACGCACCCAATGGTGGCAGCACACAGTGGTTGCAAGTCTTACAGCCTGGTAAGCGAAGTTGTGACACTGAGAGTCCGTGGGAGTTCTCCCGAAAAGAAATTGTTAGATACGTCCCTGTATTGGAAAGAAGGCTGGATGCAGCTCTTACATGCATGCATTGTGAGCCAATAAGGAGACAACGCACTTGGGGTGGAAAGTTGAAGGTTTGGCACAATGTGGATTTCTCCATTTTAGCATTTGCCAGCTTAGCAGAGAATTTGCAAAGTACCATCTGACGTCAGTTTTTTTGCAATCACCTTTGCATGAATACGAAATATTGAAGAAAATTATTTACTAAAACAGGTGTAATGGAGGTACTTACAGCAACGCCAACATGGGTAGCCTAAACAGGCCGGCTGGGATAGTTCCATGGAAATTGTTGTTTCTGAGATCTCTGCGCAATGGTATCAAGAGCCTCAAAGTTACATCGATATTTAAAGTTTGAGGACAGTATATTTGCTGACTCGCTTAGCAAAAAGTAACTTTGCGAGGCTAGGCGCGTATTGGCAAGCGAGTAAAAACAGCAAATTGTCAGACCAAATTGCCCAAAATGAGTGAATAGAAATGAGTCGAGCTTCTTGCTCGCCTCGTTGCCCATGTCTACCCGATTCATTGCCCTACTTGGCAGTTCTTCAGTCCCGTCCTACACTTCTCAGCAGTGGATCACGTATTGGTGCAACTTACATGAGGATCAGGTCGACAAGGCTGGTCAATTCGCGGGGGATAGACCCTGTGAAACTGTTGTTGCCCAAGTCCCTGCCATGACCATTTCGATTGCGATTGCCCAATTAATTTGTTCAGCTAGTTGTTTTGTGAAGCATTGGAAGAAACTTTTGCGATTGAAACCAGGCATGAGCAAATGGCAAACACAAACATGTTTGTGTTTGCCCTGCCTCGAACACACGTTTTCGGCAAACCGATCATGTTCGTGTTCGCCCGAACACTTACAGGGAAAGTGGTGTTCTGTGTTCGTCTTTGGGAGGCGAACACCTTGATGTTCCCCCGAACACGAACATGTTTGGGGCGAACGTGTTGTTCGTGTTTGCCATATCAGCAGGGTTCGTTATAGTCGCATGTTTCTGGATGGCTGATTTTGGCGTCGGGGATGCTCTACCTGGTGGACGTTTGAGAGTAAAGTAAATGAAACACCGAGTGTGGTTCCGCCAAAATGATTTATTAGAGTCTAGGTACCCTAGCTGCTGGAACTTGTATTCTAGGCTGTGGGAGAGGAGTTCAGCAAAAGTCGAGCTTAGAAACGAACACGAACTTGTTTGTGTTCGGCGTGGCTCGGCTAGCCGCGGCGAACCCAACACTAACATGTTCGCCCCGAACACTTTTGGCAGAAATATATGTGTTCGGTTCGCCACGAACATGTTCGAGGCAAACCGAACAGGTGTTAGCCCCTTATCTGATGCCAGAAACTCCCCTCAGGGTCACCTCCGAGGGTCATTGGGTGCCTGACCAAATAATGTCAGCCCTTTTCCAAAGGTCCGATTTGTGTACAGAAAAAATCGAAGTAGGAGCAAGATTGCACTAGCCGGAGCCTCTTCCTTCCTCGACGTAGTCGGCTCTTTGAGATCTAGCAGCGTGTTTGCAGCAGTACGGAGAAAAACTTAACTACTCAAGTTATATTTGAAACAAGCAAGAACACTCGGTTTTATATAAATCCTACTCAACTTGATTCTATATATACTCGGTTTTATCAGTAGGACAAAATAGGGAAAAGTTGCCTACTGATTTTCCCTAATTTGTCCTAAGTTCTTCGATTCTAGTTCTTGTAGCGTGAGCATATTTCGACTTTCCCTCCAACTCGTTTGACAACTTGGCACAGTATTGATGAATTGCCGAAACAATTCGAAATTTGCGCATGATCGATTTCAGGTGCCAATTCGAGAAAAATATGTTCACGCCACTTTTGAACGGTCGTGATGAAGTCCGTTCAATTTTGCACGAGAAAGAAAAAGTTGGTAACAATCAGCAACTCGATCAGCAAAGCTTTCGACCGATCGCAACTGACGAAGTCAGTGCGAGTGCTTGCGAGTCAATCTCGACACCCACCTGGTGCTCGCCACGTGCCTAAAACACTCGTATTGTGAACAACAGTGCACAAAAAAGCAGATGCGAACTTGTCAATGAAGTTTTCACACGAGCAGCAGCCAATTGAAACTCTCCAAAAGTGGTGGGCGCGAGCAACTGCTCGCTCGCTGACGAACTGAACTCGCCACGTGGACAGTAGCCAATCAGAACAACTGAAATAAGTGGTGGCGCGAGCAGCTTGCTCGCTCGCTCAACTGAACTTTCCGCGCGAACAGCAGCCAATCGCAGCAACAGAAAGCATCACAGCGCGAACAGATGCTGACTCATACCAAGAGTCAAATCCATTTGCTGTGACTGACTTGGAAGTCAAACTTCATTCTGAACAGCGCCCCTGATCACTCACTTATAGATAACTCGATATCCTAACTCACCTGCTTGATACAACCCCACAAAATCGACTGATTGATGTACAGAAATTGCTTCTGTAATCAACAGAAATGGCAACTGTTGTTTCATCAGTGCAACCAACCTTTGATCAAGGTCACGAATGAATGTCTTACAAGATTGCAAGGCTCTTGTGGCGCAGTAAAAAATCTGGGAAGGTTCCAGTGAAATGGTTGTTCCCAACATCCCTGAATGATGCCCAAGATACAGGGTGTAAGCACGTGCACGAACATAATGTCGTGAAGAGATGTAAACTTGCAATTGCATTTTTGCATACTTTCATCCACGCACACATGTGTTCACAATAACTGTTGTAGCATCCCACCCACCTGGTTAGGTGCGAGGAAAGGCATTGTTGCACTGATGAGGTGAGAGATGGATCGAGTAGACTCACAGGCTTATGAGGCCACTCATTTCTGTAAAGGACACCGGAAGCACACCTGAAAAGTTGTTGCTATTGAGGAATCTGTAGAGCCAGTGTTGGAAAGAGCATCTCAACTCAGATGTTATAGGCAACGGAAGAGGTGAAGCGATGGAAAACAAGGTGAGGGCCAATAGGAGGCAGCAAAGGTGGGTAAGAGGGCAGAACACTCACATGTGTTGGAGCCACGTCATCTGAGTCACCACATCAACACCTGAGCTAAGATCACAGCCAATAATGTCCCTGTCAAGTGAAACGCACTCACGCGCACACACATGTAAGCGACAACGACCATAATTCTGGGAACACAGCAACTGGGGCCGCACAGCAATGAACAACCGGTAACTTGTGAGGCCGTGCAAATCATTCTGGTAATGCAGCAGTTAAGTGTCATGGCGTCAGGGGCATATAAAAGACGGGAGCGCTGTATGGGGAGAGACATACAGAAAAATCATGCCAGTGAGGCGAGTGAAAGTGCTGGGAATGCCTCCTGTGAACCGATTGGACTTCAGTTCACTGCAGCCAGAGCGGTCGAACAGGAACCATTTTGAGAGGCAGGCAGAGAAACATTTTGACGTTTGGATGTCACTCCTAAAGAGAGGTGTGATGTGATGTTTAGAAAAAGGGGAAGTTTGGACCAAAGGATGCGAGGTCATGGGGAATAAGCGGGGCAAGAAATGGGGTGTTGGGTGCAAAACGTATTTTGCACGTCAACCTGCCGCCTACTCGTCGAGCAATATGTGAAGGAATTAGTTATAAGGTAGTTTGTGTTGCGTGGGATGCGCATTTGTGTGTTTTTATTTGACGTTTACGGTTTATGATTCGCCTTAGTGGTTCAAGAGTTATCTGCATTTTGGTGTGAGGTTGCATTCATAAGTTTTCATGACTGTTCGTGTGAGTTCATGTGATCGCTCATGTATTTTCATGTGCGTTCATGTACGGTTATGTGTATTCATGAACGTTCATGAAGGGGGGTTGGGGGGGGGGGGGGGGGGGGTGGTCGAGTGTCTCCGAGGAGATATTTTCGCGTCAGTCAAGATAGGGGGCGCAAAAATCTGGACCGCGCGTGTGAGGTCCTACTTTCGCGTGGCGTGTGGGGCCTAAAGGCCCTCGCGTGTGGCACGTGACTGTTGCGATCGTGAACAGAGGCCGCGATCGCAAACAGACAGGGCGACATGATCCGTCCTGGCGCTGTACAGCGCGACCAGATTTCTTGGTCGTGCCTGATTGCGCGCCTGAGGGGTGCGCGTGTGTTTCCGGGGGTGCCGCGAGATCCTGTAGGTTCTCAGGTTTGACTCGAGTATTTAGTTAAACAACTGCTCTCAAGCCTTGTTTTTTTGACGTGGCAACCAATTCGTTACATGTACAAAACGGTGAAAACCTGATTTACAGCTGTAAAGGTCGGAAAAAACGGTAATCCCACACGACGGAACATGATTGTACATGTGCATTCATGATCGCTCATGAGAGGAGTCAGCAGGGGCGTTTGGAAAGAGCAAAATATGAAGACAGTTTTCCTACAGAAACAGATCAAGCCAAACGGAGCAGACGCTGGATAACAGTTTCCACATGAAGACATGGCAAAGTCCTGGAAATGCAGCTTATCTACCGTGTAGTAGTTTTTTTTGCTAGATAAATATAAAAATTGTGTGCTTGTGTTCGAATGTATCAATCCTTTGTGAATCGTTTGAGGGAATATTTTTCGCCAACGTATTAACGTGAAAGGGGATTTCTACACACGATCCAATTCGATATTAACACTTAGTGTGTCTCTCAACAAACACGAACCCTTGGTTACGGGTTGGTTTTACCAGGCACCCGAGGATCCTTGGAGATGACCCCGAAGGGACTAATTATAGTATATTAAATGTGTGCTTAGAGCTTCTAGATCCCAAATAGTGGTCAACAGGGGAGAAGAAGGATGAAAAAGTTGATAGTGAGATCGAGACAAGAGAAGGAACGCAAGAATGTAGTGGGTGGGAGGGATGAAGGGAAGAGAGGGGCAGTGAAAGTGAAAATGATGTAGAGATAAAAAGCGTGCAAATCAAGGAGCGGGAATTGGGGGAAATATGGGGTGGGTGTTGCGGCTTGGCATGACAGGGTAAGGCACGAAGCCATGAGACGACTTTGTCAAGATGTTGGTGGTGGTGCAGGTGTGAGGCATTGAACCAAGCAACCATGTGGGTGGGAATTACATAAAGGGTGATTGGAGTTGGACAGGACGTGTGTGTGTTATGCCCGGGTGGGATCTGGAGTAGTTCTAAAATGGCATGGAGCTGGAGGCATTTGTTCGTAAGCCTAGGTGAAAGCAATGGTGCAGACCATCCCAGTGAAATGGTGGGTGCTGTTAATGTTAGCCCTCAATCTCACATTTGTACTTGTACTTTTTAAATCCTAGTTTAGTGTAGTTTGCACTTTGTGTTTGGTTGGGTGTACACCCACATCCCAACCAAACCCAAATGTGATCTCCAACCAATCTCCAACCCACCAATTGGAGATTGCCTTGAGATTAACCATGATCCCCTAAAATTGCCCCTGATTCTCTCACCATCCTTACCTTGCCCATTTCCGATGTACTTAAAGAGCTTTGAGCTCATTATTAATGAATCGGTCCTAAGCCTGTGACATGGTATCAGAGCTCTTCAACCGCACACGCGGATCGTGATTTTCTTTTCTCTGCGGATCTTCATCCCGAAAACCTCGGCGTAGCCGCCTTCAATCCCGTCGCCGGTGATTCGCGACATCTGTGGCAGAAAATTCTCCCGCCCCACTTTCCTTTCACTATCGACGACTTTTACAACCTCTCTGGTAAGCGCATTGTCGGCGCTGTAACCAATCGCACTTTTCGTCAAACATCTTCGCGTCATTTCTCCTTTTCGTCGGGCCGCCGCCCGTCGCCCTGCAGTGTCATCTTCGGACTGGCGCCCGTCGCCCCGCAACTGCACTTCTACCCGCATTCCCCCCCACTTCCTGAAGCTGAACAAATGCAGCAGCGCAGCCGAGCAGCAGTGTAGCCGCGAAGCTGAGCAGCAGCATAGCTGCGAATCCGAGCAGCAGCGTAGCCGCGAAGCCGAGCAGCAGCATAGCCGTGAAGCTGAGGGTGGTGTGTGGGGGGGTGTGTGGGAATAGAATTAGCAGCTAGTTGACACTAAATCGGCGTTTCCATCAAATTCTCCTTCAGAAATCCTAAACCTTTTGTAAACCCCAAACCTCAAGTTATTCAAATTCTCCTTCGGAAACCCTTAACCTCAAGTTCCTATCGGTGACTTCAGAGCGGCGCTTCGCGCGAGACACTAAGGGGTCTTCATCATGGCCTTCACCTCGTCCACCATTGCCAACCCCATCACCCCACTCTGCCTTGAAGCCGACGACACTAGCTCCAACTTCAAGGCATGGAGCTACGGGGTTGACAAGCACCTCCTGGGTCGTGACGTGCAGGGATTGGACCTCAAGGACGTCCTTCTCAACCGTGGCAAGGGAAAACAGCCCCCTCCTTCCAGGGAGCCGACTTGCAGCAGTGGGCGAGCTGGTCGACGGGGCTGGTCGACTTGCGTGCGGGCCACTGTGAGGGCGCCGACTTCGAAGGGCGCCGAGTGTGGGGTGGTCGACCTGGCGAGGTCGACCTGGCAGGGCGCCGACTTCAAGGCGCCGACCTTGGGTGGCCGACGACTTGGCAAAGTCGGCGGCCTAGTCCCGAAGTGGTCGACGAGGGGACACCGACCAGGGAGGAGGCCGACCTGACGACATCGACCTGGTTGCCCGGTCGATCGTGTTACCCAGGCGATGGACTTCTGCGGAAGCATGCGAAGGTCGCCGGGGTGGTTTCTGCGAGGCCGACCTCGGAAGTGGTATCCCGGGGTGGGCGCAGTCGCGGGCGTGAAGTCTGCTCGTGCTCGTGACAAAGCGTGGAGCACCAACCAGCTGCACGCACATGCGAAGCAGGTGCACCGTTGTTCTGCGGGTGCAACGCTGTGCAACCGACTTGCTGCAGCGTTGGCACGCCGTGTACTTGCAACGCTGGCAAGCCGCGACTTTGCTCTGCTTGAGCGCGGTCGACCAAGTCGTGCTGGCACGCGGTCGACCGCGCTGCGCTGGCAGTCGACCAGTAACTTTGTTAGGTCTGATGTAGTCTTGCATGTCAATGTTGTTGCTATCATTCTCAATCACTGTTCTCAACTTTTGCTAGTGATTTTTTTGCGGTTTTACCCCGTGAATGAAGAAGTGCTAGAGAAGACTAAGGAACGAACGAACGCAGAGATTACACGAGCACTCGTGCCTAGCCCGTAGTCAAGCTCCCGTTGTACTAGTTATCTCCGTAACCACTCCCACTACACCCTGGCTCGGGAAAATACCTGCTGCTCGCCCCCTCCGCGTCTGGGGGTGCACCGCCTATGTCCTCCTCAACCCTCAGGCTAGGCAGCAGCAAGGTGGTAAACTCGGCCCCAAGACTCAAACGTGCATCTACCTTGGTCACAACGCCGACTCTCTGGACTACCTCTTCCTCAACCCCTCCACTCAACAGCTCCGAAGCCGCGACGTTGTCTTTGATGAGACCCGCCCCTTCTACTCTCCCTCGGGGGGGATCCCCCCTCAGGCCCACCCTCCCTCGTGTGGGCTGACTTCGATACACCTGCTGAACTTCCGCCTGCACCAGCTCCCTCACCTGCCATCGAACCATCTCTCTCTGAGGTCTCTGATCCCACCCTACAAGTTTCATCGGCAGCTGCTCCTCCATCTCCTCCCGCTCCCACTATTCCAAGTACGCCCCCACTCTCTCGGGACCACATGCTGCCGAGTGTCGTGCTGCCATGGAAGCTGAGTGTGAAGCCTTCACTCGCAACCACTCCTTCGACGACGAGACTCCACCTCCCGGAGTCAACATCGTTGGGGGCAAGTGGCTGTTTCAGGTGAAACAACTTCCGGACGAGGCCCCAGTGTTCAAAGCGCGCTATGTGGCTAAGGGTTTCACTCAGCAGCAGTCTTTTGACTTCTTCAAGACCTTCTCCCCAACATCCGAACCACCCACCGTTCGCATGCTCTTGGATGTGGCAGCACAAGATGACTTTGAGATCAAATCCATGGACGCCGCTTCGGCTTTCCTACAAGGACACCTCAAGAAAACTGTGTTCATGGATCGACCTAAAGGCTTTCCAGGAAAGTTCCCTCCCAACACTATCTGGAAGCTGAATCACCCCGCTTACAGCCTCAACCAAGCCCCTCGTGAATGGCACAACAAAGTGAAAGAAGTCCTCCTCTCATTGGACTTCCACCCATCCTCAGCTGACCCGACACTCTTCATTCGTCGTCATTCTGAGCCATTCTACATCCTTGTCTACGTCGATGACTACATCCTCGTTGCCAAGGACTTGGCCCAGATGACTTCTGTCCAGGAGGCCCTAAGCAAGGCTCTCTTGATGTAAGGCCTCGGTGACCTCGAACACTACCTGAGGATGGAGATTACACGCGATCGCCAGGCTCGCACCATCTCACTCTCCCAGGAGTTCTACATCAACAATGTGCTCAAGCGGTTTGAGATAAAGCTGTGCACACCCACGGCCACCCCACTGCCGCTGCAACACCTCCTCACCGCTCCGGCTGTACCCACACCAGAGGCATGCACTGAGCCATACACAGAGCTTGTTGGGTCCTCATGTACGCCATGATGTGTACCCGGCCTGACCTGGCATACCCTGTCAGTGTCCTCTCTCGATATGTGGCTCCTGGACGCTTCATTGACCTTCACTGGAAAGCAGCAAAACGGGTACTGCGCTATTTGCAGGGCACCAAGTCTCAAGTCCTCACCCTTGGTGAGTTTTCTCCTCCTCGACTGGAAGGTTACACAAACTCCTCCTGGGCTGATGACCAGACCGACCGACGCTCCTCCCAAGGCTACTGCTTCACCCTTGGGAGCGAAATAGTCAGCTGGCGATCCACCCGGTCGTTTGCAATCTCCCTCTCCTCTTGTGAAGCAGAGCTCTATGCTGGCACCATGGCGGCTCAGGAGGCCAGCAAGCTCACCTTCCTACTCCAGGAACTTGGCTATCCTCAGCCCACTCCCACCCTTTGGTGTGACAACAAGAGCACCATCCACCTCTCCCAGGATCCCGTGTACCACACGCGCACCAAGCACATCGAAATTCGGCACTTCTTTATTTGTGACCTTGTCCAACGGGAGCAGCTCAATGTGGAGTATGTGGCTTCTGACTGCAACTTGGCTGATCTGTTCACCAAGCCCCTTGGGAAGGTTCTTCACCATAGCCTTCTGGGCACCATGGGGCTCTGCGCTCCACCTTCTCTGCCATGAGTTCGATTGACGCCTATGGGGGGGTGTTAATGTTAGCCCTCAATCTCGCATTTGTACTTGTACTTTTTATATTCTTGTTTAGTGTAGTTTGCACTTTGTGTTTGGTTGGATGTACACCCACATCACAACCAAACCCAAATGTGATTTCCAAGCAATCTCCAACCCACCAATTGGAGATTGCCTTGTGATTACCCCCAATCCCCTAGAATTGCCCCTGACTCTCTCACCATCCCTACCTTGCCCAATTCTGATGTACTTAAAGAGCCTTGAGCTCATTACTAATACATCGGTTCTAAGCCTAAGTTGTGACAGGTACCTCGTTCCAAAGGGAGTGCATGGATGGATACCATAACAGCATGCAGTTCATATGATAGATTTTTGCATGATTGGCTGAAGGCATCAATGCTAGTAGCGGCAATCAAAGGACGCCAGAGGCTGTTGCCTTATGCAAAAGCGGTATGAAGGAAAAAAGAGAAGTTGAATCATGAAAGTGTATCGATTCATGAAGGTCTGGGATGCAGAATGTGCTTGGGTTAGGCCTGTGAAGCTAGGGCAGTAGGCAGTGGGAAGAGTGGCATACATTGACTGGATGCTGGTGGCAAATGCAGGGGGTATTGTGCCAGACAGTTGATTCCGAGACAGGTCTCTGCAGTAGAGAAGGGCAGAACAAGTGGCGTACTGAGTGAAGAAGGCATGCGGGAGATATAGACAAGGATAATGGGAGGGAAATGGAGGGGACACAGGAAACTTACATTGCAGTTAACCCTGTTAGGGCGGAGAATGTTGCCGGAATTGTTCCTTCAAATTTGTTGCTTCCCAAATCTCTGATAAGAAAGGAAAAACAATATATTGCGTTCTTCGTTGGGCTGCGAAGGCAATCTGGGTGGGGCGGGGTGGTTAGCAGCTCGAGATTCAAGTGGAGTTTTACTTGACTCGGTCAAGTTTTTTCGCTTAGTGGGTGCATTTCACTATCGTATTTGAGTCCGTTTCACCCTAAATGGTTTGAGAGAGAGTGTGCAAATAAAAAAACATTGTTGCAACGTCTGTAAACATAAGAAACAACTAATCTTGAACACGAACACGTTTATGTTCAATGCGGTTAGGCACTCACAGCCGAACTGAACCGAACATGTTCACTTGATATATTAGTGTATAAAAAGTGGTTTGATAGCATGGGCATATGGCAATCGCAATGGGGCTCATGCTGCTGCCAACAGCACAGCAGTGGGCCAGCGTGAAGATATGGTAGAAAGAAACTGTATGGTAGCATGGCAGGATGGTAAGGTGGTATGGTAAACAGTAACTCACAGCTCTTGCAGATGGACCAAACTCGCCCAGCTATTGGTCAGGTAGCCTTCCAGGTTGTTTCCGCGAAGGGACCTGCAGAGTGTGGGAGCAGGCAGCAGATGGACGCTTGAGTATTAACTGGTGGGAGTCATGAGAAACAAGGGCGAGAATTACGAGTGCTTTTTCCTGCCCTACCAGAGACAGCGAAGCAGCAACAGAGACAGTGTGAGCGGGCCACGCAACGGGAAGTTTATCCATGTCACTTCTACAAACTCAATTGTACATGTCATTGAAGGCATGAGCGAATAGTTATGTGCGAACATGAAATGTAACGCAGTGCGTGCGAGCTAGCTAATGCGATGCTGGCATCGAGGCTTGGGCTATTTCCGAAGAGTAGGCCGGTCCGGCGGTGCAAGGCTTGGTGAATAGTGCCCGCGAATGTTGGCGAAGCCTCGTTAGCAGTAACGGGCGAACAACGGCTGCTGCTGTACGCGATGTTGACGTACGCGGTAAGGAATGCAAAAAAAAAACCTTACAATTAGATTGAAAACCTAAGCCTTTATAAAGTTCCATCTAAAAATAAGAGCCCATGAGCCACACCTAAGAAAGCATGCTCGCTGCACACCCAAACGCACTAACTCACAAGCTGCTGAGTGCTGTGAGGTGAGAGATGTCGTCATTCAGCAATCGTCCCTGCCGGTGAGGCTCGTCTGTATTCAGGTTCCTGCTCACAAGAAATCTCCGACAAGAGTCAGCACACTGAGACAAGCCCAATCGCAACCTTTGCACATGTGGCTCTCCTTAGCCTCGTGGGGAATGTGGTGTGTGACAATGGTGGAGAACGAGATTAAAGCAGGAGGAGCTCACAGATACTGAAGTTTGGAGAGTTGAGTGACCCAACCGGGAAACTCCACGGCACGAAGGTAGGAGAGATCCCTGCAGCAGGGATGGAGGCAAGAGCATGTCCTGTCTACAATATGTTCCCGCAAGGAAGAAAGCAAGCGATTGTCACGAATAAGCCAACAGAGCTGCAGATAGGCTTGAGCAAAATCGCGAACCCCTGTTCGGTTCGTCACAAACGCGTTCGTGATGTTCGTCGCGTTCGTGGGACATAGGGCGAACGTGCGTTCGCCCTTGAAACAAGTTTGCCGCGAACCCTATGGGTCTGTAGTGAACAAACTCGTCATTTGAGCTCAAATCGAGCTTGAATGAGCAGATCCGCCATTGTTATTCCCTCCCTACACAAAGTTGCCATGGAAACACATGAATTAGAGCATTACGGTCTAGGGTAGTTGGTTACTAAGGAAATGACTTGATTAAGGTTCAGATAATGCGTCTTTGGTCGACATTGTAGAGCGTTTTCTAGTTATACGGTTCAATTTTGGCAAACAGCCACTACGCTATCCTTAAATAGTGCCTACTCTAAGTTATTAAGGAGTTTGAAGCATTTCGCCCTTGTTTCAGCGAGTTCTCCTCAAACGTCTAAGGGGTTCGTGGCAAACCTTAAGTGTTCGCCAGTAACCACGAACACACGAACGCCTATTTCAGAAAATGGGTTCGTGGCAAACCGAACGGGTTCGGTTCGCCAACCTTCGGTGTTCGTTGGAATCGTGGCAAACATGTTAGTGTTCGCCATTTGCTCATGTCTAGCTGCAGACATGCCGGCAAGAGAATGGAGACGTGTTAATTGTGCACATTAATAAACTTGCTTTACCTGTCCTGTCCCATTGGACTTGAGTGGAGCTTACAGTGTAGTGAGGGCAATCAGGTATTGAATCTCTCTGGGTATCTCTCCTGTGGCGTTGTTGAGATAAGAAAGCACCCTGCGCCCATGCACACGGAATCAGCAGAAATAAGCGAACTACCATTGCCAATTGCGAGCTAGCATGGACCAACTTACATGTTGACATGCAGATTAAGAATAGGAACAGGAGGCCACCACAGTACATACTTGTATGGCAGTAATGCTTACAGCTGCTGAAGGCTACTCAGGTGAGAAAGAATTTGCAGGGAGGAAATGTCCCCTGTGAATGCCAAGTTCACTAGACTCCTGGGTGATGAGAGGGAAGCGAAGTATGGGAGAAGCCATGGGGGTTGTAGGATAGTGGCATGGGGATTTCTGCACGGCATGGTGGAGCGATGTGGCAGCCAGTGTGGCTGAGTCACAAATTGAAAAGGCAGAGAGACACATTGATTGCTTGCAGGCCCAGCATGCTTGTAGGCCCAGCATGCTTGTATGGAGAACAGTGTTTGCAAGGCATGTACTGTTGGCAATACATGCAATTTTTGCCGCATACAGTGTTTGCATTGCAAGGCATGCACTGTTTGTATTGCTAGGCATGCACTGTTTGTATTGCTAGGCATGCAGAGTTTGCGGGGCATACAGTGTTTGCATGTTGGTGAGGGAGGAGAGCCAAGACAGTTCGTCCAGAGTGCCAGTCGGCCTGCTGCTGCCATCCCTTCCAATAGCACTGAGCGCACACACATGTCGCATGCATGCAGCAATTAAACGCATGCAGGGTTCACGTGGCACATTCAAAGGGAAGTTGGAACACATGCCACACACATAAAGTGTAGGGTTTAGGTGAAAAAAAAAAAAAAAAAAATGTATTAGGTTCGGAGCAGGGATCGAGCTAGCAAGCGCAGGATTAGGGCATGAAGAGGAGTGAAGGGTTGATTGGGCACACTGGTTAAGCCTAGTCCATCAATAAGCCGCCATGGTTTGGGTTGGATCTATGGAAGAGCAGCACTAACAGGTAGGTGAGGTCAGTGAGACTGGCGAGGGATGGAATGGGCCCCTCCAAATCTATGTTGTTGGTCAGATCACTGTGGTGGGATGGGAGTGCGGGAACCACAGTGGAGAAGTCAAGAGAACAAGAGTGGAGAAGGCAACAGAAAGATAGAATGGCGCCTGGAGGTATACGGCACTAGAAAGGTTACAGCTTGTGTCCGGCTAGTGCACAAGGGAGGCATGCATGGGCAAGACTGAGGGTATGGTCAGTTGTGGCGTGGACGAGATGGAAGGACAGAGCATAACGAGGCTGGTGCATGGGAAACGAAGGGCATGGTGGGAGGAAGAGGGTGGGTGGGTGGTGACGGACAGATATTGCAGAGTGGCGAGAGCAGTGATGGAGGCAGGTATGGAGCCAGTGGGGGGAGGATCCACATGCACGAAATTCTTTGCATCCCTGCCAGCCAACACACGCATGCATGCACACACGCCATACCAGCTCCCATTCCCCCCCCACCTCCCACCCCAGATCCCTTCCCCAGCATCCAGTCCCCCCCCCATCCCGCCACCCCACATCCTCCACTTTCAACCCATTCCCCTCCCCGTTCCGATTGCGACTCCCTCCATGCTCCACACACAGTGGAATTCATCCCATTTAATAGATATGATTGTTGCAAGCGGAGCAGCCATTGGAAGTGTGATACACTGTGATACACAGGTGGGGCAACGGAGCCCAAAGGCCAATAGGGGTGAAGAACGAGGGGTTGTTCGAGATGCTGGGACAGGCAATCAGAGCAATGAGGGGCAATTAGGGCAACGGACACCGAGGGCAGTGAGGGGCGGCAATGAGAGTCACAAGGCAATGAGAGTCACAAGGCAATGAGAGTCACAAGGCAATGAGAGTCACAAGGCAATGAGAGTCACAAGGCAATGAGAGTCACAAGGCAATGAGAGTCACAGGGCAATGAGAGTCACAAGGCAATGAGAGTCACAGGGCAATGAGAGTCACAAGGCAATGAGAGTCACAGGGCAATGAGAGTCACAAGGCAATGAGAGTCACAAGGCAATGAGAGTCACAAGGCAATGAGAGTCACAAGGCAATGTGAGTCACAGGGCAACGAGACTCACAGGGCAACGAGACTCACAGGGCAACGAGACTCACAGGGCAATGAGACTCACAGGGCAATGTTTTGGCATGAGACTCACAGGGCAACGAGACTCACAGGGCAACGACGAGCCCTTTGGGGCTGCAGGTGACGCCCTCCCATGCAGAGCACGCCGTGGTGGCGTTGCTTTTGTTCGGCCAAACGCCCCACTCCGCATTCAGCTGCAGCAGCACCTTCACTGCCGGTACAGGGAATGCAATTGGGAGGGGAGAGGGGGGAGGGGGTTGGGAAGAGGGGGGGGAGAGGCACGTCGTGGTGGCGTTGCTGTTGCCTGCCCAGATGCCCCACGGCGCCTTCAGTTGCAGCAGTGCCTTCACTGGCGGTGCAAACGGGAGATTGGGGCACATTCATGCAACTGGGAGTGGGTGGAAGGGGGGGGGGGGGGCACGCAGTGGTGAAAGTGCAGCTACCCGCCCAAACGCCCCACGCCGCCTTCAGCTGCAACAGCACCTTCACTGACGGCACAACAATGGGAGCACATTTACTGTAGCAAAAAAGGGCGGGGGGCTTTGACGGCACGTCTACCTCAGTGCCGGGCATGTGCGAGGTGACTTTTGAGTCGACTCATAAGTCACTTTGACGGCACATCTACCTCAGTGCCGGCACGTGCGCCTGGGCTGGGTCGGTGACGTCGCACTTGAAGAGAAGCCCGCACTTTGACGTCGGATTCTCTCTGTAACGCCTGTGGGCTGGTGTGGCTAGTGTTAATGGCATTCCACTGCGCCAAAATAACACCCTCGTTTTGACCCAGTGGTTAGCGAGGTGTTATACTCTCTCTGCTCATGAGAAGAGGAGCTCTGAGTCCGGATCCCATTCGAAATGGGAGGATGATATCCCGTGAGGAAGGGCGCTGCTCTCAGTGTGAGGAAGGGCGCTGAGCTCTCAGTGTGAGGAACCGCGCCTGAGAGCCTGGGCTGTAGAGACCGACTCACATTGCGAGTTTCCAAGAACGATTTCAGCGCTCGCGTCGGCCCCGGCAGCGCCGCCGGTAGCGGCGAGCTTTAAAAGAGAGCGTTGGGCGCGGCTGGGCCGAGCGCGAGACAGCACGCGTTGTTTGGACGGACGTGGGGCATCTCGGCGCGGCGGTGGGCGATTAGCGGCGCCGCTGGAAACGGAGCACGCAGCGGCGCCGGCGGCAGTGAGCGCGAGGGCCACCGAGAGGAGAATGCAAGCAGCGACATTTGCCGAGCAGCGTGGCCGCGCGACAGGCCGGTGAGAACGAAATTTAGGCATGGTACTGCGCATGATTCAGGCTTGTATAATAGCAATTGTCGTTACTATGTGCCGTGTGACTAGCAAACCATAATTAAACAAACTGGTAACGGATACGGCCAGTATGTAAACCATTGGAGTGATGGATTCTTGAGAGGGAGGGATAAACACCGTAATGCCAGAGCCTCTCAAGATTAGGTTAGGTCAGGTGGTCAGCTCGAAGCGTGTGGTATGTGGACAGGGGTATCAGGAACAAGAGCCGGCATTTGGAATCGCGTTGAGCTAGCACACAACTTGGGGTTACCAGGCAGTCGATAACGTGCTCTCCCACTCAGGTCGGTGTTTCCGTTTGAAGGAGCTCTGATTGTGTGGGTCACGAAAACCCGTATTTAGATACACATTCGGTCAAACATAGAAATGCATGAGCATACATATTACAATACGCAACCAGCTCTGCCCTGCCCACCAACTGCCAAACGCAGCAGTGGGTCAGTCCACAAATCACGTGGCACCTTGCAGCAATGTACGTGCTGCAGTGCACTGCTGATGCATGGAAGCATAGTTTCTTAAATTAATAAACAAACTGCATCTATTGGATTGCAGATTCAAATTTCACCTACTAACTCACATAATTATGACTACTGCTCAATGCCACAGCCTATGTGTTTGCATGTTAGCATAACTTGTTTAGCCTGACTTCAGCACAAGCCCAAGCAACCTAGCTCCGATATATCGTGGCTTGGCTTATCCTTGCAGGGACCGAGTCCTTATCTAGACGTCTACACCCAAATATATCCAGTCATTTGAGCCCCGTAAGGTGACTGATCGACCCAGGCAGCTCCAGCAACGCCTCACAATCCCTCAATTCCAACTCCCTTAGCCTCGGCAAATATCCGATGTCGGTCGGAAGGCTTATCGACTGGATACACCCCTTGAGGTAAAGCCCTTCCAGGCGGGCGAATGGGGAGAGGGAGGGGGGGAGGGAGGTGAGGGAGATGCACTCTTGGAGGTTGATGGAGCGGGAGGGAGGAGAGGCGTAGGGGGAGGTCCGAGAGGGAGGAGCAGAAGGCGAGGTGGAGGCGGCACTCCGAGCTACCGTAAGTGGATCCGGATTACAACCGCACCAACGTCATCACAGCCAAGAATGATGTGTCCAGGTTAGCATGCAAGCTCGTTCCTTTGCACACACGTTGTACCCTGTGCACCTCAGTTTGTTCATCTTCCAGGTTATGTTCAATGCTTGTACCCTGTGCCTCTCTCCATCTTCTGCCATGTTTATTCCTCTTTCCCCAATGCTTGATTGCTTACAGCTTTGGAATTGTGCTTCTTGAGTTGCTGAGTGGAAAGCCGCCCCGAGTCAACACGGAAACGCATACAACGCATATCAGCATATGGATATGCTCGTCAAGTTTTGAACTGCCAAGAAAAAATAATACGAAAAAAAAAATTGTGAAATCTCAAATCTGTATCTGACCTCATTATTCTATGGCCGCACATTATCCTTAGTTCCCTTGCATGTTAGTTTTCACTGCCTTTCCTTCTGTCATGCTGCCTTCCAGCGCCTTTCCTGCTTATCATGCTGCTTAGCACCGCCTCTCCCATCATCACCCTTCCTTGCGGGCATGCCCTCCAGGCTATGAAGCTGGTGGAGGCGTATGAGCTAGAAGAGCTGAGGGAGTGGCAAGCGAGGAGGCTAAGTGGACTTTGCAGGCCTGGCTCTGGACTGCATCAAGTCTCCCGGCACACGGCGACCCACCATGAAGGATGTGGCATACCGCCTCAGTGCCCTCATTGCCAAGCACTGTCCCGACAAGGAGGATGAGTGGGAGAGTGTCGTGAAAGCAGAGAGTTCAATCAACAAAAACCTGAATGTTTCTGAAGACGGTGGGAAGGAGTCTGAGAGATCCCATGGCTCACATGCTGGTGTAATCTTATTCATATTAAGTGATAGCATCAAGAACTGGCTGCAATCAAAGCCAACCGGAGAGTCCTAAGTTTGGACATATCGACTTCATTTGTGCTATCTAGCTCGGAACTACAAATCCATGTCTTTGTTTAGTGGTTAGGTAGGTACGGTATACATGCCTGTTCTGTCTCTAAATGCATATATTACTCTTCAACTGATATTGAGCCATAGGAAAATGTCTAGACAAGTGTAGAACCAGGGCCCAAAATAATAGGGTAAGATACCCTTTACCCTTTTTTGCCATATTTTTTTTTCTTACACTGATCTAGGCATTATAACCGGATCGTTCTAAAAAAGAGTTTTTTTTTTGTTACCCTTTGGAAAACAGTGTAATTTTTTTTTTTTCCATGGTTAGACCGGGTGACGATAGAGCCATACTGAAACCAAATCTTTCTTAACAAAGATTTTCCCGGATTCACAGCAGCTCACACGGAACCCACCGCCACAACGCGCTGTATCACGTTCACCATACGTGTTTGAAGAAAATTCTTCCCGTCGGTGCGCGATGGAATACCAATGGTTGTTTTGGCGTCATACCGTAATCATCTGAATATAAGACCCCCTTCCCCAACCCCCCCACACACCCTCTCCCCGCCTCCCCTCCCCCCCCCCCCCCCTCAAGTTGTACACCCCGAGGTATATAATACGGACCTGAGCCTTTAGCTATGACTGAATTATACCCCCCAAAATGGCTGTAAACATTGTTAGACACGCCGCCCCTTGGTCCTCATGGATGGCCATCTTTAGGCACTTTGTTCAGTCAAACACATACTACACTACACATCTCACACAATGAGGATTTTACAGAGTGCATAAACACTCAATACATGAGAATGTGGTTGCTAGCTAACATGTTCACCCGCTCCCCCTCGTTGTCATCCTGCCCTGCCATCTGCCAACTACTAGGAGTGATCGTAGATTTGCTTAGTTCCTTAGCACTTGTGCATTCACGGGAGAAATCGGCAAGAGTTCCACTAGGCAAAGATTGCATTACATAATGATTGAACAAGCAGTGACAGAAAATGACTACATCAGGCACCTAGCAACACTGCAGCTAGCCTGGTAGACCGCCGGCACAGCTTGGTCGACCGCCTACCAGCGTTGCGTAGAGGAGCCGCGCCAGCACTGCAGAAGGGTGACCTGCCAGCAGAGCAGGTCGACGGCGTGCTAACGCTGCAGCAGAGTGGCTGTCCAGCGTTTCCACGTAGAAGGCAGCAGTGCGCACGCTCGCAGGTGCGCAGACGATTGGCCCAACTTGCATTGTTGTGCATCCGCCAGCTGTTGTCTGCGCCTGACGAGCCACATCGACTTCGGAATACCAGTTCGAAGTCGCCTTCGTCACTGCGACCTCGACGACGTTCGCGTGCCTCCGCAGAACTCGTCGAGCAAGCTACCTGGTCGACCTGGACACCACCATGTGCTCTGGTCGACCACCAAGTGCTCTGGTCGACCACCAAGTGCCTCTGGTCGACCACAGCTCCCGTCGAGCAACACCCTGGTCGACGGACCCCTCCGTCGACCAGCACTGTCAGTTGTTGTTGCCGAGCTCCCCTCGTCGACAGCTGCTCACTTGTCAGGTCGATGGGCTACTCCGTCGACCTCTTCGTCGAACTGCTCCTCCTGGTCGATGACCCACCCGTCGACCAGCCCTGTTAGCTGCTACCGTCGAGCACCCCTGGTCGACGGCAACACCACAGTGATCTTTGCAACTCGACGAATCCCGTCGAGCAGCTTCTCCACTGTGAACGGTCGGCTGCTTCTCCTGTACATCCGACCAAGTCGTCGGTGTTGCCCAAGCGAGCCACGCAGCCCACACGACAGTACTCCACGGAAAAGACTTGTCCTCGGCATGCACTCCAAACACAGCAAGTCGTCCTTGCACCAGCCATGCAGAAGGGCATGGCACCTACTGCTGCACATCATCGTCACCGTCGCCGACGTCGGCCAGATGAACTTGGCCGATGGCGACAGAGCACCGGTTGAAAGCCGGAAAATGCAGCGCCTTCGTCAGGAAGTCTGCCGGCTGCTCGGTGGTCAGGATGTACTTCAGCATGAACTTTCCGCGCCTCACCATGTGCTGCAGCTAGGCGCAGCGTCGCTCCATGTGCTTGAAGTTGCCCGTCACCCCCAAGCCCTCAGCGACCGTGATTGCCGCCTTGTTGTCCACTCGGAGGACGGTCGGCTTCTCAGCGTCGAGCAGCTTGAATTCTACAAGGAGGAAGCGAAGTCGACGCCCCTCCTTGCCGGAGTCAGTGGCCGCGACATACTCCGACTCGACCAAGAAGAGAGTCACGCACTTGATGTGCTTGCTCGACCAGGAGACTGCGCCCCCCTTGAAGATGAACACGTAGCCGCCCATGCTCGTCCGGTTCTGCTTGTCGCCCGCGTCGTCGGCGTCCACATAGCAGATCAGCTCCAGCGACTCTGGTCCACCGCCGAACTCCAGGGCAATGTCGCGGGTGTCGTCGAGGTAGGCGAGGCAGCGGTCGACCTCGCGCCAGTGCAGGTCGCTCCTCACCGTGAGGCTGCTCCTCAGCTTGCTGCAGGCGAAGGCGATGTCCGGCCTCGTCGTCGTCGCCGCGAACTGCAGCGAGCCAACCTTCTGCCGGTACTCCTCCTCCTCGCGCTCCTGCGCCTTGTCGTCGTCGAACGTCAGCTCAGCGTAGGCGTCGACCGAGACCGACGTCTTCGGGGCTCGACCGCCCTGCTCCTCGTCGATGAAGCGCCTACGCAGCTTGTCGGCGTAGTTATGCTGGTGCAGCCACAGCTTCCTCGCCGGCCTGTCGCGCACGATCTCCAGCCCAAGGTACTTCACCACCAGCGAGATCTTCCGCAGCTTGAAGGCGGCCTCTTGCAGCTCCTTCAGCTCCTTCAGCATCGCGGTGCTGCTGCTGGTGGCGAGCAGGTCGTCGACGTAGACCAGCACCCAGCAGGTCACTTCGTCGTCGCCGGCCTTGAAGTAGAGCGCTGGGTCGACCTGGCTCTTCTTCCAGCCAGCGCCCAGCAGCACACTGTCGAGAGCCCTGTACCACAGCAGCGGCGACTGCTTCAGCCCGTAGAGGCTCTTCAGCAGCTTACACACCCGGCCGGTCCCATCGTCGACGTAGTCCGGCTGGTACATGTACAGCACTCGGTCGAGCTTGCTCTGCAGGAAAGCGTTCTTCATGTCGAGTTGCATCATGTTGAGGTCGAGGACGGCGACGATGATGAGGAAGATCCTCAGCGTGACGTAGCTGCTCACCGGCGAGTTCGTCTCGTCGTAGTCGGCGCCGTACACCTGCGTCAAGCCCTTCACGACCAGCCTTGCCTTCTCGCCCTCGACGGTGTCGTCGATGCGGTACTTGGTCGTCAACACCCACCAGTTCTTCATGATGTTCACCGCACGTGGGCGTTCGACCAGCTCCCATGTGCCCACCTCTTCCATGGCGGCCTTCACCGCCTCGCCTTTCGAGCTCGCCAACGCCTCCTTCACCGTCATCGTGGCGATGTCCTAGCGGTGTTCGGGGTCAGCATGTACGTAAGGGTCGAGCTCCGGCAGGTCGACGTCATCTTCGTCGTCGTGGTACAGCAGGTCATCGTCGGTGATGTCGTACACTGTGGTGAAGGCAGCTGGTAGCAGGCAGGGAACTTTCGAGTTCGACCTGTGCGTCGCAGCTCAAGCTTCTCGACCTGAACCTCAACCACATCGCTGTCGGTGGACTCTTCTCCCGCCGACGGCTCCCCTTCCTCGTCGACGTCCACGTCGTCGACAAACTGCTTCGACCCTTCGACCGGCTGCTCACCTCGTGCTGGCTTTGACAGCTCCCCTGTCGATTGCACCCCTGCTGCTGCCTCTTGTTCGACCGGCTCCCCTGTCTGCTGCTCCCTCGTCGTTGACGGCTTCACGTCTTTGTCGACGAGCTTGGCACCTTGTCGGTCGCCGGCGATGCCAGTGGCCGGCGCCACAGGCGACGCCTCAAAGCTCCCCTCATCGCCGGTGGCCGATACAGGTGTCGACGCTGATCGGCGACGGGGGTGGGAGGAGCAAGAACAGGGGGAGGAGGAAGAACTTCCACGACCTCCTCATCAGCGGGGTCGTCCACCTCGACGAGCAGCGGGGTCATCGACCTCGGCGAGCAACAAGACCGTCGCCATCGAGGTGTCCGTCGGCGGGTGTGCCTGCGTCCGCCCCGACGCCGGCCCCTACTTCGCCTTCCACACCTCCAGCGACAGCGTCTCGTAGAAGATGACCTCGACCGACGTGACTATCTTATTGTCGGTCAAGTCCAGCACCTCCGAGCCCTTGCTCTCCAGCGACACACCCATGTGAAGGCCCTAGCGAGCCTTCGGCGCCAGCTTCCCTCCGCGCTGCTGCTCGGGAACCATGAACTGCACCATGCAGCCCCACACCCGCGCCAGCGTGATGTCGGGCTTCTTCCTAGTCAGCAGCTGGTACGGCGTCGTCCCCGACAGCGTCGTCGACCGCTCCAAGCAGTTGCGCAACCAGACGACCTTGCGTAGTGCGAGGTGCCACCAGTGGTGTTGCACGCCCATGTGCAACAGCATCATCCGCACGGACTCGACGACCGCTCGCATCTCCCGCTCAGCCATGCCGTTCTGCTGCGGAGTATAGGGGCATATCAGATCGTGGACGATGACCTTCCCGTTGACAAAGTTGGTGAACTCCTTCCCGAGGAACTCCCCTCCTCGGTCGGAGCGGAGCATCAGCACCGTCTCCTTTGTCTGCCGCTCTACCAGCACCAGCCACTGTTGGAACTCCCGCAGCACAACTCTCTTCTTGGCAACCGGCATTGCCCACACGAACCGAGTGTAGCGATTCTTCAGCAGCAGAAATTACAAGCTGCCATCCTCGACAGCCACCCGAAATGGCCCGCACAAATCAGTGTGCACGACAGCCAGTGCCTTCTCAGCGTCCAAGCCCTTGTCGGGGAAGGTGTGCCGTGCCAGCTTTCCTCCGACGCACGAGACATACGGCAGGTCTGCTCCGGCCGACGACCTGATGTCGAGCCCAGTAGCAACTTCATGCTTCGCCGAGCTCTTGATCGTGTCGAAGCCGACGTGCGCGAGCCTCGCATGCTACTGGTCAGGGGTCGACTTCGTCGCCGAGACGATCGTCCGCAGAGCCACCACCTCGGTCGACGGCGACCGCGTCGACCAGGGGCGAAGGTCGGTGCAGAGGACTCGTCCGGTGTAGCGTGCTCGTCCGAGCACCTGCCCGGTCGCGGCGACGAGCAGCATCTCGTCGCCGTCGCCCTGCAGCTTCTCTCCACTCTCCTTCAGTTGGCCAGCTGACAGCAGGTTCGCCTGTACTCCCGGAACGTAGAGCACGTCGGGGATGCGGACGGTTTCGCGGCCCTCGACAGGCTGCAATGCCCCATTGAAGCCACGCACGTGCTTCACACCGTCGCTCGGCGCCATGTCGACGAAGACCGCCTTCGTCCCCATCAGGTGGTGGGAGCAACCGCTGTCGAGCAGCACCGCCATCGGGCTGGCCTGCACAGCTGCCGCCACCGCCTGGAAGTCCTCGCCAGCCTCCGGCGCCAGCGAGACTGTCGGCTCCACCACGCCGACCATTGAGCACGACGCCTCCCCGTCGCCTCGGCTCTTGCCGCTGGAGTGGTCGACGTCCTTCGTTGACGGCGTCTTCTTCAACGTCTTCTTCTCCTTACACGACTTCTCATCTCGACGGGGGTGACCACTAGCCGATCGACCGCGACCTCCCTTGATGTTGTCCTCGTCGAGGTCGTCGCGGTCGGGGCACTTGTAGGAAAGATGGTCGGGGTCGTGGCAGATCCAGCACTCCCGCCGTCGACCACCACCTCCACGGCCCTTGCCCCGCGTCGAACTCTTCTCATCGACGTCCTTCGTCGACCGCCCGCCTCCACTACCTCCGCACAGCTTCCCGCGCTGCTCCTGCTGACGATTCGGCTTCGTCGGTGCAGCGTAACTCGCCTGTGGAAGGAGCTCCATGGGCTGCTTTACCTCCGACATAGCCTCGTCTTGAAGGATGTAGCTGGTGATGGAGTCCTCGTCGAGGGACTCACGCGTGCCGGGCACTATCATCATCCTCTTCGTGAGGTTGTAGCTGCGCGGCAGGCCCTTGACGACGTGGGCGATGTAGGATGCGGAGATAAATACTACAATGGGAGCTAGACAACGGGCTAGGCACGGGTGCTCAGGTGATCTCTGCGTTCGTTCGTTCCTTAGTCGTTTCCTTGTGCGCACACTACTTGCTAGTTCACGGGGAAAATTGGCAAGAGTTCCAATAGGAAAAAGTTCATAACAATGGTAGCAACAACATTGGCATCATAGACTACATCAGAGCTAGCCTGGCTGCTGGTCGACCTCCAGCGCAGCACGGTCGACCGCGCTCCAGCGCAGCAGCGCTCGCATCGCTCCAGCGTTGCAGAGTAGCGATGCGCCAACGTTGCAAGTCCACGGTGTGTTAACGCTGCAGCAAGTCGGCTGCACAGCGTTGCACCCACAGGACAACGGTGCACCTGCTTCGCAGGTGCATGTAGCTGGTTGGCATTCCACACCTTGTCACGAGCACAGCGCAGACGCCTGGCAAACTCCACGCCAGCGACTGCGCCCACCAGCCACGTCGACCTCGAGATACCACCCCTGAGGTCGGCCTCGCAGACTCCACCCCGGTGACACTCGCACACGTCGCCCGGGTATCCCGGTCGACCGGGCAACCACGCCTGGTCGACCAGCTCGGTCGGCCGCAGAAAGCCGTCTTTAAGGATGCTGTTTCTGACGCTGTTCCTGAAGGTGAAGATGGATCTCATGATGACGATGATGATGATACACACGACAATGCTGATGATGGCTCGGGATGAGGACGACGGGCTTATTGCCTATGATTCTGACGAGGAGGTGGAGGAGGCATCGAAAGGCGAGATCGCGTCACGCTCCCGTTACCCGATCACCCTTCTGGTTCCTGAGGAGTTCCTGCCGGAGGTACCTCGCACGCAGGCAACGATCAAGGGGTTGGTGGGGATTTGGAAGGATGAGCTGTCGGATGAGGCTCAGGCCACCACGACGTTCCAGGAGCTGACGCCGGTTTATCTGTACAAGAAGCTTTACGGTCGCATGCAAGTTACATTTGACAAAGCATCTGACGCTATCTTTGTGTGGCGTAATCAGGTTGAGCATAAGTGCAAGAATGGGACTTACGTTACCTTCGACTGGCAGTACCCGGTGGATCCCGCCTTTGCCAGGCAGAAGGCGACGAACCCGGCAGTCATTGAGTTATACTTCAAGGCGGCCCCTGCTGAGATTTCACCTGCAATGTTGCATGGGATGCTGATGGCTCCGCTCAAGAAGAAGAAGAAGTCAGTGTTTAAGGAAGGCCTTTGCTTCCACCGTGCGGTCAACTCTATAACTGGCCTTGATACGTATCGGATCAAGGGTCTGGTGGTCGCTCACGAGGGGGATTTGTACCGCTGGAAGCGTTATATTGAAACCCGCTTAATAATGATGAGATTCTACCGATCTATTACCCGGCGCTGAATTGCAGCCTGTGCGGAGGTCATCACTCGATCCACAATCACAATGATTTCGTTGTCGAGCGGACCTTACCGTTGGGAGGGTCCATGAGCTGAATGGTAGCTGTGCCGTTTGCGCTGTTGCTGCAGGAGTTCACTCATTTCGCTGTCGTTTTCCACTTACGTTTTTACCCGGGTTCTCACATCGTTGCTCCGCAGCTGCTGCGACCACTGCATCAGATACGACCAAGATGATTTTCAAGGACCCGTCCCTGGTGCTTATTTCCACCAGCGGCAATCGGGAGGAGTGGGTTTGTCTTCAGGACAGCTGCGAGAAGGCTCACGGTTTGTCGTTCGAGCAGGCTGCGCATCACGCGCTGTCCCAGCGGCACTGCCATGGGGCCCCGAAAGGGGGGGAGTCGCTCCGGATGCTGAAAGGGAAGATCAACCTCAAGCACCTGAAAAAGGATTATGGGTTGTAGAGGGAAAGAGGAGAGGCAGGAACTGCATGTTAGTGTTACTCGAGTCTGTATTTGCCTTTTATAAAACTGTTGTCCGTGTCTTGCTCAGCCCGTGGATGCTTGGGGCTTCTCGGCGGTTTCCCAATTAATAAAGCCTCTTACCTGACAATACGCGAGCTCAACGTCAACGGGCTTGGGAGCAGAGGGAAGCAGAAGCACCTGAAGGCATGGCTAAAGAAACCACCTGATATCTTCGTCTTAACTGACACACGTATTGGTGCAGACCACGATTTCTGGAAGAGGCTTAAAGTCCCCCACTGTCACGCGATCGGACCTGCGGGGAAGGCATGGGGCGTTGCCATCTTATGCTTTAATAAGTCTCTCGTTTTCACTAACGTTGTCACGCTCGGGCCGGTTGCTTCAGGCTGATGTCCAATGGGACTCTTTCTGCTGCACGATCCTGGCCGCTTATTTCCTGGCAAAGGCCTGCAGGCGTCGCCCG
The DNA here is from genome assembly GCA_947471745.1 of Closterium sp. Naga37s-1. Classification (NCBI taxonomy): domain Eukaryota; kingdom Viridiplantae; phylum Streptophyta; class Zygnematophyceae; order Desmidiales; family Closteriaceae; genus Closterium; species Closterium sp. Naga37s-1. Next base: position 2,377,827 of record CANJKZ010000768.1, on the reverse strand, counting down.
TTTTATGCTGGGGTGCTCGCTCCTTTCATGGCGCACTCTGTGGGGAATAAAATTTTCATTCTGATCGGGGATCTTAACATGGTGGAGGACCCTCTGCTCGATAGGTCATCTGGAGTGGGCTCGTCGGGAGAAAATGGCAGCGTGATGAGGTTTGCTCAACGCACTGCCTCACTGATGCTTTTCGCTGGATGAACCCGGTGCTGAAGGAGTTCACCTTTCTATCCAGGTCTGCCAAGACCAGCTCACGTATTGACCGTGCGCTCATCTCGGCACCGCTGATGCCGATGCTCTCGGATGCGTCGCACTGTCGGCCGCTGAAAGGCCTCTCGGACCACTGGTTTGGAGTTAAGGTGACCTTTAAGGTCAGCCTGCAGTTATGTATGGGGCCGGGAATATGGAGGTGTAAGGCATCAGAGGTTGGAAAGCCAGGTGTGGCGAAAGCGGTAGCTGCTGTCCGAGAGGAACGTGGAAAAGCGGGGTCGGGCGATTTCACTGAGCTCATGAGGAAGATGAATATGGCGCTGCGGAAATACTATACGGAAGAACGGAAGCGGGTTAAAGCTACCCTGAGTCACCTGGACACTGCGGTGGCGCTTTTGCAGCAGGAAGTGATGCGGAACCCTTACTGCTTTGCCTGGAAGGAGGAGCTGAGGGTCAAGGAGTCCCAAATGGCGGCAGATCTTGCCTCGGAGCAGGAGAGGGTGTCACTCATGGCTGGTGTCAAGGAGCTGCGGGAGGGGGAGATGCCTGGCAAGCTCATGTCTGCAAAGGTCAAGACACGGAAGGAGAGGACAATGATTACATCGCTGCAATGGAAGGGAACGGTGCGGAAGGACTCAAGGGGGATACTGGAAGCTGCATATGAGTTTTACGCGGAGTTGTTCTCGGAACCTACCCCTGCTGCAGACAGTACGTTTTGGCCGGTCGCTCCTGACAGAAGGCTGGGAGAGGCGCAAACCCAGCTGCTGTTAGCAGAATGGTCTGAAGCGGAGGTGAAGGAAGCCCTTGACGGCATGGCGAAAGGCAAGTCTCCTGGTGCTGACGGGATTCCGAAGGAGTTTTTCTGCCAGCACTGGGACTCGCTGGGAGGCGACGTGCTAGGTTTTGTGAAGCAGTTTGAAGAATCGGCCGTCCTCCCTCCTGCTGCTCTGGAGGCGGTTACTGTCCTGCTGCATAAGAAGGGAGCGAAGGACCAGGTGCAGAACTACCGGCCGATCACGCTGCTCAACAGCACGTACACGTTAGTGGCGCGGGTGCTGGCGAACAGAATGCGGAAAGTGTTGCACAAGGTTATTTCGGAGGAACAATACGGCTTCTTACCGGGAAGAAGGCTGGCGGACGGAGACTCGCTGATCGCGGATATCGTTGAAGCGGCGAAATGCAAAGATGAGGATTGGTACTTACTTCTGGTGGATTTTCAGAAGGCTTTCGATTCGGTCTCGCGCGAATACCTTTTCGGCACAATGGAGAGGATGGGCTTTCCGTGGAAGTTCGTGCAGTGGTGCGAAGGTCTCCATGCGGGTTCAACGACGAGGCTGTTGCTTAACGGGTGGCTGGGGGAGCCGGTAGCGGTCAGGAAGGGGGTGCGGCAGGGGTGTCCTCTGGCACCCTATCTCTTCCTCTGCACGGTGGAGCCTCTCTGCCAGGAAGCAAAAGGAGGAAACTTGGGATCAGTAATCCGTACGGTGACCGGCTTGCGTACCTGGGATATGCTGACGACACCACGCTGGTGCTCAAGGGGAAAAGGCAGCTTGGCCGGGCGGTGAAGCTGCTGAACGAGTTTGGAGATAAGTCAGGGCTCCGAGTGAATAATGACAAGTCTGCGCTTATGCCCCTGGGGAGAAACCTGCGCAAGAAGCCGGGGAAGAAGTCAGTTTTCAAATGGGTGCTGTCGAACGAAGCGGAGAGGGTCTTGGGGGTGTGGGTCTCACCTTCGGGGGATGCGTCGGTGACCTGGAAAATCACCCTGGTGAGAGCAACATCGGAGCTGGTGAAGTGGCAGATTCATTACTTGACTACGTCAGGAAGGGTCGCGGTGGTCAATGGGTACATCAACCCGATCCTCGCCTTCCAGGCGCAGGTCTACCCTCCTCCAGCAGAGATCTGGGCGAAGCTGGTGAAGTTACTTCACAACTTCGTCACCGGAAATCACTCGACGGCGGGGAAGAATTTCGCGCTCTGGAGCCAGGAGCTGCTGTTCAAGGCGAGAGGAGAAGGCGGCCTCGGTGTCCGGGACCCATGTGCTGAACTGGGGGGCCTGGCGGCCAGGAGGATCGCGTTGCTGGCGTCACAGCCGTTGGGTTTACATGCTGATCTCGCGCTGGCAGCGCTGGATGTCCCCGAACTTCAAGTCTTCTGGGCCCATGCGGGGCTGATAAAGCAGTGGGAAGGAAGGTGTATGCGGTGGAAGCGGACCTGCGAGCTGTTTCTGGAGTCTAGCTTCCCTTCGTGCATCAGTGCGTCATCGGTGTGCGTCAGCTGTTTCATGGAGTCTAGCTGCTGCTCTTCAATCGGCGGTTGCTCTTAAACGGGAAGACGCCTGCAGGACGGCAGAAGGCGGCTAAGGGCCTGAAGCGTTAGGCCATGCGTGACTTAATCAAAGTCGCTGGGGACGGCTCGAGGGCTCTTAAGGATACCTGGGAGCTCGAGCAGGAGTTCGGGGGCTCGGCAGGTGCGAAACTGGCAAAACGGATCTTCGACGCCGCCCCGGATGAGTGGAAACAGTTGCTCCTGGCGCCAGTCACGGCGCATACGATGCTAGCTGCCTCTAAGTTTGTGCTGAAGGCGGGGACGAGCTACGGGGTCTGGAGGATTGAGTGCGTGGAAGGCAGAACCCTAGTCTGCCGAGCTATCAGTTGCGTTCGGGGGATACTGGGGGATGTAGAGGAGAAGTTGCGCAACTTCCAGCCGCACAAGGTGTTACCCGCAGTGGTCTGGGAGGGTCGTTTTCTCGGCCCTGCAGGCGCCCCCAATGCGAGGCTGCTGTGTTCGCCCATCTGGGAGGGGGACCATCCGGCGCAGCTGAAGCAGCTGAAGGAGGGATTTAAGCGGTGTGGCGGAAAGCCGAAGCAGCAAACCACCTGGGAAGAGTCCCTCGGCCGTCAGATTGACTAGGGGAGAGTGATCGACGTAAGGGACTCAATGGTCCTCCCGAATCGTGCGCGGGATGTGATGCTCCGGATCCACAGCCGGAATCTGCAGGTGGGGGAGCGGCTGCATTTTCTGGGCACCGGTGTCGCATGCCCGCATTGCGGGGAGAGGGGGACGCTGGAACATGGGCTGTTTCTCTGTCCACGTATCCAGCCGGTGGTTCGGGCGCTTTTGAAGGCGCTCCGCATGCTGAACCCGCATCGGAAGATTGAGTCACTGGGAGACCTGGTTTTCAAGAAGGAGGGGACAACTTCGGGTTTTCCCAAGGCTACGATTACAGCAATTGCGCTCCACCGGATTTGGGTGGAGAGGTGTGACGCAGTTTTCGAACGTAGCAAGTTTCGAGCGCGGAGGGCACTGCGGAGGATCGCGACATCTTTCCAGCTACACGTCATAATTTACAAGCGTGCTAAGGCGGCATCCAAGAGGCTCGGTGCCACTTGTCCTGGGTTGGATGATGACGAGTGCCGGGTCTTGAGCCACATCTTTGACAACACAGCGCAACCGGCCACGTGGTCCAAAGGATTCATGACCGCCGACTGCGCAAGCCCGACGCCCTCCTGCTCGACGCCCAGCTGCTCGGCGTCCTACTCCTTGACGCCCTCCAGCTCGGCGTCCCCAGTTTCCCCTGTAGAGGTCGACGTCGACCCCTCCTTCTTCGACCACCTTGTTTGGTCGACCACCAGGTCGACAACACGCCTAGTCGACCAAGCACCAGGTCGACCAGTAGTCCTGTCAGCTGGCCACCCAAGTCGGCTGCCCCAAGTCGACGCCCTCCGCAGGTCGACTTCCCAGGTCGACCTCCCCGAAGTCGGCGCCATCCTGAAGTCGGCGGCCGCACAGTGGCCCTTGTGGAGGTCGACCAACCCCGTCGACCAGTTCATCCACTTCTGCAGGACGGCTGCTTCCCCCGCACATCCGAACACAAGGTCGGCTCCGCCCAAGCGAGGACGGGGCCACACAACACTCCCGTTGACACTCCCCTGCCGCGTTCACGCTTGGGCTCCCCCATCCCACATGGCAGTGTCAAGCTATATTTGTTATAGCTTATTTGTGTTAGTCTAGGTGTACTTTATGTTTTCCTAGGGTTCGGGTTATGCTTGCTATATCTTGGTTGTTTCTCATTTTCCTTAGTCAATTTTACATTGTGAAATGGTATAGAGCTAGGTTAACCCTAGCGAGATTTTCCCCTTTGGAAAAATCACTCGACTATCATGGGCCCACCTAGTCGCGCCCCATCCTAGACCGCCCGTATCGCGCTTACCTTAGGCCCCGTCGCCCGTAGACCCCCCCACCCCCCCCCCCCCCTGTCGCCAGTCGCCCGTCGCCCGTTTCCCCCCGTCGATCGCGGTCGTTTTCCCGTTTTTTTTTTTTCCCGTTGCCCGTCACCCGTCGCGGCTGTTAGTTAACGGGCCCCGTGGCCTTTCGTTAGCGGGCCCCGCAGCCTTTCGTTAGCGGGCCCCGCGGCCCCAGAGGCCCCTTCGCTAGTGGGCCCCACGGCCCCGTCGTTAGTCGCACGCACGCACAGTAGCAGCCGCGCTCACCAGCGACCCGTCCCCCCCACCCGTTTCCCACCGTCGTAACCGCCGCCCCACCCGTTAGACGCGGCCCCACCCGCTGCCTTACCCGCCGCCCACCCTGTTAGCCGTCGCCTCACCTGCGATCTGCCGGCCCACGAGCAGAAAACCGTCGCCACACCAGAAATCGGCCGCCCCAGGAACTGCAAAGCGCTGCCCCAGACCTGAAACTGCCGCCACACCTGGAAACCTGCTGCCCCATCCGTTCCAGTCACCTCACCCGGAATCAGCCGCCCAACCCAGTACTCTCCACTGCATAGAACCGCACAAAACCGTGCAGAACCGCACAGAACCGCACAGAAGCGTGCAGAATCGCACAGAACCGTACAGAACCGCACAGAACCGCCGCCTTACCTTCCCCACCCGTCGCCCGCTGCCAGTAGCACTAGCAGATTACACTGCCGCCAGTAGCACCAGCAGCCTAGACTACCGCCAGGAGCACCACCAGCAACTTAGACTGCCGCCAGTCGCACCAGCAGCAGCTTCCACTGCCGTCAGCGCACCAGCAGTAACTTAAACTACCCCCTAGCAAAACCAGCAACTTACACCGCCCCACCGGTACTCCCCACCGCGCAGAACCGCACTGAACTGCACAGAACCGCACAGAACCGCACCCGCTGCCCCACCTGTACCAGTCAGAGCTGCCCCCCCCCACGACCTCAATCCTCCGCCTCAAGAGCTTAAACCCGCCACCAGCAGCACCAGTAGCAGCAGTTTAGGCTGCCCCCAGCAAAACCAGAAGCAGCATAGGCTGCCCCAGCGCTCGAGCAGCAGCTTAGGCTACCGCTAGTGCACCAGCAGCATCTTAGGCTGCCCCCAGCGGAACCAGCAGCAGGATAGCCTACCGCCAGCAGAAGTTTAGGCCCACCTGCCAGATACACCCCCGTTTCTAGCTACTCACATGGCGTGTACTCGAGTTCTACAGCAGCAGGGCCAGCCGCAGCACTCCCGGCAGTGGGGACCTGCGGGTCCAAAGTGTGGAGCCCTCAGCAGTGGCTCAGCTAGCAGTGGGCGAGACGTCGGCCCCTGCGGGTACCGGGCCCTGACAGGCCATGGTGCTGGCACTACCTGCTGGAGTCCTGATCACTCTGCGTCCAGCTGCTACCGTCGACTCGACGACCTCCACCGTTAGCGTTTTGGTCCTCACGCTGTTACACCGCACTGGCCCTCACGACTTCGCCAGTGCACTACTGCACCAGTTGAGTCTCACCTACCTGGTCTAGGACCGTTCCCGGCTGCACGAGTAGAGACCTGTGTTTCCAGTCTTGGTGCGTGTGTTGTTTCCAGCCCAGGCGCCTCTGAGGGTCTTTGTGTAGGAGCTGCAGCTACCACTAGTCTAGCACTAGCCTTTGTAGCTGGTTCGGGTGCGACCCCACAGACTGCACAGCTTTCCTTCACCCTAGACTCTAGAGCGTCCAGCTGTTTCTTTCGCGACTGTACTGACCTCACACCACTGCGCACTCCAGTCACTGTCGCCTTGGCTGACCCCTCTGTGGGACGTATAGTTGCTCGCAGCACCACCACTCTCCCGTGTCCGGCGGCTCCCTCAGGTTTTCTTACAGGTTACTACACCCCCTTGTTCTCTAGGAACCTGGCGGGTGTCAGTCACCTCCACGACCTAGGTGTAGTCACCACTTTCCCACTGGACGAGCCTGTTGCCTTCTGCACAGTCGGTACCACTGGTGCCCCTCTGGCCACTTTTCACAGGGAGCCGGGCTCTGGTCTGTACTCACTACACACTGGGTCCCACCGCACTGGGTCAGGCCAGGTCAGGTCAGGTCAGGTAGCTGTTGTGTCGTGCGACTGTCGCTCCCTCACCCACCCGTCTGTCCTCTGGCACCACCGTCTAGGTCACCCGTCGTTCGCACGTCTCACTAGGATGGCACGTTACCGCCTGGTCTCAGGTCTCCCAGAGTCGCTTGCCCCGCTTCCTCGCTCGCCTGCGCCGCTGTGCACTCCTTGCGTCGAGGGTCGGCAGCGCGCTGCCCCTCACTCCTCCTCGTTCCCCCCCACCACGGCTCCCTTCCAGACCCTGCACTTAAACGTCTGGGGCCCCTCCCCGGTCCTTGGACCACGTCAGGAGTGCTACTTCCTGATTGTGGTGGACGACTACTCCCGCTACACCACAGTTTTCCCTTTGCGACGGAAGGCCGACGTGCCTACCGTCCTCGAGCCGTGGCTACTAGCGTGGGGTGGTGCACAGGGCCTGTGTGGGCTTCGCCTACACTCGGACCATGGTGGTGAGTTTTCTTCCACTCGTTTGGAGACGTTCTGTCAGGGTCGGGGAGTCATTCAGACGTACACGCTACCAGCCTCGCCGCAGCACCGAGCGTCGCATCGGCCTGGTGATGGAGGTTGCCCGGACCTCCATCTGCCATGCCGGTGCCCCTCAGTTCTTGTGGCCTCAGGCGGTCCGCTACGCCGCGCACCAGCTGAACCTGTGGCCCAGTGACGCACGGCCACGGGTGATGCCGGTCTCTCTTTGGTCAGGTTTACAGGGTGTAGCAGCTGACTTCCGCGTCTGGGGTTGTCTGGCTCACGTTCGCGCCCCTGGCACGAACAAGTTGTCTCCGCGCACTCGTGCCTGCGTCTTTCTTGGCTTCCCTTTGGACGCCTCCGGCTGGGTGTTCTACGACCCAGTCACCTGCGGGTTCTTCGCTTCTCAGGACGTCACGTTCGACGAGTCTGTCTGTTACTACAGGAGTCGCCCCCACCGAGGTACTGAGGTCTTTTCCCCCCCGCTGTTCCTCACCCTTGAGCCTCCCCCAGTTGCCCCGGTAGCACCCCCCCCTTCGCGTCCTGCCCCGTCAGGTGTGTCGCACGTCACTCCGCAGTCGTCCCCCCCGCAGCGTCCAGTCCCTGTCATGTCTGGGGGTGCGGGAGGTGCAGTTGCGGAGGGTGAGGGTACTGGGGCTGCAGGAGCTGGTGGTGTCGGCTCTGGGGGTGCAGGGGTTGTGGGCGTGGAGGTCACTCCTGTGGAGGACACGGCAGCCTCGAGTCGGCTGCCTCGCCCCGCCTCACCCCCTAGCTTCCCGTCCGTCCCGCAGTTTCCTCCTCGTTCGTCTCTGCCGCCAGTTGCTGCGGAGCCTGGGGGTGTTCCTGCGGGAGGTACTGGAGGCCCCGGGGGTGTCGGTGGTGGAGGTGCTGGTTCTGGGGGTGCTGGAGCTGGAGGCACTGGCACTGTGTCGCCTACACCGCGCACTGTACGTTTCCTGACCCGTGAGCAGCGTCTCCTTCGGTTGGAGAGGGAGGAGCGTGAGCGGTTTGAGAGGGCACAGCAGCAGGAGTAGCAGCAGCAGCAGCAGAGAGTAGAGGAGGAGTCACAGCCGTAGCAGGAGAGGGTAGAGGAGGAGTCACGGCTGCACCAGGAGAGGGTAGAGCAGGAGTCCCACCCGCAGCAACAGGTGCAGTTACAGACCCAGCAGGAGAGAGTAGAGGAGGAGTCATGGCCGCAGCAGGAGAGGGTAGCGCAGGAGTCCGGTCACAGCAGCGGGTGCAGCTGCAGTCGCAGCAGGAGAAGGCAGAGGCGGAGCCACAGGAGCAGCAGCAGGGGCCGGTACCGTCGCAGCAGACGCCAGAGGAGGCGGAGCAGCAGCGATTGGGACTATGCGACCTCCCCGACCCAGCACCTGCACGCTTTGTTCATGGTCCCCTACCGTCCCCTCCTGTTCCCCCTGTTGAGTCCCTTTCCTCGTCCCAGTGGACTCGTCGTTCTCCCCTCAGTCGTGCTGTGTCCCCAGAGCGTCGTCGGTCCCGTTACCGTGCAGACGGTCCGTTCCACCTTGTTCTTTGCTCTCGTGTTCCACCTCCTCCTGTCCTTCCACAGCCCCCTGAGTCGTCCCTCACTGTGCTTCACGACCTGTTGTCCGACTACCTACGTGCCTCCCGTCCTGTCATCTCCCGTGTTTTGTCCGCGTTGATCACTCACCCGACTGCACCTCCGTCGTCAGTCTCAGCTCTTGTTACCACTGTCGCTGGCTTTGCCTTTTTTCACCGCCTTGACTACGCCGCTCACGTGGTGAGTGGCCCTGCTCATTCTCCGTTCTCTGGGGGTGCTCTTGTCTTTCCGCTAGAGGTCCTCGAGGACAGGCAGTTCGAGCTTGGTTTCCTTGCGGCCGCTGTTCCTCATCTATGCGCCATGCTACTTGCCCCTGAGGGGGATCCAGACGCCCTTGACATCCCGATCCCTCGCACTCACGCCGAGGCGGTCTCGGGACCCTGGGCTTCGTACTGGATAGCAGCTGAGGAGGCAGAGATGGCATCTTATAGGTCCACAGGCACTTACGTCGACGCAGTCCCACCACCTGGGACGAACGTCGTCAGTGGCCGATGGCTCTACAAGGTGAAGCGGCCGCCTAGATCACCACCTTTGTTCAAGGCGCGCTATGTGGCGAGAGGCTTCAGTCAGCGAGAGGGGGTGGACTTCTTCCAGACCTTCGCTCCCACGCCGAAGATGAGTACCCTTCGGGTGTTGCTGCATATTGCAGCCCAGCGCGACTACGAGTTGCACTCCTTGGACTTTTCCACCGCGTTCCTTCAGGGGAGCCTGTACGAGCAGATCTGGCTGCGTCGCCCGCCTGGCTTCACTGGCTCTTTCCCACCTGGGACCTAGTGGCAGCTGCGTCGACCAGTCTACGGCCTGCGTCAGGCTCCACGTGAGTGGCATGACACACTTCGCTCGACCCTTGCAGCTCTTCTTTTCGTCGTCTGCTGGCCCGTCACTGTTCGTTCACCGTGGCTCGACCCTGTTCTTTGCCCTGGTCTACGTCGACGACCTGGTGTTCGCCACTCCCGACCGACGTGCGCTGGCCTCCGTGAAGGAGGAACTGCAGAGGAGACACACTTGCACTGACCTTGGTGAGCTGCAGCACTACCTTGGCCTGCAGATCACCAGGGACAGGGCAGCTCGCACCATTACGCTGACTCAGTCGCATATGGTCGAGCAGATCCTCACGTGGTTTCGCTTCCCGTTCTCCAAGGTACAGCTCACCCCTCTTGGTGAGGATCATGGGCTCACGGTTCCACCTTCGGACGAGCCATTTGAGTCCAGCGGTCCATATCCTGAGCTGGTGGGTTGTCTCATGTACCTGAGGACCTGCACTCGCCCAGACCTAGCTTACCCTCTTAGCGTCCTTGCGCGCTTTGTTGCGCCTGGGAGACACCGACCTTCCCACTGGTACGCGGCTAAGAGGGTGGCGAAGTATGTGGCGAGTACATCAGGCATGGGACTTCTCCTTGGAGGGAAGCAGCCAGTTACACTCACAGGTTACTCGGACTCGTCGTGGGCCGACGACGCGGAGACGCGCCGGTCTACACAAGGGTACTCCTTTAGCCTCGGGGCAGGTGCTGTTTCGTGGCGGTCGACTCGGGAGTCGTCTGTCGCCGGTTCCAGCTGTGAGGCAGAGGTGTACGCTGCGGCCATGGCCCTCAGGAGCTTCGCTGGCTGTCTTTCCTTCTCACCGACCTTGGTAAGCGGCCTCGCTCTCCCCCAGTCTTGTTCGCCGACAACAGGACTGCTGTCCTGTTGTGTGAGGAGCCTCGACTGGTTGGGAAGGCGAAGCACATCCAGCTCCGTTACTTTCTTCTGCGTGAGTTGCAGCAGCGTGGCCAGGCCCGCGTGGTACGTGTGGTCTCTAAGGCCAACATTGCATATATCTTCACCAAGGCGTTGCCGCCTTGTGAAAGGCAGCACTGCTCGGAGAAAAGCTCAGCGGCGTGCATACAACACACAGCACGCCGGTCACCGCACCAGCCATGCAAGAGGGCATGGCACCTACTGCTGCACGTCGTTGTCGCCGTCGCCCACGTGGGCCAGGCGCACTTGGCCGATTGCAACGGAGCACCGGTTGAAGGCCGGATAGTGCAGCGCCTTCGTCAGGAAGTCGGCCGGCTGCTCAGCGGTCGGGGTGAACTTCAGCAAAAACTTCCCGCACTTCACCATGTGCTCCAGCCAGGCCTGTCGCCGCTCCATGTGCTTGAGGTTGCCCGTCAACCCCATGCCCTCGGCGACTGTAATGGCCGACTTGTTGTCCACCCTAAGGACAGTCTGCGTCCCGACATCCAGCTGCCGGAACTCTTCGAGGAGGAAGCGAAGGCGGCGTCCCTACTTGGCGGCTTCGGTGGCCGCCACGTACTCTGACTCGGTCGACGACAGCGTCGCGCACTTGATGCGCTGGCTCGACCAAGAGACCGCGGCCCCTCCGTAGACGAACACGTAGCCGCCCGTGCTCGTCCGGCTCTTCTTGTCACCGGCGTCGTCGTCGTCGACGTAGCCGACCAGCTCGAGCGACTCTGGCCCACCACCGAACTCCAGGGCGGTGTCACGTGTCTTGGCGAGGTAGGCGAGGCAGCGGTCGACCTCGCGCCAGTGCTGGTCGCTCCTCACCGTGAGGCCGCTTCCGAGCTTGCTGCAGGCGAAGGCGATGTCCGGCCTCGTCGTTGTCGTCGCAAACTGCAGCGAGCCGAACTTCTGCCGGTACTCCTCCTCCTGGCGCTTCTGTGCCTCCTCGTCGTCGAAGGTGAGCTCGGCGTAGGCGTCGACCGAGACCGGCGTCTTCGGGGTGCGCCTGGTCTGCTCCTCGTCGATGAAGCGCCTACGCAGCTTGTTGGCGTAGCCATGCTAATGCAGCCACATCTTCCTCGCCGACCTGTCGCGGACGATCTCCAGCCCGAGGTACTTCTGCACGGGCGAGATCTCGCGCAGCTCGAAAGCGGCTTCCAGCAGCTCCTTCAGCATCGCGGGGCTGCTGCTGGCGGCAAGCAGGTCGTCGACGTAGACCAGCACCCAGCAGGCCACTCCGTCGTCGCCGACCTTGAAGTACAGAGCCTCGTCGACCTGGCTCTTCTTCCACCCGGCGCCGACCAGCACGTCGTTGAACGCCAAGTACCACAGTAGCGGCGACTGCTTCAGCCCGTACAGGCTCTTCAGCAGCTTGCAGACCCGGCCGGTTCCGTCGTTGAAGTAGTCCGGCTGGGACATGTACAGCACCCGGTCGAGCTTGCTCTTCAGGATGGCGTTCTTCATGTCGAGCTGCATCAGGTTGAGGTCGAGGACGGCGACGATGCTGAGGAAGATCCTCAGTGTGACGTAGTTGCCCACCGGCGCGAACGTCTCGTCGTAGTCGGCGCCGTTCACCTGCGTGAAGCCCTTCACGACCAGCCTCGCCTTCTCGCCCTTGATGGTGTCGTCGATGCGGTACTTGGCCGTCAACACCCACCGGTTCTTCATGATGTTCACCCCCGGCGGGCGTTGGACCAGCTCCCACGTCCCCATGCCGATGAGGCTGCGGATCTCCTCTTCCATGGCGGCCTTCACCCCCTTGCCCTTCCAGCTCGCCAACGCCTCCTTCACCGTCGTCGTCGAGATTTCCCAACGGTGCTCAGGGTCGGCGTGGCATGTCGGGGTCGAGCCCAGGAAACTCCTCATCGTCCTCGGCGTCGTCATACAGCTGGTCATCATCGTCCACGTCGTACACCGTGGTGAAGGCAGCGGGGACGAAGAAATCGGGCGGCCTCCGAATTTGGCCGGACGTCCGAGGTCCAGGCTGAACCTCCACCACGTCGTTGTCGGTGGACTCCTCGGCGTCACCTCCGTCGTCACCGGCTTCGCTGCCCTCGTCGTCCTGCTGCACCTCGGTCGGCTCCCCTGCCGACTGCCCGGCCGCCGACTGCTCCGTGGTCGGCTTCACAGCTGCCTGCTCCCTTGTCGGCTGCTGCCCTGGTGGTGTCTTCTTTGCCGGCTTCACCCAAGTCGGCCGCACCTCCTCGACCAGCTCCTCCCCTATCAACGTCGACTTCACGCCCACGTCGACTTGCTGCTCGTCACGTCGGCCATCGGCGATGCTCTTTGCCGGCACCAACGGCGACGTCCCATTGCTCCTCTCATCGCCGGAGGCCGACACCGGAGTCAGCCCGCGCAGGGCGGCCACAAGGGGAAGGGCAGGGGGTGCAGGGGGAGGGGGAGGAGGACGGACGACCTCGGCGTCCTCATCAGCAAGCGCGCCAACCTCGGTGAGCAGAGGCAGCGTCGCCGTCGAGGTAACCGTCGGCGTGGCAGTCGGTGTCCGTCCCGAGGCCGGCCCGTGCTCCGAATTCCACACCTCCAACGACAAGTCCTCGTAGAAGACCACGTCCGACGTGGTGACCACCCGAGCGGCGGCTATGTCGAGGAGCTCCCAGCCCTTGCTCTCCTCCGACACACCGAGATGAAGGCCCCACTTGGCCTTTGGCTTGAGCTTCCCACTGCGCTGCTGCTTGGGGACGAGGAACTGTGCCATCCAGCCCCACACACGTGCCAGCGACAAGTCGGGCTTCGTCCCGGTGAGCAGCTGGTACGGCGTCGTCCCCGGCGGCAGCGTCCACCGCTCAAGGCAGTTGCGGACCCAGACGGCCTGCCGCAGAGCGAGGTGCAACCAGTGGTGCTTCACGCCCATGTGCAGCAGCATCGTCCGCACCGACTCCACCATCGTCCTCATCTCCCCCTCTGCCATGCCGTTCTGCTGCGGGGTGTACGGGCAGGTAAGGTCGTGGACGATCCCCTTGCCATCCACGAAGTCGGTGAACGCCCGGCCGAGAAACTCAACACCTCAGTCAGAGCGTAGCATCAGCACCGACTTCTTCGCCTGGCGCTCAACCAACACCAGCCGCTTCTGGAACTCCAGCAGCACGTCCGAATTCTTGGCGACCGGCCTCGCCCACACGTAGCGGGTCTTACGGTCCTTTAGCTGCAACAAGTACAGGCTGCCGTCCTTGGCAGCCACGCAAAACGGTCCGCACAAGTCGATGTGCACGACGGCCAGCACGTCGTCGGCGTCGGAGCTCTGGTCGGGGAAGGTGTGCCGCGCCAGCTTCCCACCGACACACGAGACACACGGTGAGTCGGCGCCAGACGCCGACTTGAGGTCCAGTCTAGTGGCGACCTCGTGCTTCGCCGAGCTCCGTATGGTGTCCATGCCGACGTGTGCAAGCCTCGCATGTAGCCTGTCCGGCGTCGACTTTGCCGTCAAGACGATCGCCCGCAGGGCCACGACCTCCGTCGTGGGCGACGTCGACCTCGTCGAGCAGGGACGCAGGTCGGTGCAGAGGACTCGCCCGGTGTAGGACGCCCGAGTGAGGACGTCTCCCGCCGCCAAGACGAGCAGCATACCGTCGCCGTCCTCCTGCAGCTTCACACTGTTCTCCTTCAGCTGGCCGGCCGAAAGCAAGTTCGCTCGCACGCCTGCGACGTCGGGGATAAGCATCCGCTTCCCAGCCTCCCCTTGCAAGCGACAGTGCCGCGGCCCTGGACGTCCTGCAGTGCCCCATTGAAGCCGCGCACGTGCTTGACGTCGCCGCTCGGCTGCAAGTCGACGAAGACCTCCTTTGTCCCCATCAGGTGGTGCGAGCAGCCGCTGTCGAGCAGGATCACCGACGGGTTCGTCTGCACAGCCGCCGCCACCTCGTGGAAGTCCTCGCCGGCCTCTGGCGCCAGCGAGACAGTAGGCCCCACCATGCCAACCAGCGAGCACGACGCCTCCTTGTCGTCCCGCCCCTTGCCGCTAGCAGAGGAGTTGGTGTCCTTCACCAAGGTCGACGTGGTCGACTGCTTCTCCTTGCGCGGCTGGTTTCCTTTTCGACGAGGGCGACGACTGCCAGACCTCCCACTGCCTCCCTTGGCGGCGTCGTCGTCGGAGTCACTGCGGTCGGGGCGCTTGAAGGAGAGATGGTCGGGGTCCCCACACAGCCAGCACTCCCGACGTCGACTTCCTCCTCCTCAACTGCTGTCCTTGGCCGCCGACTTCTTCTTGTCGGCGTCCTTCGCCGGCTTCCACCCACTGCTACCACCGCCGCCAGACTGCCCACGCTGCCCCGGTCGACCACTTTGCTTGGCCGGGGCGACATGTTCACCTGCGCCAGGAGCTCTTGGGACCGCTCAGCCTCCTGCATCGCCTCGTCCTGCAGGATGTACGAGGTCAACGGGTCCTCGTTGAGCGTCGCCCGCGTGCTCGGCGCCATCGACAGCCGCTTCAGCAAGTTGTAGCTACTCGGGAGTCCCTGCATAACGTGTGTGACGTACGACGCCGTCGAGTACTGCGCGCCGGCCATCCTGATGGTGGTGAGAATTCGCCGAGCTCGGTTGCAGTAGTCGGTCGCCGTCTCCTGGTCGCTCATACGCAGGTGCGTCAGCTGCCCCTCCAGCTGGGCGATGAACAAGTCGTCTGTGACTTGGTAGGTTGACTCGATGAAGTGCCACGCCCGGTGGCGGCGTCGCCGTACTCCCTGCACGACTTCAAGGCGATCTGCACGCCCGGCGAGCAGCACCGCGAGATGACCGTGAAGGTCAACAACTGCACAGCGCGAAACTCCGCACGCAAGTTGGGGTGGTGCTCCTCCGGCGTCGCCACGGTGCCACTGGCGAAGCCGATCAGCCCAGCCATCTCCAGCTCGGCGTCCCCAATTTCCCCTGTAGAGGTTGACGTCGGCCCCTCCTTCGTCGACCACCAGGTTTGGTCGACCACCTGGTCGACAACACGCCTGGTCGACCAACCACCAGGTCGACCAGCAGTCCTGTCAGCTGGCCACCCAAGTTGGCTGCCCCAAGTCGACGCCCTCCGCAGGTCGACTTCCCAGGTCGACCTCCCCGAAGTCGGCGCCATCCTGAAGTCGGCGCCCACGAAGTGGCTCCCGTGGAGGTCGACCAACCCCGTCGACCAGTTCGACCACTGCTGCAGGTCGGCTACTTCCCCCGCACATCCGACCACAAGGTCGGCTCCGCCCAAGCGAGGACGAGGCCACACAACACTCCCGTTGACATAGGACGCCGTAGAGTATTCGGCGCCCGCCATCCGCATCTCAGCTAGGATCCGTCGAGCACGGTTGCAGTAGTCCGTCGCCGACTCCTGCTCGCCCATCCGAATGCGTGTCATCTACTCCTCCAGCTGTTCCATTTTCAGGTCGTCCTTCGCCTAGTACGTCGACAGGATGAAATGCCATGCTTTGTGACCAGCATCCAGCCGTTCTCGACAGCTCCTGAGCGCTAGTTGCACCACCAGTGAGCAGCACCTCGAGATGACCATGAAGGTGAGCAAGTGAGCAGCACGAAACTCCCCGCGCAACTCGACATCTTCCTCGGGCGGAATTGGCACGGTGACGTCGGTGAAGCCCTTTAGCCCGGCGACCTCCAGCTGAGGTTCTATCGACTCCCTCCAAATGATGAGGTCTCGTCGACCTTGTAGAGGTGTAACGGTGATCCGGTCCGGTGAAAACTTGAAGTAGCCATACGCCGGTGCGATCCCGCCTGCCGTCACGTGCGTCGTCGCCGAGAACCCTCCACCACTTCGTAGGGGAGAGCGACGTCGACCATCGACGTCGGCACGCGAGTTGCCTGCAGCCACCGTCGACCGCTGCACTCGTGCCTGACTCCTGTTGACGCCACCGTCGACCTTGATCACCCCTCTCTGCTTCGTGCCATCATTGCCGCTGACTCGTGCACCGCTGTCGACCTCGTCGTTGATGCCACCTTTGTTTCGTACCGGTCGAGGAGATGGAGGACGGAAGGGTGCTCCATCCCCCACTGCGCACGGATGCCCAACTCAGCAATCGCCCAGGGGATCGACACGTACTCGCCATCCTCATGGCGTTTCCTCACATCAGCCAAACGTGCCTCCAAGGTGTCCGCTACATCCGCATTAGCTACGGAGTCGACCATGGCAACTTACGCTGCTGTCGGCCTACGAACGACTTAGTAGGTGCAAAAGTCGGCTCCTATCTAAAGGCAATTTGCGGGGCCTTCCACGCTCACCGCCCTATGCGGAGATTCATTCAACAAGGTAGTGAGCTAGACTACGGGGGGGTTGGCACGAACTATTAGGAGTGGTTGTAGCCTTGCTTAGTTCCTTAGCGCTTGCGCATTCACGGGAGAAATCGGCAAGAGTTCCACTAGGCAAAGATTACATTACATAATGATTGAACAAGCAATGACAAAAAATGACTATATCAGGCACCTAGCAACACTGCAGCTAGCCTGGTCGACCGCCAGCACAGCTTGGTGGACCGCCTGCCAGCGCTGCGTAGAGGAGCCGCCCCAGCACTGCAGAAGAGCGACCTGCCAGCAGAGCAGGTCAACGGCGTGCCAACGTTCAGCAGAGCGGCTGCCCAGCGTTGCCCCGTAGAAGGCAGCAGTGCGCACACTCGCAGGTGCGCGCAGACGATTGGCCCAACTTGCATTCCTGGCATCTGTCGGCTGTTTTCTGTGCCTGACGAGCCACATCGAATTCTGGATACCAGTCCGAAGTCGCCTTCGTCACTGCGATCTCCACGACTTTCGCGTGCCTCCGCAGAACTCGTCGAGTAGGTTACCCGGTCGACCTTGACACCACCAGGTGCTCTGGTCGACCACCAGGTGCCTCTCGTCGACCACCAAGCGCTTTGGTTGACCACCAAGTGCCTCTGGTCGACCACAGCTCCCGTCGAGCAACACCCTGGTCGACAGACCCCTCCGTCGCCCAGCACTGTCAGCTGTTGTCGCCGAGCTCCCCTCGTCGACAGCTGCTCACTTCTCAGGTCGATGGGCTGCTCCGTCAACCTCCACGTCGAACTGCTCCTCCTGGTCGACGGCCCACCCGTCGACCAGCCCAGTTAGCTACTACCGTCGAGCGCCCCTGGTCGATGGCAACACCACAGTGATCCCTGCAGCTCGACGAAGCCCGTCGAGCATCTTCCTCACTGTAAACGGTCGGCTGCTTCTTCCGTACATCCGACCAAGTCGTCGGTGTTGCCCAAGCGAGGGCGGGGCCAACACTCCATTCCCGTTAACACCATCCAATACTCCACCACCTCCCTTTCATAACGGCCTGGGGACCACCACTCGTCATCATCGCTCCACCCCTGGGCACCTCCAACCCCGCCCTCTCCTACCTCCTAAACTCTGCCCTCTCCCGCCTCGTAAGAGTGATTTTTTTCCGTATTCCTAAGTCGAAGCACACATAAACGTGATTATTGCATTCGAACAAATACTTAAAAAACATTATCGTATCTTAAGACTCATGTCTTACATCCGGGTGATTACAGTATCTGCCATCAAGGCAAATAACATTGCCAACAGTACAGGGCAGCGCACCAAGGTTGAAATGGAACCGCAGCTACCCTACTGAGCTGTCCAAAAAAGCACCTAGAAGTCCAGTGCGAGACGAACCATGCACGCACCCCATGCTTTGTGAGAAAGGTTGGGGTGAGTGGTTTCCCAAGGTCACCCTCCACCTCTATGACTAGGTTTTTAGGCATTTTCTAATCATGCCTGCCGAGCAAGAAGATGATCCACCCGATGGTCGTCGAAATGGGCTCTCAGTTCTTGGTGTTCTACACTCCCTCCCCCCTGTCTCAGAATTACAGTGTTCCCCTCGGCCAGGTGCCTCATCTCCCTCTCCTGTTTAGCACATCGGTATTGTGTATCTGTTTGAGCCGCCTAACTCACCAACCGACTTCAATCTAGACCCCTTAAATGTGCTTGTTCCAGGAAGGTGAAGGTTCGTCCAAGCCCGACACGGCTGCACCGTCAACAATGAATAGTGTGCCCGTGAAACGACAATGACTTGGTGTCAAATACACACAGCAGCAGATCTGGGGCGCGCCTTTACCTCGTACTGTAGCATCACTGCAACGCTCGGCAGTTCCATCTGAGGCCAGCCCAGTGAAAACTGATGCCGAAGCTGAATGCGACGTCATCAAGCACCGCTTCGATACAGAGTGAACAGCAAATTTCAACTGGTTGCGTCTGCATTGCATGACAAACGGTAGGCCCTCTTTGAAATGCTTTAATTGCATGAAAATTGGCAATCCACAATACGCATAGACTAGCATGAGGGGAAAGGGCGGACGTGATCTGCATATTGGAAGCATCTGCGTGCATGCGACCACACGAGCTCACAAGGCGGCATCGAAGGCAGAGGTAGAAGCAGGTGACACTCACTCGGTGGCAGTCGACCGATGCCTCTACTCGAAACATCATCCGGACCCTGCACATTCCACCGTTCTGCTGCAAGGCTGACTCTCCGAGTGTAACGTTTGTGCCTCTATGTTGGTTCTTTGGAAAGGAGGGTGTTCTCGACCTTCTACCTGATGGTGGATACAGAATGTATTACACAGAGTACGTGCATGTAAGGGATTTGAATGGGTGTGTGTTGCTTGTCATTGTTTGTGCAATGCAATTACGTTTTCAAGGAAAAGTGTCTAGCAATCTCAACCTATCTGCAAGAGAGATAGCTGTTGCACCTTCAGAAGTCCCCGTGGCTTACACAACCTTTTTCAAAGGGAGATCGGTCGTTACAGAATTTCTCACCTTGCCCACGCAAGACCGCACTGACGCAGCCTCTCTCACATCTCTTTCCCTGCATTATCTCTTTGTCATCGGGGTGAGGAAGAACACTGCTGTTGTTGCAAGGCCGAGGACGAGGATTCTGCGCCTCTTCCCAATACACCGCATTGCTCATCGTCGAGATTGATTGTTTGTTTGTTTGCTTGTTTGTTTGTTGTTATTTTTGTATAAATTCGTACCATCTAATTAACCAAACATGGCAGTGAGGCATTCGCTGCCCGAGTTGCTGTCCGGGCCTTGAGCATGGTGGATATCGGGCGAAGCAGCATCCAGTATCAAAAGTTCCAGAACAGCCAGAAAGCCATATGTGAAACGAACCTTAAAGCGCAAGGTATCCATACAATACGCTGGCTGTCACGAGGTGAGGCAATGCAACAAACGTTTGGAGGTCTTACCTGCGGTGATCGTGCTGCTGAAGGAGTACAGGAAAGACTTGTACAAGGTAGTCACATCGTTCAAGTTCCATTTCCTCCTTCGTCTTGTGATGAATGTTTTGACAGAGCTTAACCAACTGAATTTGCGATTCTAGCAGCGACGAGTTAGTACTTGGTGAAGACTTTGTGCTTGTGCGTACTCGTGCGACTAAAGGTATGGTACTTCAGCTTCCAACCAGGCCACCTATTCAGGAGTCGGGAGAAGATGCACCTGCTAGAGTTCATCAAGTAGCACGCTTCCATGGAGAACCGACAGGTGCGTGCAGATGGAATTGATTCCGAAGGGAATTTTGTCACGTTTGTCTTCGATCTGCACGAGCGTCAACGAGAAAGTCAAGAGACGGAGGGCGGCATCATCCCTAAAGTTTGTGCGTCCAGGTGACAAGGATTCGGAGTGGTGGATGCATGACCTGGACAACTTGGAAATAACAAAGTTGTTTGACACTGCTTCTTACCTTCCAGACGATGACAAGCGGCTTGTGGCATTTACACGATCGCTCAAGCAACTGCACAAGCTGTACCACTAAAAGCTCCTTGGTTTGAATTCTTCCACTTAACACCCTGAGTCATTTTCATGCCTACTACTTACCCTGAATGCTTACTGGTGTTGTGCTTTGTCGTGTCTTCCCTCCAGCATTTCCTGTCCAGCATAATTTATGATGTTCTTGTTGGTATTGTTTTGCAGCCTTGTATTGTCAAATTAGTTTAATTCCGTCTCCACCTAACCGTTTGGAGTATGGCCCATAACCCGTTCATCAGGTTTCAACTACAGCAATGCAATCTCAAAACTCTGGATGTTTACGGCAACGATGTTCTCCCAGCACCACAACGAGGATTTCCACCCAGCCCTGGCAAACATGCTACGAGACGATGGCTGAGAGCACTCATTTCCCAACGTCATTCGGCTCTGGCAAGTGGTGGTTGTGCTGCCTCTGAGCACAGTCGAGTATGAGAGAGGCTTCAGCAAGCAAAAAGGTCACGACGTGGAGAGGGGGCAGCATATCTGACAAGAGCCATGAGTACCTGATGCATTGTTCATTGCTGCAGTATGATGTAGACTAGTACGAGGTGGCTTTAGGGGGGAGAAGTTACAATGCTCTAGCGAGGATTTCAGCGGGACCAAAGAGAGCACGACTTCGTTAGTAGATAGAAATGTAGAGGCAAGTGTGCCTAGTATTGATTAACTTGTAAAAGACCTTCATATTATAAGGAAGAACACGATCAAGTGGGGCATTGATCCCTGGAACGCCATAAATACCGACCAGACCCCAGTCTTCTTGGAAATGCCAAGCGATCAGACCCTGCATCACTGCCGCAAGAGGATGGTTCATGTGCAAGGCGGGGCGTACGTGACAAAGCGTGTCAACGTCATACTCGGTGTTACGACGGCTGTTGGCAAGCTCCCACCCATGGTCATCTCTAAGAGAAAGACCACACCTAAAATTCGTGCGACTGCTGGTGAGATTTATGCAGTAGTTGCATCGTCGTTTTTTTTTTTCTTTCTTTCTTTCTTTTTTTCGTGCTTCTTCTTACCGATTTCGTGTAGTAATGCATTGCGGGTGTGCTCATCCGTGCATAGGAGGGAGGTTGATTGGATTCCAACCTTGTTAATGACTGGCTGAACAAGGTGTTTTTGCCATTCGTGAAGCCACCACCTCGCATTCGACAGTCCAAGGCTCTCCTGGTCCTACACTCGTACCGGGGTCACTTGACCGACGGGGTGCTGGCGAACCTGAGGAGGCACCGTGTGGTGCCAGCCATCATCCCGGGGGGTGCACCCCGCTGCTGCAGCCCCTCAGTGAGCATAAACCACTCCTTCAAAGCAGGGCTGAGGCAGTGCTACGACGAGTGGTTTGCGGAGTTCGGCGTCAACACGGTGCATAAATCCGTTCTCCTTTATGCTAAAACCGACGGTGTTAGCTTGTCCAGCCGAATCTGCACCAGTGCCTGCCTTTCCTGATGCTTTTAGAACCTAACCACACTCCTCTCAACCCTTGCTTGTCATGGCAGGAAACCTGAAGAAGCCTCCAGCCAAGTTGGTGCTGAAGTGGATTGCGGCCACGTGGGAGGCCGTGCCCGAGCACATCATTGTCAAGGCCTTCCTCACCACTGGCATCAACAAATCGGTTGATGGGAGTGAGGGTCACCTCATTCTGGCCCACATGCAGGATGCGGGCTAGGTTGAGGTGGCAGAGGACATTCACTCCACTCCCGAGATGGAGGGGTGGGTAAATACACTCTTCACAAATGCCGCTCATGACGCGTAGGCAGCAAGAGCGGAGGATGATGAAGACTGCAGGGACATGCAGGAGGAGGAGGAGGAGGAGGAGGAGGAGGAGGAGGAGGAGGAGGAGGAGGAGGAGGAGGAGGAGGAGGAGGAGGAGGAGGAGGAGGAGGAGGAGGATGAGGAGGAGGAGGAGAAGGAGGAGGAGAGGAGGAGGAGGAGGAGGAGGAGGAGGAGGAGGAGGAGGAGGAGGAGGAGGAGGAGGAGGAGAGGAGGAGGAGGAGGAGAGGAGGAGGAGGAGAAGGAGGAGGAGAGGAGGAGGAGGAGGAGGAGGAGGAGGAGGAGGAGGAGGAGGAGGAGGAGGAGGAGGAGGAGGAGAAGGAGGAGGAGAGGAGGAGGAGGAGGAGGAGGAGGAGGAGGAGGAGGAGGAGGAGGAGGAGGAGGAGGAGGAGGAGGAGAGGAGGAGGAGGAGGAGAGGAGGAGGAGGAGGAGGAGGAGGAGAGGAGGAGGAGGAAGAGGAGAAAGAGGAGAAGGAGGAGGAGGAGGAGGAGGAGGAGGAGGAGGAGGAGGAGGAGGAGGAGGAGGAGGAGGAGGAGGAGGAGGAGGAGGAGGAGGAGGAGGAGGAGGAGGAGGAGGAGGAGTGAATGAGGAGTGAGGAGTGAGGAGGAGGATGAGGAGGATGGGTGAGGTGGTGGGGGAGCTATATAATGATTTCAGCATGTGAAGTGATTGTTGGCCGTACTTCCGTAGTAGTACGGTGATGCCTACCGGTAGGTTGTATATAACTTTCAGCATTGACTATATCAATGTGGAAGAAGAACCTAAACCCACAAGGATAACAGTTTCAGGGAAGGGGGGCGATCTAAAAATGAATACCCCTAAAAGGGGGGTTATCTCAAATCCTGTCAAAATAAAGGTTCGCTGTCGCGGGGGACCATCTTTTTGGGTACTAGAACAAGGATAGAGGACTTTTGCCGCTTCACAAATATCGTACTTCGTCTATAAATTATCATAGCGCCCAATCTCAGCCAACCAATCTGGAAATAGGCATCCATATGCCATGCCATTATAAAAAAGAAAGAAAGAAAAACAGTGAAATTCTAGTTCCGTGCTAATTAGCCTACGTGCAGTCTTTATGGGCATATTCAGCGCCCACTGGCTGGCTTTGGTTGCAGCCAACTCTTGAGGCCATCACTTAACGAGCTAATACCCAACAATGAGCTCACAATAGACTGTGAACCATCATGCCTCTCAGACTCCCTACCACCGTCTCCAGAGGATATAGCAGAAACACTGCTTGAACTCTCTTCTTTTGCGACACTCTCCCACTCGTCCTCCCTGTCGGGGCAGTGCTTGTCAATGAGGGCACTGAGGCGGTATGCCACATCCTTCATGGTGGGTCGCCGTGTGCCGGGAGACTTGATGCAGTCCAGAGCCAGGTCTGCAAAGTCCACTATTGCCTCCTCATTTACTGCCGGCATCTTGCTGTCCCTCAGCTCATCCACCTCATACGCCTCCACCAGCTTCATAGCCTGGAGGGCAATGTACATGAATGGATGATGAATGGCGAGGCAAAAAGAGGTGGAAGGCGGCATGACAACAAGGAAACTGAGTTAAATCCAGCACTGCAACAAGGAAAGGCAGTGATAGCCAGCATGGCAACAAGTCAGTAAAAGCCAGCATTGCAAAACGGAAAGACAGTGAGAGCCAGACTGACAAGGAAAGACAGTGAAAAGCAGCATAACAACAAGGAAAGGCAGTGAAAGCCAGCATGAAATGGACTCCAGGATAAGCGTGCGGCAGTAAACTAATGAGGTAAAGAACGAATTATAAATCTGATCAGCATAAGTCTTGAGCCAAAACAGAAAGGGTTTCATACTTGATGTGCATACCCATTTTCTTATGTGCGTTTTTGCGTCAACTTGGGGTGACTTGCCACTCAGCAGCTCAAGAAGCACAATTCCAAAGCTGCAAGCAATCATCCACTTGGAAAAGAACTCAACATAGCCAGGGGGATAAAAAAGGGGGATAAAAAAGGATGTAGGGATAGCAATTCAAGGTAAAAGAACTCAACATAGCCAGGGGGATAAAAAAGGTGCATAAGTTTATTGTGCCGTGCAGAAGAGACAAGCATGCTCAGTGGTAGAGATACCACTACAGAGCATAACCTGGAGAAGAAAAAAAAAAAAAAAAAAAAAACAGAGGAGCATTCTGTTGTGCAAAGGAACAAGCATGCATGTGCACCTGAACACGTCACTCTTGACAGTGATGACACGGGTGCGGCTGTAGTCCGGATCCACATAGCCCGGAGTGCCAGCCACCCGGGTGACATCAGCATCGCCGTGAGTGAGGCGCTTGAGCAGCCCAAAGTCAGCCACCTTGGCTTGCATGTCGGGAGTCACAAGGATGTTGGCGGGCTTGATGTCGCGGTGAACGATGGGTGTGTCGAACCCATGCAGGTACGCCAGGCCCTCTGCTGCTCCGTATAGAGCAGAAAACGGAAACCGGAACATTTATACGGAGCAGAAACCGTTGTGTTAAGAATGATGGTATCATGTCGTTTGCAAAAACGAAAACCTTTAGCAACCATTGAACATTGTGCGAGTGCAACTCACATTTGGTGGCATGGATGTGGTACTCGAGGTCCCTGTTGGCCATGAACTCGTACACGAGGATCTGCTCCTGCTTGCCCGTCTCCACGTTCTGGTCCAGGCAGAAGCCCAGCAGGCGCACGAGGTGTGTGTGGTGGAGAGAGGCCATGGCTCGCACCTGCAACAAGCAGGCAGAAGCACATTGGCATGAAAAAGTGAGACATGAAAAAGTCAGCATTTTGGAAAGCAGAGAGTGCCGCATCTTCTCTTGTTGTGGAGAGAGGCCACATGGAACAATATCAACATTTTGGGAAGCAGAGAGTGCCGTGTCATCTCGTGATGTCTTGTCTTTTCTAGTGCACAGGAAACTAGAGGCATGCTTCACCTCCGTTTCAAAGTCGTTGGTCATGATGGTGGATCGCTTGATGGCCCACAGCTGGCCCTGTGGCGAGCGGCCTTTGTAGACAACGCCAAAGCCTCCCTTGCCCAGCAGATTATCCTCCGACCAGTTGTTGGTGGCAGTCAGCATCTGGTGCAGTGAGTACTGCTCACACACATCCAGACCCTCCCACTTCTCTGTGCACACAAAAAACGCCAGACAAGAGGAGTGAGGGACTAAGGTTGAAGATGAGTAGACAGAGCATGCATTCAGTGGAGAGGCAAGATTTTAGTGCACGAAATAGGTGAGACAGTAGGGGAGGACGTCGGGAAATAGGTGAAGCAGTAGGGGAGATAGGAGCAGTAGGTGAAGGACGCCGGGACATAGGTGAAGCAGTAGGGGAGACTAATGTAACTGAAAGGGAGATGGAACCGAAGGGTTTGAGGGGCTCACTCTGTCCGCGGGGCCACAGCAGCCATGCGACCACAGAAGCCAGTAGCGTGAAGCCAGCAAAGCAGCCCAGAACAATGCCCACTATGGCGCCTGACGACAGAGACGACACTGCCAAGAAATGGACATGGGGCGGTGATAAACCGTGTGCATTGCAGAAGTCTCATAAACGTGGTGATTGGTGCAGAACATAGGAATGAGGCAGTCCTGTGGAGCTGTAAGTTTGAAGAAAGGTTTACCAGTGTTGGTGGTGGAGTGGACGATGGCACATGTGGAGGAGCCGTAACCCGAGTCGACAGTGGTGTATCCCGCATCGCAGAGGCAAGTGAAGTTGGAGGGGGAGGCAGGGTCAGCCGGCACACACGCCCCATTGCCGTCACACGGGCCGTTGTCCGTGATGCTGCAGAACGCCTGGCAGGCTGCCGTGCTGCGCTGGGTGGCGTTGGATGAGCACTTTTTGTTGGGGGTGAGGGTCAGGCAGTTGCCTGACAGGGTCACCCTCGCCATCGTACCCGACTCTGCTCCGTAAGAATTTATATAGAAATCGCTGCACCTGCCACCAAGCTCTTGCCATGCATAGGTTTCCCAGAAGCCCAGGTTGTTGGGCTCGTTGACCTCAGTGGGGCAGACCTTGCAGCCGGCAGCAAAGAGCACCCCATCTCCAAAGAAGAAGTTTTGAGCCAAGTTGATGAGGGCATTCTTATCCGCCACTATGATCTCGAAGTCGCGGTTGATTCGCCCATACAGGCTGTTGCCGCTTACATCACTGCGGGAAGCACATGGGGATCACGGAGGGCAGGAGATGAAATTGTTTGGTCGGAAGCCGTCCCACCGGATAAAGATGTCTGCGCAATGCCCATGTTCAGGGTGGTACTGAGATTAGTGTTTGCATAGTAGGCTCACATTTGTGTGATGCACTTGTCAAAGAGGCAGTCTGGCAGGGGTCCATAGAGGTAGTTGTTGCTGATCAAGCTGTCGGCAGCACAACACACACCATGCCGCGCCGTGAGTCACACATCTATACAGAACAACAAAAACACAAAAATGAAACTACATCCAACAATCTCCAAATCACGAAAACAAGAGAGAAGTAAACTTCTTAAAGAGCTCGTACATTAAAGAGCTCCCAAATCCTGGCCAACAAACTTCTTAACCGAGTCCCAAATTGCGAGGCGCGTGGATCATGCTTTTAAAACTTGCCGAAGTGCGGTGTGCAAGCTTTGAAAAGCAGCGCACCTGCAATTTGGGACTTCCGGGTGCTGACACAATCCCCAGGGCGAAATACGTGGGTTGGCTGGATTAGGCGAAAAAAACGAAATGCCCGAAATCGGAATCAATCGCCAAAACCCAAACCAGAAAAAAACCCTCGCGTCATCCTTTTAAAACTTGTGCAATTTGGGCTTCCGGCTTTAAAGAGGTCAAATTGAGTGTATGACTGCCACTCACAGGCGCCACAGCCAGGGCAGCGAGCACAGGCCAGTTGGCAGAGGGCCTTCAATCTTGTTGTTGTCCAACCAGCTGGGGAGACAGGAAGAGCATTGGCAGGAACAAAGGCAGAAATGGCACAAAGAGCAGCAGGTGGAGTGGGGATGGCACAGGTGATGCTTGCGTGTTTTGGTCTCTTGTTTTCATTTCACGTGTGGAAGTTTGCAAGGTCTCTTATAGAACAAGCTTGCGCTTGTGATTCCTGTGCTGTTTCCAAAGCTGCCACCGTTCTTGAGAAATGTAGAGGAAGGCACATGGAACCCTCACATCTGTTCAAGATTCTCCAGTTGACTGATGGCGTCTGGCAGTCTGCCACTCAGATGGTTGTTGGCCAAATAGCTGAAGAGCAATAGCAATGGCAGGGAGACATTCCGATGAGAAGAAGAGCATGCAAGAGGAGTGCAGGCTGGTGCAAGAAAGGAAAGTACTGTTGGGCAGAGGTAGGAACGTATGATGGGCACTTAGGGGATCCGTAAACACATAAGGCTTACATGTATGTTAGATTCCTCATGGTGAAGATGGCAGAAGGGATGGTGCCAGTTAGCTGATTGTTGTTGAGAGAACTGCAGAGCAACGGGGTACATTGGCTGGAAGTGAAAATTAAGCGTATGTAGCTGCTTGTATGCATAGGCTGCCACTGTAACCTTTCTCCTGCCATTGGCTGCGTGCCACTGCAAAGGCTTGACCATGAATATTCTACACAACATCCCACCTTCACACGAGAATAACTTCACAAGTATGTGCTCATGGCAGGCATTACGGCTCGCTGCGGCACAAGAAGGCTCACATGCCACTGAGGGTGGTGAGGGTGGAGATGGAGTCGGGAATCGACCCTGTCAAGTTGTTGCCGCTGAGATTTCTGAGCCACAAACACAGAGGAGGGAGGCAGCAACGAGATAGCCTGTCGTGAGTGGGGTGAGCGCAAAAATTCACTATGGTTGCAATGCACTATATGCAGAAATGAGCATTTGACCCGGGCCAACCTGACCCGATTTGAGTGGGCCAGGCGGATACAAGGTTGGGTCGGGTCGGGTCGGATCCGGTCTTCCTGGGTCAAAGTTTCCAAAAATCTGACGTGACCCGGCCTTTAAGGACCGCGCCTCCAGGTTGGTTACAAAAACCTGCTTTCAGGCGAAGTTATTTACCAAAATACAATGGTTTCTTTCTTTTGTGTACAATTTATCAAAAAGTTTGGGTGAAAATCTTGACTGTCATTTTTTGTCTAAAACATGAGAAATAAAATATGGTGCAATTTTGAACCCTGGTGCTATCTGAGCAAGCGATGTTTAGGGTGGGAAAAGGAGGGAGTGTGGGAAGGCTTACTTACATCTCTACACAGCTGACATTCCAGCGTGAGAAGTCTGGTAAGGAGCCCGTGAAGCCATTCCCTCCCAGGTCACTGCACAATTCATAACAAGACAATAAATCCAGGGGCATGAAATATGCATGAAGGGACAGCATTGCACCAGGCACACACAATAGGGGCAGCACACTGTGGCGGCACCACACAGAGTGGTGGCAGCACACAGTGGTGGTAGCACACAATGGTTGAACAACTTACAGCGAGTTAAGAGAAGGAGCGACATTGAGAGTCCTTGGGAGTTGCCCAGAAAAGAAGTTGTTAGCTACTTCTCTGTGTTGGTTGGGAAGCAAAATAAGTTGAGGAAAGCCAAGACACAGATGTTAAAAACCCTTCCAAGCACATGCATGCATCATGCGCCTCTAAAAGGCAGACACCAAGCTCGGGGTGGAAAACTGAAGACTGGAAGATGCAGATGCAAAGCATCCAAAGCAAGTAGCTGGCATGTGATTTCCCGATTTAGTATCTGGCAGTGGAGCAGAGCCTTTGCAAAGTATTATCTGACATGATATTTTTTAGAATAGTCATAATCATTGTATGCATCCTTCAGGCACACCAAGGTGGAAAATGGAAGAAACGGGTCTCTGAAACAAGAGTAATGTAGCTACTTACAGTGAATACAAACTGGGTAACTGAAGCAGGCCAGGTGGGAAAGTTCCGTGGAAATTGTTGTCATTGAGGTTTCTGGGCAATGGTATCAAGGGCCTCAGAGTGACACCACATATGTTCAAGCACAGCACAGCATGGCAGGTTTGATAGACGACCCTTAATCCCAAGTCATCGCCCTACTAGAATTTTTTTTTCGTTCGTGTCCCGTCCCTCTTAAGTCCCACCCACTACACTCCACAGCAGCAGCGCATCAAATCAAGTACTGGTTGAACCTACATGGAGAACAGGTTGACAAGGTTGGTCAATTCGCAGGGGATAGTCCCTGTGAAGTTGTTGTTGCCCAAGCTCCTGCCATGACCATTTTTTATTGCAATTGTCGTTTGACTTGTTCAGGTAGTGATTTTTGGAAGTACTGGAGGATATCACAGCATCTGTTTAATCAGTGCATCCCGCCTTTGCTCGAGGATGTCTCACAGGTATTGAAGGCTCTTCTGGTGCAGAAGGAAATCTGGGAAGGTTCCAGTAAAATGGTTGTTGTCAACATACCTGAATGAGGCCGAAGATACAGGATGTGGTGGGGAAATAATGAAACGAATACATGAGAAAGCATGCACCCATTCGCTCATGTACAGGCCACTCCACACGTGCACAGACATGTGGGAACAAAACGATGGGCTCTGCCACTTAATGCGTGAAGAAGGTATGCATGCACGCAAATGGAGGCTGCCCTAAACACATATAAAATTCCATTATGCACTAACGTGTTCCTCGATGATGCATTGAAACGGAAGGCTACATAAATTGATCAGAAGAGGCAATACTTGGGTGATGTTAACATAGGGTTAGTAACAACGCGTACTGTTGCTGCATCACAAAATGGGTTCTTGCATTGCACTGGTGAGGACAGAGATGAATTGAGTGGACTCACAGGTTTTGGAGGCCAGTGAGTGCACTTAAAGACGCTGGAAGCACACCAGAGAAGTTGTTGTCATTGAGGCGTCTGCAGCGCCAGTATTGGGGAGAGCATTCAGTTCAGATGTTGCAATTGCAAGCAGCCAAACTGGGCGAAGGGATGCAACGGAAAGTAAGCCTAGGCCAATATGAGGCTGCTGAGGAGGCAAAGATGAGAGAACACTCACATTCTTTCAAGCCATGTCATCTGAGCCACCACGTGAAGGCAGCCAAAGTGGACTAAGGGAAGGGAAGCAGGGGCAGGGCCAGCTGAATTGCTGAAGAGGGGAGAGCACTTACATCTCGATGAGACATGTCATCTGAGCCACCACGTCAAGGCCTGAGTTGAGATAGTTGACAGAAATGTCTCTGTCAAGAGGAGCAGGTGCGCGTGCTCAGACACAAAGAGATAGAGACAGAGATAGAGACATAGATTATTTCGTGAGTTTTTCATTTTCGGCGGCTGAGAGCGAGCGAGAGGGAGAGGTACCTTAGCCCTCTGCCCTCTCCCTCTGCCCTCTGCACTCCGTGCCTATTTAAGGCCTGGTGTTGTCTCTCCTGGCTCATTACTTCGTGCGTTTTACATTTTTGGCGGCTCGTGCCGGCGGCCGAAGGCCGCCGCCGCTCGCAAGCGCGGCCTTCGGCCGCGTTGAGTTCGGTGGCAAGGCAAACGACCGGGATCAACACTACAAAGAAACGCAACGACAACAATCACGCAAGGAGGACAAAGCCCTAACGGAGCAGGATGCAATTCTACACGCGAAGGCGCTCTACTGCGTGTACAGGCCAGCCCCCTCCGCCTCAAGCATCGAGCGAAGGCACCCCGCCATCGCATGGAGAAGCTCCGCCGAGAAGCGAAGAGTGTCAACCGGGGTCCCGTTCCGAGCAGCCCCGTGAAGATCAAGAGCAAGGCGGGGGAAGGTACGGGCTAAGGGCGCTGCCCCGGCAGGCGATTCCGACACGGGCGATCAAAGAAGGACGATCGCTTCTGCCCAAGCAACGCACTGTGCTTGGGGCACTTGATCAAAACTGCTTGGTGTGTGACGCATGGCCTCATACACCGCCAGCTGCAAGCTCGCCACCCCCTCAGCCGCCTCCGCCAAGTTCCACATCCGGCACATACTCAGCGTGGGGTCTCTCCCCGCGCGGATGGGAAGAGGTGCAGTTGGAGCTCCGCACTGAGGAATCGCCGCCACGTGACCGGGGACTCGGCCAAGCGAGAACGGGGGTGCTGAGTAGCCCGGGCCTTGGCGACGATTGCGGAACGACCCCCTCTCCGCTGCAGCTGGCAGGTACACGCGCAGAGTTGGGGCGCGCAACAGAGCTACCGCAGCACCAGAGGGGGCGGGAGGGGGTTCGGCAGTCACAGACACATGCACATGTGCCGCGTTCCCCCCCGCCTGCACCTGCTGCACCGCCACCGCAAGCATATTCGCCGCACGATCTACTGCGGAGCCGTGACCGCGACTGTTCCCGCCACGCGCAGAACCACTGCGCCGTCCGCGACGACCTCCAGACCCCGCTGTCTGGGGGCGCGGCAGGGACGGCTCCCGTCGGCGAGAATCCCACCGACGCGCGGGAGATTTGCGGCCACGTCGGGCCGGAGACGGCCGAGGGGATCGATGACGAGGAGACCTCTGGCGCGGGGAGCGCTTCTCCGGCGACGCGTGATCCTGGTGATGCCGCGGAGGGGAGCGGTAGCGAGGGTCGCGGCGGCGAAGTTCCTGCTGATATTCGTCCCACCGACGCCGTGACTCAAGCGGGTCAGGGGACCGACGATCGGGAGACGCCTTACGAGGAGAACGCCGCTGTGGGGAACGGCCTCGCTCGTGACGCGCCGGCAGAGCGTTCGACGCAACAAGAGCAGGAGTGCGTGACTGCTCAGGCGACGCAGGACGCCCCCCCGCACGAAGTGGAAGAGATAACCCGCGCACGAGGCGGCGCATGGGCTCACTCGCGGCTGGACGGGCTTGGACCTGGGGACGTGGAGGCGCAGGCTCCGGGTTTGGCTCCGCCACAAGCTGAGCGCTCTCCGCAATTGCCTCCAACGCGCGGTCGCGACCCACGGACCCCGCCATCACGACCGAGGCGTGAGCCGAGGACGCCAGAGCCTCGGCTAGCGGGGGACGTAGTTGGCGAAAACCGAACGCCGACAAGGCGCAGCCAAGCCAAGCCGCGAGGCACTCCTGTTGGACGGCGCGGAAGCGGGAGAGGACGGCGAGGAGGAAGAAGACACCGAGGAAGCGGGTGACGGAGCGGCGCAAGCGGCTATGCGAGAACCGCAGAGGGAATGCTTCGAGAATGCGTGGGAGGCTGCGAGGAAGCAGCTGACGAGGAAGAAGACGGAGAATCTGGGAATGGCGAGAGTGATGGCGGTGACCCCGGTTTTAACCCTGAAACGGAGGGGGTTTCAGATCCAGAAGCTGAGGAGGAAGAGGAGTTCCTGCTACATGGGGCCGAATTTCCCAACCAGGAGATTGGAGCAGCGTCTGCAACTCGAACACCTGCCAGAAATTGGACCGCGGGGGGAAATCGAAACGCGGGGGGAAATTGGACAAGGGGGGGAAATCGAACCGCGCCAGCAACCACGTCCAACCCAGTCACAGCTAATGGGATCCCTACAGCCCAAACCCCCACCCCACCCATGATCAAACCTGCAGACTTGGCGAACAGACGGGGCCTTTTCGCCCAGGTCGTGGGGTGGGACCTTGAGCCACTTCGCGACAGTCGCCAGCCGCCCCTCGCCCGTCACCCGCCAAAAGACCTGCGCGAATCGTTCGCTGTCTGTTTACTGACCCCACTTCTCCACCTGGCAGCCAATCCCAGCTCGACCTCAGGGTGGAAGTTACTGATCTTCCTCCCGCGAATTTTACTTCGCACCTCGACATCTCGCAAAACCTGACTGGAGCATGATGATGAACCGACTCCTCCGTTTTTGCCAAGGATTCTGGGCCAGCCTGTATGACGAAGCGGTAGAGGCAATCTCCCTCCCACCCCAGCCCCGCTACGCGCCTGACACACAAGGCATTCTCGCCAGAGCAGAGGGACTGGCTAAGCGAGGCAATCTCTCCAAGCCACTCCAGTCACTCCAAGCCACACCCGTCTCACCCGCCTCTCCCAAAGTGCTCGCGGCCTTGGCAGCCAGACACCCGCAAGCACTCCTTCCCCCTGCTTGAGTGGGTACGCGACTTCTCCCCTGCGAACGCACCTGCGATAGAGCCCCGCGATTTCAGACGCATCAACGCCAAACTCCCGAACGGGATAGGGGCAGGGCCCTCGGGAACTACCTTTGAGCACATCCGGGACGCCGCGCTCGGAAACCCCGACATCTTCGCACACCTGCTGGCACTCACCAACACAGCGCTAGCAGGAAAGTTGAGTGCCGAGGCCGCGGAACTCCTTACTGCCTCGCGCCTCCTAGCATTCACGAAGCCTCGGGGGGGAACCCGGCCGATAGCTGTTGGCGAATGCCTTCTACGCATCGTCGCGAAAGCTGCACTGTTCCTGACGGCTGCATCGGCGCGAGCGCACTTCGCGCCTCTTCAATTCGGAGTAGCGGTAGCTAGAGGGATTGAGGCGGCCATCCACACGGCGAGCACCTACCTGGAAGTGAACGCGGGCTCAGTGGCGTTGCAGATTGACCTCGCTAACGCATTCAATGTGGTGGAAAGGGCGGTGGTGTTCGAAAAGCTAAAGAACGACGCACTGGAGAGCCTGGTGCCCCTCGTCTGCCTCTCTTACGGGGCTCCCTCCTCTCTCCACCTCGACCACGATTTCGGTGTGGCGCCTCTTCAAAGCGATAGAGGCGTCCGCCAGGGAGACCCCCTTGGCCCCTTACTTTTCGCGGCGAGCATCCACCCCTGCTTGGTCGCCACTGCATCGGCCCACCCCCAAGTCGTCACCCTCGCCTATGCTGACGACAACCCTTTTGGGCGAAGCGACGGCATGCACGGAGGCCTTCGCACACCTCACCGCCGCGCTGAAGCGTTTGGGCCTCGAGCACAACCTCGGGAAGTGCGAGGCCTGGTCCGCAGCCGCCGTCGACCCCACATCCCTCCCGCCAAACATCTCCATTGCGGCGGATGGGCTGCGGGTCCTTGGGAGCCCTATCGGCACCGCCGCGGGCTGCGCCGAGCGTGTGAGGGAGAGACTGGCGGCTGCGGCAGAACCCCTGCCGCTCCTGTCCCAGATGGACCCCCAGCTGAGCCTGCTCCTACTCACCCGCTGTGTGAGCCGGCGAGCCTCATTCCTGGCCAGGACAACCCCTCTCTCGGCGCTACCTGAGGCTGAGTGGTCGGCGTGGGGGGAGCGGCTGCTACATACCTTCCTGGAGGCGGCTCATATCGTTACACTGAGGAATGATGAGGAGAGGGGGCGGATATGTCGGCAGGCGGCGTTACCTGTCACTTTGGAAGGGCCAGGCATCACCAACCCCGCCAATGAAGGGAGCTACTGTAAGTGTTAGCCCTCAATCTCACACTTTGTATTTTATAACTTTTCCTATATCCTAGCGTAGTGTAGGACTTTGTGTTTGGTTGGGTGTACACCTAAATCCCAACCAAACCCAAATGTAATCTCCAAGCAATCTCCAACCCACCAATTGGAGATTGCATTGGGATTACCCCCAATCCCAGGAGATTGCCCACGATTCTCTTCCCCATTTATTCCTTGCCCATCTTGGATGTACTTAAAGTGTTTCAAGCTCATTACTAATGCATCGGTTCAAAGCCTAAGTTGTGACAGCTACGCCTACCTTGCGTCGGTGGTGGGAACCTCCCACCTCCTTCGCTCCCTGACCGACACACTACACCCCAATGTGACCTCCCCCCTCCAGCTCCGCCCACGCCCTTCCAACGCGTCTTGCAGCGGCAGAAGCAGCCCTCCCGCCAGATGGTCTGGAGGCCCTTCAGGCGGGGAAGGCGAATCCCCAAGGACTCAAGCTGCAACATTCCCTCGCACTGGCGGTTCACACACACCACTACCTAAGGGTCTTGGATGACGCAAGGCAGATGCGCCCTAACCCCCTCTCTGGCCATGCCCAGCGGGTGCAGTCGGTGATAGGCCCTGGAGCAGGAGACTGGCTGCTGGCGCTGCCCATCATCCCCTCGCTTCAGATGGGACCCTCACAGCTCTCAACCGCAGCGGCCTTCCACCTGGGCCTCCCCCTCCCCGTGCCCAGGCGCTGTGACTGCCGATACCGCACCTCCTTCTCGGATGACCTGTCGGAAATTCCAATCCCTTCCCTCTCTGACCCAGACTCCTGTTGGGGAGGTTTTTCCCCCTTATGCCTCGTGCCATTGCCTGACCAGCCTGGCCTCCTCATCCCTTCCCCAACGCTCTTAGTTCCCTGTTTACCTTGTTCAGCCCCGTAGCAGCCTTGCTAGTGACTCTCCTCTAGCGGGGAGACCTAGGGTTTCAGATCTGGTTAGCTTGGCTGACTCCAAGTATCGGAGGTCAGGTTACTCAGTAGCTTGCGAGGTTGGCTTCGTGTAGGTGGCGTGGGCAACGGGTACCATCTAGCGAGATCCAAGTGAATTACGAAAACAAACACGCAAGCAAGGAGTCAACATCCCTACCTAGCCTTAAGTAATCGGAATTGTTACCGTTTCTCAACGGTTTCTACCTTTCAGTTCCCTCCGCAATTCCCCGCCATCTCCCAATTGAGGCATCCCCTCTCTAGTTATCCTCGCTACTTCCCTAGTCATGAATATATATTGTGTTCACCTACTACTACAATTATAATCATGACAGCTGTCGAAAATTCCAACCCCCTCCCTCTCTGACCCAGACTCCTGTTGGGGAGGTTTTTCCCCCTTAAGCCTCGTGCCATTGCCTGACCAGCCTGGCCTCCTCATCCCTTCCCCAACGCTCTTAGTTCCCTGTTTACCTTGTTCAGCCCCGTAGCAGCCTCACCCACTTGCCCCCTCCTCGTGCCTTGGGCGCGATGGACCCCTGATGCTGCTGCCCGCGTTTGCTTTGCCTCCCTTCCTGCCCCTTCCTCTGGAACCTTCGGTCCCCTGGGCCTGGCCCTGGCCAAGTTAGTACAGTGATCTGTCCGCTCCCTCCCTCCTTCTCTGGTCAGCACCACTACTCCGGATTCTTTCACCTCCTTCACCCTCCACCGTTCAACGCTTAGCCCTATATCCATCATGTCTCCCTTGGCCTGTTTCAGGTACACTTCCTCCCCCACTCCCAACGCTGCTGTCTTCCCGCCTCCCGCTGCCTCCTTCCGCTTCATATATCGCTGTGCATCTCGCAGCTGTGTCACGTGGAGGTTCTCGAGCGCCGCTGGCAGTAATTCTCTGAGATACTTCGCCCTGGCCTCCGCCAGCCCTACCCAATCCTCTTCCCTCTCCACTCGCACCGTGCCCGTCAGCATCTTAGGCGCGTCCACTGGCAGGACCGGCTCTCGTCCCAGAAGCAAGTAGTAGGGCGACAGATCTTTGAGGGCGGCTTGCTTACTGAACCTGTAACCAGCTGCTACCCATGGCAGCCTGGCATCCCAGTCCCGCTTGTATTTCTCCCCGTAAGCGCGCAGACCCCTCTTCAATGTCTGGACGAATCTCCCCGTCAAGCCGTCACTCTGCGGGTGATACCTGGAGGTCCGCCTGTGGGTGATCCCTGAGGCTTTCAGCAGTTTGTCAAATTTCCCCATGAATTCCGTCCCCTGATCTGTCAGCACTTCCCCACACGCACCGAATCTCGTCAGCACTTGTTCCTCAAAGGCCTCCGCGATCTTAGCTGAGTTTTTGCTGGGCAGAGCTTTCACTTCGACCCACTTGCTCCCATGCTCTGTCATAATGAGGATGTAGCGCTTACCCCTTCGGCTCAGAGGCATCTCTCCTGCTAGATCTAGCGACCACCGAAATCCTATCCCCTGTATCGGCAGGGACTGTAACTCCGTTCTCCCTCGATCCAGCTCCGCCTTGTTCCTGCTGCATAATTCGCAGGACTCCACCCAACTCCGGATATCTCTCCTCATCCCAGCCCACCACCACCCTGTCTCAACCAGCTGGGCTGTCCTTAGGCTGCCGTAATGCCCCAGTTGTCTGTGCACCTGTCGGATGATCTGGTCTCTCTCTTCCTTCCTAGGAACCAGCTTCCACCCACTGCTGGTGTTCTTTTGCAACTGCCCCTGGAGCCACCTGTAATGTGCCCCCCTGGCCCTGGCCCTCTCGCTGACTAGGGAGGTCTCTGTAGTCTTCCCTTGCACCCAGTCTAGCACCTCTTGATCTTCCCATACATCCTCGGGCCCCCCTGCTTTCGCCTTCCGCGCTCCCTCTCCGTCTATGCCCTTCGCCAGTGCCACCAAACACGCCGATGGCCGTTCTGGGGGCGGGTTCCTCGAGAGCCCGTCCACATGCTGCATAGTCTTCCCCGCGCGGTGCCGGATAGAGAACTCGTACTCCTGCAGCTGCATTGCCCAGCGAGCATTCCGCCCTATCAGCGCTTGGTTTGTCATCAACCAAGTGAGGGGTTGGTGATCCGTCACCAACTCGAATGGCCTTCCCTGCAGATACACTCTGAAGTGGGTTATCGCCCAAACTGCTGCCAGCCCTTCCCCTTCGTAGGAACTGTAGTTTGCTTCGGCCGGGTTACAACTCCGGCTGGCGAACGCCACCACCCTCTCCTCTCCTTCCGTTTTCTGGCACAAGATTTCCCCCATCCCCGCGCTGCTCCAATCAGTGTACAGCGTGAAAAGATCCTCCTTGTTCGGTAGCGCGAGAACAGTGGCGGTATTCACCGCCCCCAGCAGTGCTTTCAGTGCTTCCTGCTCCCCGTCTCCCCATTGCCACACCTGGTCTTCCCTCAACAGGCGGTTCAGGACGGCGGCGGTCTTGCTGAAGTTCGGCACGAACTTCCGATAATAGTTCAAGAACCCCAGCACGGCCCTTAACGTGCTTCTGTCCTTGGGTGCCGGGACCCGATCCAGCACCTCTGCCTTCGCCTGTTGGATGCCCACTGTCCCCCCTTGCACTTGGAATCCCAGGTATGTCACGGAGGTGTTGCCAAAGCTGCACTTCTTCGGGTGACAAGTGAGCCCTGCTGCCTGAATCGCTTCCAGAGTCGCCCACACATCCTCCACGTGCTGTTCTGCGTTGGGGCTGAACACGATCACGTCATCGATATAGCAGGCCGCCGCGGGGACTCCTCTCAGCACTGTATCCATCACTCTTTGGAACAGTGCGGGCGCGTTCTTCAGCCCGAACGGCATGAACTTCCATTCACAAAGGCCGTCGGGTCCGTGGAAGGCTGTCTTTTTCAGGTCCTCTAATCGTATGGGTATCTGGTTAAAGCCTTGCCGTAGGTCCAGCATGGAGAACACGACGGCTCCTTGCAACTTGTCAAAGATCTCTTCCGCCGTCTGCATGGGATACCGGTCGGCCACTGTAACTTTGTTGAGGCCGCGGTAGTCCCCACACATCCTCCGGGCTGACACTTCCCCCGTAAGGTCTTTGCGCGAGGCAACTACTGTAGCTGCGGCAAAGTCAC
The DNA here is from genome assembly GCA_947471745.1 of Closterium sp. Naga37s-1. NCBI lineage: Eukaryota > Viridiplantae > Streptophyta > Zygnematophyceae > Desmidiales > Closteriaceae > Closterium > Closterium sp. Naga37s-1. Next base: position 2,339,774 of record CANJKZ010000768.1, on the reverse strand, counting down.
TCTCTGACCGTTGGATCAGCCCGGCTTCCATCAGCTCCGCGCACTTCTCGACACAGATATCTATATCTCCTGGGCTCATGCGCCGCTTCCGCTGATATATCGGCATTTCCGTAGTAAGCATGATCCGCATCTCCTGTGTCTTGCACTTCCCCAACTCCTGCAGCGTGTACGCAAAAGCTCCCCGATACTGCTGCAACACCCCTTGCATCGCGACTGCGGCCGACCCCGTTAGCCCTTCCCCCAGAGGCCAAGCGTCTCCCGGCTTACGTTCCGACCCTTCTTGCTTGACTCCACCCTGGGGCTCCCCTTCGTCTTCTTTCCCGGTGCCTTTCTCCGCCATAGCCAGGTAGGCATATCCCTCTTCCACCCGCTCCTCATATCGTTCCCTTATCTCCTCCAGCACCTTCCGGTGCTCCGCTGCTGTCTCGTACTCCAGAACTCGTTCGCTGAGTGCTATGTCCCGTTGCAATTCCCTTTCCTTGAGCTGGATGCGGGTAGTCTCTATCAGCCACATCATGACGTTCACATCCATAGACCTTCCCAATGCTGCCCTCCTCTGCTGCTCCGTCACTTCGGGATGTGCGGTAGCGCCCCATAGGTGTCCCATCGCCGCTTCACGCTCATTGGCCGTCGGCTCCTCCCATCGTCCCTTGCGCACGTCATATATCATGCCTGGGCCCGGCAGCTCCCCCTCCATCTTGAACCCCCGGGCCTCGGCGTAGGACACAAGGGTGGGTAGCGCCTGCCTCGGTTTTCCTGGCACATTACACTGGTACTGAGAGGGGTGGTCTGAGCTGGTGACTGGTGCAGGTAAGCGGTTAGGCTCCAGGATGTCGCTCACCAGCCTCGGCTCGGGCCTCTGCATCCGAGCGAGCGCGTGTCGCAACGACGCCACTGATATCCCGTTCTGCCAGTATCTTCTCGGCCTATGCGCTCGGGAACCCAGCTGTGCCGCGTCGGTCGGCTGGCACTCCCCTTCCGAGCGCCTGCACTATTTATGCAAATGCTTGCCGCACCGGCTCTCGCTTATCTTTGGCCATATCCACGTTCTCCAGGATGTATAGCACTTCCCCTTACTTCCTCTGAATCAACTCCAGTACCCGCTTCAAGTCGTGAAAGGATGCCCCCCGTGGGTCCTCCATGCCTCGCCCTTCCCCGTCGCGTGAGTACCCCTGGCACTCCCAGCCTGCAATCACCACATCAATTTGCCCCCAGTCATCCAGTACCCATTCGTTGATGTCCCGCACGTCATGCACCTCGCTCTCGTCTTCCTTGGGCAAGGCGTCCACCCACAGCTGCCCCGGGTACTCCTCCAACAGCAGCTGAGCGTGATGCCGAGCCATCTTCCGTACCACCGGGTCCCGTTCCACGTGTATCCACTTTTTAACCATGCATCCTGCTCGCAGCGCCGCCGCCAATCCTTTAGCCAATGCCGCCATACAACTCCACGATACAGATGGCTCGCTTGAGCGTCCATAGTCGGCTGAACCTCTCGGTCAACGCAGGCGGGTACAATCCCGCTACCCTCCTCTCCACTCGCTTCTCGTACTCCTCTCCATACTTCTCCCAGGTCCATTCATCCAACGCTTCACTCAAGTCTTGCTTCCGTGCCTGGTACGCTTCCCGCGGCTCCTGTCGAACGAACTTCACGGGTAAGGTGCCTACAGTACTCTCCGGGTCCCAATACTGTACGCGGAACAGAACCTTCTCCTGCCATGTGCATATGGTGGCCCCCACCTTGTACAACAACTCCATTCCCACGAGGACGTCGTAGTCCTCCGATTCGGTCACTCCACACTGCAGCCGCAGACAACATTCCTTCTCCGTCCCCAGTAACAGAATCACCTCGATCGGCCGCTTCGTCTTTGGCATCCACTTCGGCTGCCCTCCCTCCGCGGTCATCAGGAGGATTCCCCTCTCCCCGGGATGCCGCTGTATCGTTCGGCCACCTCCACCTTTGGCAGATTCGATGCTTTCCACGTCCTTCCCGCGGGCTCACGGTCCTCGTCCGTTACTGCCGCCGTTACTGCGACGCCGCTCTCTACTAGTTCGCGTCTCTCCGGCGTCTTCCGATCTCCGCGATTCTCCATCCCCGGCATGTCGGAGTACGGACTTTTGCCGCCTCGGCTCGGTCCCGAGGTCTCTCCGCCCCGGTCGCGTTCGGGGTCTGTCAGCGTAGGTCGTGACTCCGCGGCGGGCACGCGGCTACGTTCATGCTCCATTCGCTCATAAGCCGCCCGGGCCCGTTGTTGCGGGGTCCTGTATGTCGGCGAACCCGGCTCCCCTGAGCCTACGTGAATGTCGTTTACGGCGTGCGCTCGCCAGCTTGGTTCCGGCGTGCCGCTGTTGGTTCCACTCCAGAGGCGGGTTCATAGTAGACTCCGGCCTTGACTATTCATCGGCTACGCTTCCTTGCGTGTTTGTTAAAAAGCTAGTGACTCTCCTCTAGCGGGGAGACCTAGGGTTTCAGATCTGGTTAGCTCGGCTGACTCCAAGTATCGGAGGTCAGGTTACTCAGTAGCTTGCGAGGTTGGCTTCGTGTAGGTGGCGTGGGCAACGGGTACCATCTAGCGAGATCCAAGTGAATTACGAAAACAAACACGCAAGCAAGGAGTCAACATCCCTACCTAGCCTTAAGTAATCGGAATTGTTACCGTTTCTCAACAGTTTCTACCTTTCAGTTCCCTCCGCAATTCCCCGCCATCTCCCAATTGAGGCATCCCCTCTCTAGTTATCCTCGCTACTTCCCTAGTCATGAATATATATTGTGTTCACCTACTACTACAATTATAATCATGACAGCGACCGCCTCCCCAACCACCTCATGCGCTGCAAGAAAGGGGGAGGAAGGATTGCGACTCATCATGCACTCCGAGACGAGATTGCCCTGATTGGGGCAGAGGCGGGCTTCACGGTACACAAGGAGATGTACGTGTACTCTCTCGTTGAGAAGCTTAAGGCGGATGTCACCATCCGTCATCCCCTGACGGGAGAAGTGTGGATGCGTGATGTGACCGTGACGCACCCCGTGTTCCACCAGGACGAGCATCGCAACCGAGCCCCTTGGGCGGCAAGGGCGGCAGCAAGTAGGAAGGAGGAGAAATACGCGAGACGGAACGCGTGGGTGGGCTTCCATGCCCTAGCAGTTGAGACCTACGGATACCCGTCTCCTGGGGTGATGGCCTACCCGCGGGCGGCAGTGCGCGGAGCTGGCGGCCAAGCTGCGTTACAACGCGGCACCTACCTGCAGCCGCTGCTGACGGAGTACCGCCAGCGCTGGAGCGTTTGCCTCCAACGAGCGCAGGCCAATGCCCTCCGCTCCAAGACCAACGAGGCCTTGGCAGCGGACGAGCTCGGCATGCAGGGCCCCATTGTCCCTCTTAGTGAGGGGCAGTTGCACCAGCTGATTGAGCCCCCGTTCGACCACCAGGGTCGGGAGTGGGTAGGACTAGGTGTGTTAAGTAGGTTTCTGGTTTGGTTGCTTGTTTGCTTGTGTTTTGCATCTTCCTTTGTATCTCCCCCTGATTAATGCAAGGACCGCTCGAGAGAGGGAGACAGACAGACATATGTAAGATGCAACGATCATAAGGCAAGGAACGCAGCAACTAGGAATGCACAACAATGAACTACCAGTAACATGCTAGGACCTGCACTTGATTCTGTTTATGCAGCAGTTTAGTGTCGTGGGCTGGGCAGGGAGGAGTTGATGGGGGTAGCGCAGCTTTGGGAGAGACATACAGAGAACTCATGCCAGTGAGGGCAGGGCGGCAGAAGGGGGGAGCACAGTATGGGGAGAGACATACCGAAGGGTTATGCTACGTAGGCGAGTGAAGGTCCTGGGGATGCCTCCTGTCAACAAATTGTAGGATAGTGAACTGTAGCCAGAGCATTCAAACAAGAAATGGAGCAGTGACACAAGATGAGAAATGGAGACAGAGAGTGCAGGTGGGAGGAGAGCTCAAGGGGCGAACATACATGGAGGTTTAAAGATGAGTGCGAAAAATGGGCAAGTATGGGGGTGCTCACAGGAAAGTTAAGTTGGGCAGTGCCAGGTGTGGTGGGATGGGGCCACTGAAGGTATTGTTCATGAGCATTCTGGATATGCAGATGGGATAGGAAGCGAGCAGAAAAAAGTGTTTCGACCTTGGAGACATGAGCTAGGGATGAGCAAAGGGCGAACACGAACATGTTCGTGTTCGCCCCTTCTCGAACACCCTCTTTTGCCGAACCGAACACTGTTCGCTTCGGCGAACAGTTTAGGCAAAAACAGGTGTTCGCTGTTCGCCTGTGGAGGCGTGTTCGTGCGAACCTCGAACACGTTCGTGTTCGCCACGGGGCGTTCTGCAGTAGCGCCACGAACACGAACGTGTTCGGGCGAACATCGAACAGTGTTCGGCGAACAATTTAAGCTGAAAAACAAAACCTGTTCGGTTCGCCTCGAACGCCACCTTGCTCATCCCTAACATGAGCACGTGACCGAGCCGACCTTTTGCCAGGTCGAGTCAGCATAGAGGATGCCCTCAACCCGATCTAACAACCAAAAAAAGAATAGTGAGCACAGGAGCGGGCTGGGCCCGTCCCGGGTCGGGCCGGTTCGAAAATGCCCCGGGCCGGGCCTCATGTTTTGGCTGTCGGCATGGGGTGGGATGGGTCGACCCGGCCCGCCGGGCCGTCGGCTGCGGAGATAACTACTTCAACGGGAGTTAGACTACGAGCTAGGCACGTGGCTTGAGAGTGATCTCTGCGTTCCTTAGTTGTTTCCGTAGTGCGCACACTACTTGCTGGCTCACGGGGGAAATTGGCAAGAGTTCCACTAGGAAAAATTCACAACAATGGTACAACGAAGTTGGCAAGACTAGACTACATCAGAGCTAGCATGCAAGCAGGTAGACTGCCAGCGCAGCACGGTCGACCGCGTTCCAGCACGACTTGGTCGACCGCGCTCCAGCAGTGCGAAGTCGCGGCCCGCCAACAATGCAAACGCTGCAGTAAGGCGGCTGCACAGCGTTGCACCCGCAAGACAGCAGCGCACCTACTTTGCAGGTGCTCGCAGGTGATTGGCGTGCCGCGCCTTGTCACCTGCACGGCGCATTCACCAAATCAACCTCATGCTGATGAATGCATCTGATCAGCCACGTCGACCTCGGAATACCACCACCGAGGTCGTTCTCGCCAATACCACCTGGGCTACCGTCGCACTCCTCCGCAGAACCTCGTCACCCAGGTAACCTGGTCGACCGGGCAACCACGTCGACCAGCTGCTCCTGCACGTGCCCGTCGACCACCCAAGTCGACGACCACTTCCTGGCGACCTCACTAGGTCGACCAAACCCTTGGTCGACCAACTCCTGGTCGACGACACTCCTGGTCGACCAGCTACAGGTCGACCAGCACTCCTGTCAGCCGGCCACCCAAGTCGGCTGCCCCCCATGTCGGCGTCACTAAGTCGACGCCCTCCGCAGGTCGACTCCCCAGGTCGACCTCCCCGAAGCCGGCGCCCTCCTGAAGTCGGCGCCCTTGCAGTGACCTCGTGCCGGTAGACAAGCTCTGTCGACCAGCTTGCCCACTGCTTCAGGTCGGCTGCTCCCCTCACACCCGACCACCAAGTCGGCTCCGCCCAAGCGAGGACGGGGCCACACCCAACTCCCGTTGACACTCCCCTGCCGCGTTCACGCTTTGGCCTCCAGCCCACACGGCAGAACTCCTCGGAGAATAGCTCGTCGGCGTGCACCCCACACACATCACGCTGGTCACTGCACCAGCCATGCAAGAGAGCATGGCTCCTACTGCTGCACGTCGTCGTCGCCGTCGCCCACGTCAGCCAAGCGCACCTGGCCGATGGCGACGAAGCACCGGTTGAAGGCCGGATAGTGCAGCGCCTTCGTCAGGAAGTCACCCAGCGGCTCAGCGGTCGGGATGTACTTCAGCGAAAACTTCCCGCGCTTCACCATGTGCTGCAGCCAGGCCTGTCGCCGCTCCATGTGCTTGAGGTTGCCCGTCAACCCCATGCCCTCGGCGACTGTGATGGCCGACTTGTTGTCCACCCGAATGACGGTCGGCTTCTCGGCATCCAGCTGCCGGAACTCTGCAAGGAGGAAGCGAAGGCGGCGTCCCTCCTTGCCGGCTTCGGTGGCCGCCACGTACTCCGACTCGGTCGACGACAGCGTCGCGCACTTGATGTGCTGGCTCGACCAGGAGATTGCGGCCCCTCCATAGACGAACACGTAGCCGCCCGTGCTCGTCCGGTTTTGCTTCTCGCCGGCGTCGTCGACGTCCACGTAGCCGACCAGCTCCAGCATCTCTGGTCCACCGCCGAACTCCAAGGCGCTGTCACGCGTGTTGGCGAGGTAGGCGAATCAGCGGTCGTCCTCGCGCCAGTGATGGTCGCTCCTCACCGTGATGCCGCTGCCCAGCTTGCTGCAGGCGAAGGCGATGTCCGGCCTCGTCGTCGTCGCCGCGAATTGCAGCGAGCCGACTTTTTGCCGATACTCCTCCTCCTGTCGCTCCTGCGCCTCCTCGTCGTCGAACGTCAGCTGCGCGTAGGCATCGATCAAGACCGGCGTCTTCGGAGTACGCCCGACCTGCTCCTGGTCGATGAAGCGCCTACGCAGCTTGTCGGCGTAGCCCTGCTGGTGCAGCCACAGCTTCCCCGCCGACCTGTCGCACGATCTCCAGCCCGAGGTACTTCTGCACCGGCGAGATCTCCCGCAGCTCGAAGGCGGCCTCCAGCAGCTCCTTCAGCATCGCGGCGATGCTGCTAGCGGCGAGCAGATCGTTGACGTAGACCAGCACCCAGCAGACCACCTTGTCGACGCCGACCTTAAAGTACAGAGCCTCGTCGACCTGGCTCTTCTTCCAGCCAGCGCCGACCAGCACGTCGTTGAGCGCCTTGTACCACAGCAGCGGCGACTGCTTCAGCCCGTAGAGGCTCTTCAGCAGCTTGCACACCCGGCCGGTCCCGTCGTTGAAGAGTCCGGCTGGTACATGTACAGCACCCGGTCGAGCTTGCTCCGCAGGAAGGCGTTCTTCATGTCGAGCTGCATCAGGTTCAGGTCGAGGGCGGCGACGACGCTGAGGAAGATCCTCAGCGTGACGTAGCTGCTCACCGGCGGATACGTCTCGTCGCAGTCGGCACCGTACACCTGCGTGAAGCCCTTCACGACCAGCCTCGCCTTCTCGCGCTCGACAGTGTCGTCGATGTGGTACTTCGTCATTAGCACCCACCGGTTCTTCATGATGTTCACTCCCGGCGGGCGTTCGACCAGCTCCTACGTCCCCATGCCGATCAGGCTGCGAATCTCCTCCTCCATGGCGGCTTTCACCGCCGGACCCTTCCAGCTCGCCAGCGCCTCCTTCACCGTCATCATCGAGATGTCCCAACGCTGGTCGGGGTCAGCGTGCATGTCGGGGTTGAGCTACGGCAGGTCTTCGTCGTCCTCGGCGTCATCGTACGCCAGGTGGTCGTCGTCGTCGTTGTCATACGCCGTGGTGAAGGGGGCCGGTAAGAAGAAATCGGGAGGCCGTCGAATTCGGCCCGTTCGCCGAGGTTCTGGCTGGACTTCCACGACGTCGTTGTTGGTGGACTCCTCGGCGCCCGACTGCTCCCCTCCATCATCAACGGCTTCACTGCCCTCAGCATTCTGCTGCACCACAGTCGGCGTCCCGACCGACTTCTCCCCTGCGGTCGGCTACCCTGCCGACTGCCCAGCCGACTGCTCCTTGATTGGCGTCGCTGCCTGCTCCCCTGTCAGCTGCTGCCTTGCTGGCGCCTTCTTCGGCAGCACATCCTCGGCATGCTCCTCTCATGTCGACGTCACGTCGGCCATCGGCGATGCTCTTGGCCGGCGCCAAAGGCGACGCCCCACTGCTCCCCTCATCGCCCGTTTAGGGGCAGGCCGGCTCGGCCCGGCCCGGGTCGGGGCCTAGAGTTGTTTGCCTCTCTAAAGCAGGTCCAAAAAACAGTTTACCTAAAACGAATGTGCGTCCGGGCTAGGCCAGGCCCGGCCTGGGTCGGGCCGGACCCGGCTCGGGTCGGGCCGTTATTGGCCCGGGCTCCTTTGGGCGAACTTAGGCCAAGGTCTTGCTCTTTCAGCCCGGGTTGGGCCGGGCCGGCCTGGCCCGACCCGGGCCGGGCCCGGCCCGTGCTCAACACTAGTTAGCAGAGGTAGTCAAATCGAAGCGCGCAAGGGGCTATGCAAAAACAGCTGGACCTCTGACACAAACAGGCCAGAGAGCCCCAAGCAACAAAGGTTAGGAAGGTCCAACAAGGCAAAGGATCATGGTTCAGCAGGGAATGCATGAACGAAAAGACAGGAACTGACTCATGAAAATGTACCGGCTCAGGAAGGTACGGGTTTAGGCTTGTGAGGATGGGGCCGGAGAAGGAGGGAAGAGTGACATACATTGACTGGATGCTGGTGGCAAATGCGGGGATTGTACCAGACAGTTGATTATACGAAAGGTCTCTGCAGGAAAGGGGGTCATATAAAGTGGTATACTGAGTGAGGAAGGCATGAGGGATATAGACAAGAAGAGCGTGGGGTTTAATAATGGTTAGCAAGGAGGACAGATGGAACTTACATTGAATTTAGGCTTGTCAGGGCCGAGAATGTTGCTGGAATGGTTCCTTGAAATAGGTTCCTGCTTAAACGTCTGCATGAAAAAAGGGAGACAAACGAGCGAATTGTTCGTAGGGTTACTGGAATGACACGAGCAACGAGTCGACCCGACCATGGTCGATTTGAGCGGGGTACGGGTCAAGCCGGGTCGACCTGACCGTGGTCCACATGGATGAACCGACACGGCCCGGGTTCATAGGGACTCGATGACGATTCGAGTCGACCGATTAGCTAAACCGGCCACCTAACCCTAAGTCGGGCTGCAATTTAAACCAGGGAGGGGGTAGGCTACAGGTTGGCGCTAGTATTGGGTTGACAATTGATTTTGTGGATCTGAAACTGGTGGTTAGGTTTTGTAGATTTAGTGCGGTGAAGCGTGGTAAGTGGAGGCGAATTGTTGGGACATCAAATAGAAGATTTTTCAGGAGAGGCACCTTCGCTTTTCTCGACCGACTTCAAGACTTTTCGGAAGGCATCAGGGCAAGATCTGAGCATACTGAATAACACGACCATCAGCAGAGACCAACAATCTTCACAAAATCGCTTGGAAAAATCTCCAAACTGCGAGGATTGGCATCCGAAATTTTCGATATACATGGACTAACAGGCAAAATGATGGGTCCACTCCACTCAACCCGCCCTCGGGTCACTGACGACCCGTACACTTGTAAGCCTGGGTCTGATTGGGAGGGCCGAGGATCCTACCCGAGGATGGTGGACCCGACCCGACCCAAACCGTACTCGGTTCCGGTTGCTTCCACTCTGGTCAAGTCGGGTATCCTAACCATTACCCACGACTTAGCTGGACCCGTTACTCGCATCTCGTGTGACAAGAGTTCCACCATTCTCACCAAGGAGGGTGGCGCCTTTCATCCCAATGTCACTTCAAGAACATCTACATCGAGTACTACTGAATTCGTGATCATGCTGCCAACCACTCTGTCACCCTCCGCTAAGTTCCCACTCAAGACAATCTCGTTGAAATTGGGACCCAACGTTTGCCTCCAGATCCCTTAGTTTGTATCTGTGCTCTTCATGATGTCAGCCATGCGCACCAAGTATGTCCCAAAGAATAATATAGGTCCTTGTTTTTTGTCTTAGACTTTGAGTGTTCAACCCCATCATCTGCATTTTCCTCTCTCAATTATGCTCACTATTGTTGTGCAAGCAAGAATGTCCCAGTGGGTAGATTATCACCTTTGGTCTTAGAGGTCGTGGGTTCAACTCTCAGGAGCTGCATTCTCTCTTCTCATTATGCCCAACATGACATTCCCACACTCCACCACACTCACCCACAGTGAAGTGCGGTCACAGTTGGCTTTGCCATCTGTCCACTCGTCCCATACTCACCTTGCTAGCCCCTATGGTGTGCCATATGCTGCCATGTAGGCTGTTGTTCCAGCCTGGACCACATGGGCAACATGTGGCCTCAGTTGCTAGCTTGGCAAGGTTGGCTAGCCTTGCCCTCAGCTTTGAGGTGCTGCAGCTAGCCTCAAGAGTTCAGCCACATATATGTGGCATCCCACTTCTCTAGAAATCATCCTTGGCAAAGGACATTGCTCTAGCCTCTCAGGCTTGTACCATCTTCCTACTAAGGATATATTGTTCTTCTCTCATTGTGCCTTAAGTTCACCGATCCTCATTCTACATGCTATCAGAGCCAGGCTTCTAGCTTAGTGAACGTTGCACACTTGATGGCTCAAGTTGAAACGCATCTCGGTCGGCACACCCTTCCCATCTTGGAACCAGATGGTTCCAACTTCATTCCATGGAAGAAAAAGATCTGCTACATCTTCAACGTCCTTGGGCTGATCTCCCACCTTGGAGATCCCAAGGTTGCTTCGCGTCCTTCAATTTCCTCTTCCACAACCAGCAGTGGAGAGGCTACCGAAGGCAACAGCGGTGCAGCCCCTAAAACAGCCCATTCAATTGCTTCGCTGCCGGATGAAGAAAAAGAGGAGCATGCATACTATCTTCTCATGTCGGCCGTCCATCCTCAACTATCGCTCACTCTTGCTCAAGCAAACACGACAAAGGATATGTGGGGATGCATCATGGCGCGGTTTGACTGCATGGGCAACCATGCACAAGTGGCTCTCCTCCGGGATCTCATCACTACTCGAATGGACCCAACAACAAGTCTTCGCTCCTACTTCGATCGAGTTGGAAACCTTACACACCAACTCAAATCTGCCGGCTTCGAGTTACCATCATGGGTGGTGGTAATTTCCATCATCCTCAACCTTCCGGACTCGTTCAAGACTCTTACTGAAACCATTTGCACCGTGAAAGACATCAAGTCTATGACGGTTGAATACCTACAATCACGCCTGCTCGATGTCGATTGGGAGCGGTCACAATCTGGTACAAGCCGCAACATGGAGGGTGCATACAACCTCAATTCTCAGCCCTCCCACCCTCTTCGCTCCGGTTCCCGCCAGTCGCCCACCTGCCGTTACTGCAAGAAAACTGGTCACACCATCGACGAATGCTTCAAATTGAAGAAGAAGAAAGAGCTTGAAGAAAGCTCTAAACGGGAGAAATCCGTCATCCAGCCTTCGGTGCATGTCTCCACCAGCTCCTCTGCTGAAATTACTCCGACCCCCACACCACCTCCTGCCCCATCAGCCCCTCAGTCCGTACCTGATTCCCGGTACGTTGACATTGCTGTCAGCACCAGCCACCACCCCATTCTCTCCTCATGGACTCCTCTCGTCGCTGCTGTCTTCATTTTCACCATCCTCCTTCTCCTCCTCCTCTTCCCTTATGGGGCTCCCTACGTATCGGCATTCACGGCCTCCTCATTCAACATGGACCGGACTTCGTCGTGGCTGGTGGACAGCGGCGCATCCTCCCATATATGCTCGGATCGTTCGCTGTTTTCGTCTCTCCAGAAGCCAAACGAAGATATCCTTGTTCGTTTTGGTGGTGGAGAGACTTACAAGGTTTTGGGAGTCGGCACGGTGGTGGCTACTCTTCGGTCACCAACATCGGAAACCACCATTCAGCTGGACAACGTTCTATTTCTCCCCTCCTCAGTTCACAACCTGCTCTCTGTACGTGCCCTTGGTGCTGCCGGCGTTGCCGTCTCGTTCCCCGCTGCTGGGCGCGTTGTTCTCACAGCTGATGACGCTCCTATTGGCGAGGGTTATACCCGCAACAACCTGTTTTATCTTCCACTGCATCATGGGAGCAGTGCTGCTCCTTCTATCAAGCCAACGGCATGTCCAGCCTCCACCACTACCTCCTCGTACCTCTGGCATCGTCGTACCTCCTCACTTCCAGTTGAATGTGGTCACAGTCGGCATTGCCACCAACCCACAGATCCCACTCTCCTTGCTGACCCCTATGGTGTGAGATATGATGTCATGTAGGCTACTGTTTCAAGCTTGGCCCACAGTCCACAAGTGCATGTGGCCTCAGTTCCTAGCTGGGCAATATTGGTTGGCCTTGCCCTCAAATTTCAGGTGCTGCACAAAGCCTTAAGAGCTCAGCCATATATATACGGCTTCGATAAAAACATTGCTCCAATCTTCAAAATAATTTACCAGAAACATTTGCCATCATCTTCACATTATGCCCTGAAGTGTAGCGTTCACTTGTCTGCAGTTACTATAATTAAAAATACATGCTTGTGTTTTATGATTAAAAATAATTTAGATATAAAGGTTCTTCTTTTAACGCATTCAGGGGGGATTTTTTTTTTTCAGATGAGCGAATTGGTCTTCGCACGTTGGCAAACCGTCGTGGGAGTGCTCTCGTGCCCTTGATTGAATTTTCACTTGGTAGTTCTACACAAACGGGCTCCTCATACAAAAACCCTCAAAGACCCTCAGAGGTAGGCGTGATCAAACGTGAACCTAAATAGCTTCAGTTGCACGAGCATGGTGGATAACCAAACCGAACGATTTTGTTTTCGGTTGGACCTTTTTTAGCATATTAGGTGTTTAACGTTCACGTTAAACCGCCCACGCTTTGTCGCAAACTATTATTGCGGCCGAATTGTTCAAGTTTGACGAAAACGAACACAGCTTCTTCGCTCCAACGGTTTGAGTAGCAAAATCGCTGATAATTACTCAGCCTATGCACTCTTTCCAACAATTGTGTTGGATTGGAACAAACCTTTCCATCCAATTTGCCACTGCTCACCACTCTTTACCGCACTGAATCTACAAACCCCAACCACCTCCTCTCTCCCACTCTTTACAGATCTTTCAACATTGAGCTTCTTCACATAGTCGACTATTAGGGTTCTCTCTAGTGCCAAAATTGGGTCAAGGCTCGACCCGATTCTCGGTCCGTTCAAAGTCAAGTCGAAACAAGACTCGGCCTGACCCGATTTCCATTATCGGGTCGGATTTAGGCCAGGCCGAGCCGACTCGACCCCGCCGGGCCAGGATCAATAGTATCCCGATGCCCGGATCGAGTAGGGCCGGCCCGACCCGACCCGACCGGGCCATATACTCATACTAGGCATGGGCAAAAGACCCGGACGGGTCAAATAACCCGACCCGACCCAACTTTCTAGTCAGTTCGGGTCCTTATATTGGGATTGACTACTCAAGCAGTTCGAGTAGTGTATTGTTAAGCGGGTATAAAATACCCGGGTGTCCAAAGTCGGGTTTTTGAATACCCGTCAGGTCGAGTATACCCAACCCGACCTCGGGTCACTAACCCCTAGTCGGGTTGGGTGTACCCGTACCCATCGGGGTGTGCCTAGGGTTGCGAGATCGAAAGATGTCAACCTTTAATATAACAGATAAAAAAAAACGAGTGGGCTGGATCTTGGTATTGCAAGATCCGGTTCGGGATCTGGATTCTCACCCCCTTCACACAACAACTTCCTCCCACGTAATAGCACACTTTCATGCAAAAAGCTCTCCCAACCCCCCCCTCCCCACCCCACCTCACCCCCCCCTCCAATTCTCCAACTTACGAATATTGCAAATGCTTCCCCCAAACCCCAACTCACGTAACTGTGCGCTATTCCTATCCCAACAACCTAGATCTCACCTACCCGCCAACCTAGAATACCAACACTCACCCTTAACTTTCCTCACAGATGCCTTTAGAATAGTCCAGAACAAACATCTTCTTGTTTTTGGGTTCAGGTATATCCGACTCCACCGCGGGTCAGAGATACCCGAGAGGAATTGGGCAGGTCGGGTCAACATCCTTGGCCCAAACACCCAGGGTTGGGTATACCCAACCCCTCCTGAACCCGAGCTCAGGCCGGCCTAGACGGGTCGGGTCGGGTCGGGCCAAATTCTCAAACCTAAGCCCGGGTTGGGTCGGAGTTTTGGAGGTCCCGACCTGAGCTGGCCCATACCCAATGTTATCACTGAAATTTAGGCAATTTCTCAACATTTTGTTATTTTTAGTCCTAACAATAATTCCCCAATTTTTGTAATTGTCAGAGCGAGATGTTTGCTGCCCGAAATTTGCACCTTGCCCATACCTGACCCGAGCGGCATCCGCCTCAGGTCGAGCAAACTCGGGTCGATTTGAAACAAGCCGACCCGATGCTCACATCGCATGGGCATGGTGCAACTGCAATGGCGTTCACACTGCTGCCCGCAGCAAGGTGGTGGGTCAGCAAGCCAGTGCTGGGCCAGCAAGCCAGTGAGCCAGCATGACACTATGGTTGAAACACTGCAAGGCAGAATGGCAGCATGGCTGGCAGGGTGGCACAGGAAACATGGACTCACAGCTCCTGCAGATTGACCAGATTGGCCCAGCTGTCAGGCAGGTACCCTTCCAGGTTGTTTCCGCTGAGGGACCTGCAGAGCATGAGAGTAGGCAATAGATGGATATCTGAGTTTCTCGGGCAGGACTCGCGAGTGCTTTGTTGGCCCTCGTGAAGACGGTGATGCAGCATGACATCAGCTGAGATGCCGTGGGTGGGCCATGGTGCACTTATCTATTTATCATCTTTAACAAGATGTCACCTACTTTTCCAACACCCAACCAGTACTGGCATTCAATAAGCTGACCAAAAAAATAGATGGAAACCCAAGTCTAATATACATTTGAAGAAGAGTTGATATTAGAGCTGATATTATGCATGCTCACTTAGATTAGCGATAACTTCAAGAAAGAAAACTTGCTGCATTCCCACGCACGCTAAACTCACAGGCTGGTGAGTGCTGTGAGCTGAGACATGTCGTCATTCAGCAATCGTCCATGCCGGCGTCGTGAATCGGACATTTCCAGGTTTCTGCGCATGAGAGATGGCCAGCAGGAGTTGCCGAACTGAGACAAGCGCATTCATGGCCATGGCACATGTGGTTCCCTCATGCCTCATGGGGCATACGGTGTGTGGCACTGGTGAAGGACGAGAGCATAGTAGGAGGACCTTACAAATAATGAAGGTTGGTGAGTTGAGTGACCCAATATGGAAACTCCTCGGCAGGAAGGAAGGATAGATCCCTGCAGGGAGGAAAGCAAGAGCATGTCACACAAACAAGTCAATAGAGCTGCACTTGTGTCTGGCGAGGGGATGGAGAAGTGTAAAACTTGCACAAGAGCAAGCTTGCTCAATCTGCCCCATTTTTGGACTTAGTGCTGCTTACAGTGTGGTGAGGGCAGTCAGATATTGATGTGAAGATTGTGAATTGAACAAGTTATTAGATTAGAGGAACAACCTAGCATACATAGTTGGAAGGGAAGGTTGGAAGGGAAGGATGAAAGTGACCATAGGTTGGGTTGACCTCACTTGCGGAAGTGAGGGAACCATAGGTCAAGTGGGTTGGGTTGCCCACACTTTGTAGAAGTGAGGCAACCCTAGGCCCACTTGGCTTGGGGTAACCTCAATTGTGGGAAGTGAGGTACCCACAAGTCAAGAGGGTTGCATTTGGGGGCTCCACCACAATTGGGTGGATTGGCACCCCAAAGTGCAAGACTACACCCAAAGTTGGGTGTAGTCCCAACCCAACTGTACACCACAATTGGTGTACAGTCACATGTGTTGGCATGCTACACAATATATATTTTAACACAACCCCTTAGCATGCTAACACAAGAAGAGAACAACCCCTGAATCAAGGGGCGCCCGGGCGAGCAAGGCCAATGAGGCGGAGGAAGGCAGAGTGCGCGGGGCGAAGGAGGGCCTTAGTGAAGATGTCGGCCAAGTTGGCCTCGGTTGCAAACTTGCGAACGGCAATGAGGCCCTTCTGGACGAGCTCGCGAACGAAGAAGTAGCGGAGTTCGATGTGCTTGGAGCGGGCGTGATAGACGGGGTCCTGAGTGAGATGGATGGTGCTGGCGTTGTCGCACCAGAGAGTGGGGCACGTCTGGGGGGCGCCAAGCTCCGCAAGAAGGAAGCAGAGCCAGCGCGACTCCTGGGCGGCCATGGTGCCAGCGTAGAGCTCGGCTTCGCAGGTGGAGAGAGAGATGGCGGAGGAGCGGGTGGAGCGCCAGCTGATGAGGCCGCTGCCAAGGGTGAAGCCGTAGCCCTGGGAGGAGCGGCGGTCCGGCTGCGTGTCAGCCCATGAGGAGTCACTGAAGCCCGAGAGAAGGGGACGGGAAGGGCCGCCGAGGGTGAGGGCAAGGTCCCTGGTCCCGCGAAGGTAGCGGAGGACCCGCTTGGCAGCTTTCCAGTGCTCCTCAGAGTGACGACCGGTGCCGACAAAGCGAGCGAGCACGCTGATGGGGTAGGCGAGGTCGGGGCGGGTGCACATCATTGCGTACATCAAGGACCCAACGAGCTCGGCATAGGGGTGGGGGGAGGAGGTGGGGGAGGTGGGTGGAGCGAGTTGGTGACCGAAGGGGAGCGGGGTGGAAACAGGCTTGGCTTGCGCCATGTCGAACTTCTCCAAGACCTGGCCGATGTAATGGGACTGTGAGAGGGTGATTGTGCGAGCAGGGCGGTTGCGCGTGATGGTCATGCCGAGGTAGTGAGTGAGGGCGCCAAGGTCTTTGCACTTGAGCCGCTGCTGCAGGGACAGCTTCACCTGCCCCATGTCGGCCTTGGTGTCAGAGAGCAGGATCATGTCGTCGACATATACCAGAATGAAGAAGCGGCGGGGGGAGGAGCGGATGAAGAGGCTGGCGTCGGAGTGGGAAGCAGAGAAGCCGAGGGACCCCAAGGTGGCAGCCAGCTTCGCATGCCACTCACGCGGTGCCTGCTTCAAGCCGTAGACGGGGCGACGCAGCTGCCAGACAGTGTTCTCAGGAAAGGCTGCGTGGAACCCGGGGGGTCGCCGGAGGAAAATGCGCTCATGCAGGTCGCCCTGCAGGAACGCATTGGAGACGTCCATGGAGTCGATTTCCATGTCGTCACGTGCACCAATGTCCATGGCGGCGCGAAGGGTGGGTGGTTTGGCGGTGGGGGCGTAGGTGAACCAGTAGTCCTCAGCCCAAGTCTGCGTGAACCCCTTGGCGCAGTAGCGGGCCTTGTACACTGGTTCCTCGCCCGGCAGCTGCTTCACCCGAAAGACCCATTTGCCGTCAACGAGATTAGCGCCAGCAGGGAGGGGGACATCGACAAAGGAGTCGTTGCGAATGAAAGCCTCACACTCCAGGAAGATCGCTGCTATCCATTTATCCGCATCAGGGCAGGTGATGGCTTCCTGGAAGGTGGAGGGAGTGAAGATGGTGGGGGTAGTAGTGGCGCCAAGGACAGGAAAGCCCAGGAAGTCAAGGTAGAGGGCGGCAAGGAATGGAGTGTGCTCCCGAATGTTAAGAAACTCCTCATGGGAGTCCTCAAGGAGCTGAATGGAGGCAGGAGGAGGAGCCCCAAGGATTTTGTCCACAGAGCGGGTATGGATGTAAGGGAGGAGGAAGGGGGAGGAACGGGAAGTGGCACGACGCCGCTGCTGCTGCTGGTGCTGCGGAAGCTGCTGCCCTTGTTGCTGCGGCTGCGGCTGACCGTGCTGGTGCTGCGGCTGCTGAGGCTGCTGAGGCTGCTGCTGCTGCCGCTGCTGCTGCTGCTGCTGCTGCTGCTGCTGCTGCTGTCCCGGCTGCCGCTGCTGCTGCTGCTGCTGGCCCGGCTGCTGCTGCTGCTGCTGGCCCGGCTGCTGCTGCTGCTGCTGGCCCGGCTGCTGCTGCTGCTGCTGCCCCGGCTGCTGTCCCGGCTGCTGCTGCTGCTGCTGTTGCTGCTGCGGCTGCTGCTGCTGCTGCTGCTGCTGCTGATCCGGCTGCTGGAAGGAGGGAGAGGGAGAGGAGGAGGGAGGGGGGGGGAGGGGGTGCGGCCGAGTGAGCGGGGGAAGCGGGTGCGGCAGGGTCGTAGACATCGGCGGAGGAGGAGGGCGGGAGCGGAGCTGCGACGGGTGGGAGGAGAGGGGCTGGAGGGAGAAGGGGCGGGAGGACGGTGTCGGTCCAAGCAAGGGGACGAGTGGGAGGAGGGAGAGGATCAGGGGGAGGAGTGGAGTAATAGGGGACGGATTCGTCGAAGACGACGTCGCCGCTGCGGATGAGGCGATTGGTGGGAGGGTGGAGGAAGAGGTAGCCTGGGGAGTCGCGATTGTGCCCAAAGTAAACGCATTCCAGGGCGCGAGGAGCAAGCTTGCCAGCGGCGCGGGAGCGGTCGGCGGGTGGGATGAGAACGAAGGCCTTGCAGCCCCAAACGCGAAGGCCGGCAGCGTCGGGTTTGGCGTTGGACCAAAGCTCTGTAGGGGAGGAGGAAGGATGCTGAGGGTGGGAGCGGAGATTAAGGAGAAGAGCGGCGTGGAGGAGGGCATAGCTCCAGAGGGAAGGAGGGGTGGAGGCATGAGCAATGAGACAGCGAGCTATCTTGGTGATCTCACGAATGCGGCTCTCAGCAATGCCGTTCTGCTGAGGGGAGTGGGGAAGGGTGGAGGTCTGTTGGATGCCGTAGGTGTTGCAGTATGTGGCAAGGGTGTTATTGATGAACTCACCCCCACCGTCAGAGTGAAGGCGGCCGATGGGGCGTTTGAAGTGATTGCGGCACTGTTCGGCCCAGTTGATGACCACTGCCGGCACCTGGTCTTTCGTGTGAAGGAAGAAGGTGGTGGAGTACCGGCTGTGGTCGTCAACGAGGACGAGCATGTACCGATGCCCCTGGCGGGAGCGGATGGGATAGGGGCCCCAGAGGTCCATGTGCACAAGGTCAATGGGGGCGGCGGCGAAGGTGGGATGACTGTGGTGGGGGGACTGTTTGAGCTTGCCGTGAATGCATGAAGGGCATGGGGGAGAGGGGGAGGAGGGGAGGGGAGGTAAAACAGGAGGAAGGCTGCGGAGGAGGCGAGAGGTGACTGTGGTGCGAAGGGCGGTGAAGTTGGGATGGCCGAGTCTGTGGTATAAGAGGACAGCAGGGTGGGAGAGGGTAGTGGAGGAGGAGGGAGATGGGGTGATGGAAGGAACGGGAGGGGAGGAGGAGGATGGTGGGGAGGGAGAAGAGGATACTTGAGGGGGAGGGGAAGGGGGAAGTAAAGGAGGAGGAGGTGGACCGGTGGAAGCACCGGAACGAGTGGTGACGTGGCAGAAGGATGGGCGAGGCGTGCGGAGTGTGTAGAGGCGAGTGCGGGGGCAAAGCGGAATGCGGAGAAGGAAGCGACCGGAGGAGGTTTGGTAGAGATCACAGTAATTGGCATAACCGGGGTAAATGGCAGTGATACCAACACCTTGGAGCTCACGGTGGGAGAGGAGGTTGTTGCGGAGAGTGGGGATGTGGAGACCTGTGACCTTACCGGAGGGGAAGGCAGTGCAAGGGAGGGTGGAGAGGTGAGTGCATGGAATGGAAAAGCTGGAATCAGCCCCATGAACCTGAGTGGGAAGTGGTAGTGGGGTGAGAGTGCCAGCGTCTTTCAGTGCGGTTTCAGTGGCTCCACTGTCAAGGACAAAGTCCAGGGTGGGAGAAGAGGGAGGAGGGGGTGGGACGGGGTACTGAAACGAAGTCTCATTGATAGCAGAGGGATACATGGCAGCGACGGACGGTGCAACACTGATATTACCAAGGAAACTACCAGAAGTGTCGGGAACACTGGGGGGGGCAGAGGGGAGGGAACCCCAGGGGGGAGGAGGAGGAAGGGAGGTATGAGCGGCCATGGCCGCTGTGCCGAAGGTGAGTGGCTGCTGCTGCCAGGGTGGGGGAAGGAACTGCTGCTGCTGCTGCGGCGGTGGCTGGAAGAACTGCGGCGGCGGCGGCTGCTGGGGCTGGAGAAACTGCGGCTGCTGCTGCTGCTGGTGGAAGTACAGGTGCTGCTGCTGCTGGTGCTACTGAAACTGCTGCAGCTGTGAGGGTGGGGAGGGGGTAACCATGCGGAGGTGAGCAGGAAGGAAAGAGGGGAGGGTTTGAATGTCCACTAAGGAGGGGCGAGGTGTGACCGAGTTCCAGCGAGGAGGGGTGCCAGTGTTGCCGCGATCAAACCAGGCGTCGTCGAGTGCCTTAAAGCACGTGGTGGGGGGATGGGTGGTCTGGCCGCAAGGGGTACCTGCATGGGGACCATGGCGACGCACATATGTGCATGGGGGGAGAGTGCCAGGGCGTCCGCCTCGAGTCACAGCACCTCCAGCAGGGGCGCTGCCAGCACCACCACCACCGCCACCACGGCCACCACGGCCACCACTACCACCACCGCCACCACCACGGCCTCCACCACCACCACCGCCACCCGCTCCACGGCCTCCGCCGCCGCCGCTGCGACCACCCTGGTTGCGCGGCTGCGTAGCGTTGAGGGAGGTGGAGGAGGAGGACTGAGAGGTGGTAAGGTTGACAACGAGGGTGCGGAGCTTGACCTCCGTGTCAATGATCCACTGGACCACGTCGTCGAGGCCGGCCATGGGGTTGGCCTCAGTGAAGGCATGGAGGCGGGACTCGTCCGGGGTGAGGTTGTAGAGGAGGCAGTGGATTTGCAGGGGCTCGGGGAGGGCAGCTTGGCGTGCCGCAAGGCGATCAGCGACCTCCTGCATGCACCCCACGTAGTCAACTGCGCCATCACAAGTGGCGAGGGTGATGGAGAAGTACTCCTGGAACAGGGCGCCGACAGAGCTGATGTCGCGACGCTCGAACATGGCCTTGAGCTCGGCCCAGATGAGGGAGGCGCGCATCTCGCGAGCTTGGAAACGGCGCATGAGGGTATCAGGGAGTGCGCCGAGGAGGATGGTGCAGGCGCGGTTGTCAGCAGTGGCCCATGCGATGCTCCGAGGGAGGTAGTCCGCCATGGCCGTATTGTACTCATCAAGGAGCGCCAGGCGATTGGCGCGTTCCGCTACCGCGAAGTCGTGGGTATGTACCGCAACCTCATGCTCCGCCTTGCGGATGAGGTATTCGCGGCGATCGTGGAGAAATGCGGCATCGGCGGCATCTTGGAGCGCTGGGGAAGTGGCGATCTCCAAGGTGGGTTCAGGAGGAGGAGGACCAGGAGGAATGGGGGGTGGAGGGGGTTCGCCGGGGTGATTGGGTGCCGTGGGCTGGAGGGCTTGCGGGCGGCGGAGGAGGACGTCAAGGACGCAGTAGGGTCCGACGAATGCATCTTGGAGAACACGGCGGATGCTCCCGACGAAGGAATGCCAGTTGATCGCCGAGCGGTCCGCGGCAAGCTGAAGCTTGTCGACGGAGGAGGCGTCAATGGGAGGGGGGAGAGGGGGAGGAGTGGTAGCCATGAGGGGCGACGGCGGGTGGACCCGCGGCGGCCTCGAGGTGGACGGCGGCGGGTGGACCCGCGGCGGTCAAGTGGGAGGGCGACGGCGGGTGGACCCGCGGCAGCCGAGAGGGAGGAGGGGGGGGGGGGGGGGAGGGGGGGGGGAGGGGGGGGGGGAGGGGGGGGGGAGGGGGGGGGGGGGGGCTGCTGCGGGGAGTGGAGTTCTTCTCCGGCTGCTGCTGCTGCTGCCGCTGCTGCCGCTGCTGCCGCTGCTGCCGCTGCTGCCGCTGCTGCTGCTGAGAGGGAGGAGGGGGGGGGGGGAGGGGAGGAGGGGGAGGAAGATGGTGGATGCAGCTGCTGCCGCTGCTATCGCTGCTCCTGATGCTGCCGCTGCTGCCGCTGTTGCTGCTGTGGCTGCTGAGCTGTCCCGGCTGCTGCTGCGTGGGAGGAGAGGAGGAGGAAAGGGGGAGGGGGAGGGAGAACGCAGTGTTAGGGTTGGTTCGCCCAACCACGGAACCTACGGCGAAAGCTTCTACGACGGCGGAATGACGGCGAAATGGAAGCACGTGGATGATTCTAGGTGAAACGGTGGAAATCGGCCTACGGTGGATATTGGAAGCTACGGCGTGAGAAGCGGGAGAGAGATCGGGAAGATACTAGAGAAATGGAGGAGAAGAGTAGAGAAGTATCGAGAATGAGATCGACGGGGGAAACTGTGGTACGAACTCGAGGCGTGTTCGAGAAGGTTCCAGATTCGGACTTGAGGAGTGTTCGGTGCATTCAGTTCGGTTCCGTGTGCGACTCGGGGTGAAACGAGGCGCACGGGGTTACTTGGGAAACAAGTGAAGTTACGAATCGCATTTTGTGTCTTGCCTGACCATAAAACTGCTTGTACTCTTTCTGGAAATCACAACATTGGACAACTTGGAGATTCTGAAAATTGCTGAAGTGTGTATTGACAACTTCAAGCAGAGCTGCGCATATCATTGGATTCGTGAGATCGTGGAGAACACGATAAGCAATAGCAAGTAGACTATTGCCGACTAAGGTGTTTACGATCCTAAGAACTGGTATCAGAGCTTGGCGAACGGGCGCGTCGATCGCGGTGAATTCACTTGGTGCGCTAAGTGAAATTAGTGGAGAAGAGGAGTCGTTCACGCCTACGCCATGGGAGACGAGGCGAGTTCAGGTTCCAGTGTGAGTCTTGGAGACCCGCAGTTGAAGGCTCTTCTCGAGGCCCTTGCGAGTGGCCGATTGGTGGCGAAACCGACGATCGGGCTCAGTGAAGCCCAGCGCTTCAACGGAAGCAACTACAACGTGTGGCGGAAGAAGTTTATTCGGAGGGCAGAGGAGGTTGACCTCTTGCCGTACTACCGTCCCGACGAGGAGACGATGGAGGGAGTTGCGCCATCCCCGACGGATACGAAGGAGAAAATAGCGGCGTTCAAAAAACAAAGTAAGCAAGCGTTCTTTCAGCTTTGTCACTCAGTTGCCGATGGAATCGCGGTGGATTTGGACCAGTTTGCAGGGGAGCTGAACTCTGCACAGAAAGCGTGGGAGTACCTGGAGTCCACGTACATGGGCACGAACGATGTCAACAAGAAGGCGATTAGGAAGCAACTGCTGATGCTGAGCATGGAGAAAGGCGAGAAAATCATCACCTACATCAACAGGGCGAAAAACTACAACGACGACTTGCGGGTGATGGGAGCCGCGGAGACGGAGCAGGAGATGATTGACTGTATCATCCAAGGCCTTCCTAAGGAGTGGGAATCCGACATCGGTATGTTTACGTACCAACCGCCGGAGAGTTTGACGAAGCTGCAGGAGATTCTACAGTCGCTTGAGACGGTGAAGGAGATGAGGAAAAAGAAAGCGGCAGCAGCAGCTACGGATTTCGACGAGGAGAGGCCGGCTTTGGTGAATGCAACGAAGGCGTTTGGAGCGTGCTACCAGTGTGGAAAGAGGGGGCATAAGGCGATAAACTGCTACGAAAATCCGCGAAGCAGAAACTACAAGGGCAAAGCGGTGGAGAACGAGAAAGGAGAAAATGGGGGAGCAGAGTGGCAACAGAAACGAGGTTTTGGCGGCAAGTGCGATTATTGTGGGCGCTATGGGCATCGTGCCGCAGAGTGCTACTCCAATCCGAACAGCAGGAGCTACAAGGGTCCGTCGCAGCAGAGGATTGTGGCGGGTAAGGCGAATGTAGCGGAAGCCGAAAAGGAGGATGTGATTTTGGGAGGAGCGCATCGTGCGAACGTGGTGCGTTTACCGAAGGATGTTCGTCAGACGGACGGACGTGAGAAGACGGCATGGTTCATGGACAGCGGATGCACGCGTCACATGACATTCAGGTCAGATTGGATGGAGAACGTGAGGGAGTCGAGTGAGCGTTATATACTGCAAGGTAACAGTGGGAAGTTACCAGTGACAGGAGAGGGTGACGTGGTGCTGCAAAGTCCGTATGGAGAGGTGAAACTGGAGAATGTGCTCTTGGTTGAGGATTTGAAGGTGAATTTGATGAGTCAGTCACAGCTTGATGACTTGGGGTGCAAGATATTTTATGACAAAGGCGAGGTTACAGTGTTTGGTCCTGAGTGGGAGAAGTATGCCGATGGATACTTCAGTGACGGGTTCTATGAGATGAACTTGATAGCGATGAACGACAAGGATGAGATCTATGAGGATCCTGAGTCTACTGAGGTTGATGAGAGCGAGGACACGGATGATAGGGGAGCGAGTGTGGAGGCAGCAGTGAAGCAGGAAGAAGAGATAGTCACCATGGAGGCAGCAGCGGTGAATGATGGAGATGGAGATGGTGTCAACACTTTTGCAGCAGCGGTCGTGGTTAAAGATGAAGCAGTAAATGCGAAGTGTGTGGGAGTTGAAGCTGTGAAAGGGGGCATCATGGTGAAGGGATCAACGGCGAATGCAACTGCAAAGGGGCGAGTGCTTATGAAAGAGGAACACGTTGAGGGGTACAAGACCCGAGAGGTGTTGGGTGCTAAGATTCCGAGGAGAAGCGAGAGGCTTAAGAAGATGCCTCATGGTTTGGATATCAAGGCGCTCAACTTCAAGACACGTAAGCAGAGGTTCAAGGTGCAGGAGCTGCAGGGGAGCGTGAAGCCGACTTAGACCCTGTGAATGCTACAAGGAGCAGGAAAGCAGTGCGAGTGGTGTTCGTGGTTGACGAACCACAGGGGAGATTGTTAGGGTTGGTTCGCCCAACCACGGAACCTACGGCGAAAGCTTCTACGACGGCGGAATGACGGCGAAATGGAAGCACGTGGATGATTCTAGGTGAAACGGTGGAAATCGGCCTACGGTGGATATTGGAAGCTACGGCGTGAGAAGCGGGAGAGAGATCGGGAAGATACTAGAGAAATGGAGGAGAAGAGTAGAGAAGTATCGAGAATGAGATCGACGGGGGAAACTGTGGTACGAGCTCGAGGCGTGTTCGAGAAGGTTCCAGATTCGGACTTGAGGAGTGTTCGGTGCATTCAGTTCGGTTCCGTGTGCGACTCGGGGTGAAACGAGGCGCACGGGGTTACTTGGGAAACAAGTGAAGTTACGAATCGCATTTTGTGTCTTGCCTGACCATAAAACTGCTTGTACTCTTTCTGGAAATCACAACATTGGACAACTTGGAGATTCTGAAAATTGCTGAAGTGTGTATTGACAACTTCAAGCAGAGCTGCGCATATCATTGGATTCGTGAGATCGTGGAGAACACGATAAGCAATAGCAAGTAGACTATTGCCGACTAAGGTGTTTACGATCCTAAGACGCAGGTGTAGCTGTGGGCGAAGCTGTTGCTGCCAATGACGCTGCTGCTGCGGGATGAGGCGGCTGCTACGAGGAACGGTCGGCGGCGGGATGCGCGGGTGGCGACGAGGGAATCGTGGCGGCGGAATGAGCGAGCGGCGACGAGGAGGGCGCGGCGGAGGGATGCGCGGGCGGCGACGGGGAAGGCGCGGCGGTGGGATGCGCGGGCGGCGACGAGGAAGGCGCGGCGGCAGGATGCGCGGGCGGCGACGAGCAGGTCGCGGCGGTAGGATGCGGGGGCGGCGATTGTTAGGTCGCGGCGACGGGATGTGCGGGCGGCGACGAGCAGGTCGCGGCAGGAGGTCGCGCGGGCGGCGACTTTAGGTCGCGGCGGCAAGGGGTGCAGGCGGCGACAAGAAGGTCGCGGCGGCGGGATGCGCAGGCGGCGACGCGAAGTCGCGGCGGCGGGTCGTGCAGGCGGCGACGCGAAGTCGCGGCGGCGGGTCGTGCAGGCGGCGGCGCGAAGTCGCGGCGGCGGATCGTGCAGGCGGCGACGAGCGGGTCGCGGCGGCGGGATGCGTAGGCGGCGACGGGGGGTCGCGGCGATGGGGAGTGCAGGCGGCGACGCGAGGTCGCGGCGGCGGGACAGGAGGCGACGACGGGGCGTCGCGGCGGCGGGATGCGCAGGCGGCGCCGAGGAAGGCGCGGCGGCGGTGGGGGGAGGCGGCGACGCGACGTCGCGGCCGCGGGAGGGGCAGGCGACGACGGGGCGTCGCGGCGGAGGGATGCGCGGGCGACGCCGAAGTAGGCGCGGCGGCGGGAGGGAGACGGCGACGGGGGGTCGCGGCAGGGGGAGGAGGAGGCGACGACGAGGCGTCGCGGCGGGATGTGCAGGCGGCGCCAGAGAAGGCGCGGCGGCGGAAAAAAGGGGGAGGGGGGGGGGGGGGGGGGGGGGGGGGGGGGGTGCAGCGACGGTGTGTCGCGGCGACGGGGGGCGGTGATGCACTCGCGGCGGTGGGATCCGCAGGCGAGGAGGGCGCAATCACGGCGGAGGGAGGGGAGGGCGGCGACGACGTAGGTCGTGCCAAGGAGATGCTAGGTTGAGCCACACGTAGGGGGTTTGTGGCTGTGGGGTGGGCCCATGGGGAAGAAAAAACTTTGAGGGAGGGAGAGAAAAGGCTTAGGAACAACTAGCTCTATACCATGTGAAGATTGTGAATTGAACAAGTTATTAGATTAGAGGAACAACCTAGCATACATAGTTGGAAGGGAAGGTTGGAAGGGAAGGATGAAAGTGACCATAGGTTGGGTTGACCTCACTTGCGGAAGTGAGGGAACCATAGGTCAAGTGGGTTGGGTTGCCCACACTTTGTAGAAGTGAGGCAACCCTAGGCCCACTTGGCTTGGGGTAACCTCAATTGTGGGAAGTGAGGTACCCACAAGTCAAGAGGGTTGCATTTGGGGGCTCCACCACAATTGGGTGGATTGGCACCCCAAAGTGCAAGACTACACCCAAAGTTGGGTGTAGTCCCAACCCAACTGTACACCACAATTGGTGTACAGTCACATGTGTTGGCATGCTACACAATATATATTTTAACAATTGAATCTCTCTGGGTATCTCCCCTGTGGCGTTGGTGAGCTGAGATACTCTTCTGCATTTATGCACACGTAGTCAGAAAAAGTGAGTGCACTATCATTGCCAGTTGCGAGCTGGTACAGGCCACCTCTCACATGGTGACATGCAGACTAAAGAAAAAAAAAAAAAACAGGATGCGACCGCGGTGTGGTGCGATCTTATTGCACTGCAATGCTGCTTACAGTTGCTGAAGGCTTCTCAGGCGAGAAAGAACGTGCAGGGAGGACAGGTCCCCTGTGAATGCTGCCAAGTTCACTAGACTCCTAGGTGATGAGAGGGAAGTGCGGTCGGATAAAGCCATGGGTGTCAATTTGAAGACGAGGACAATTTGAAAAGCAGAGTGACATTGACATCAATTGCTTGCAGGACTATTACCATGACTTGTAGGGAGAACAGATTGAGTACTGTCTTTGCAATTCGTACTGTGTTCGCAGGGCGTACAGTGTTTGCAGGTTGGTGAGGGAGGAGAGCCAAGAGAGGCCGTCCAGAGTACCAGTCAGACCGCTGCCAGGCGTGCCAACGGCTCTGAGTGCACACGTGGCATGGCATGCATGCAGCAATAGAACGTATGCAGGGTGCACATGGCACATTCAGTGGGAAATAGGAACACATCCCACACACAGTGGTGCAGGTTTATTGGAAAAATATATTTCATAGTTCAAATGAGCAACAAGGGCTACTGGCAATGAGAGGCGTGCAAAAAGGGCCAGGAAATGGCAAAGCACAAGGTGAATTCGTTGGCTTGAAGGACCAAATGGGTCCTGTCTTGAGAATTGGCTGGGAGCAGGGATCGAGCTGGAGAGAGCACGATGTGAGGTTGCAGAGGGGTGAAGGGGGGTCGTGGATGGGCATATTGTACGCCTGGCCAGGCAGTAAGCCGCCCTGGTTTGGTTCGGAGCCATGGAAGAGCAGCACGAACAGGCGGGTGAGGCTGGTGAGACTTGCGAGGGATGGCAGGGGCCCCTCCAGGAAAGTGTAGGACAGATCCCTGTGAGATGGAAGAACAGGAAGAACCATGGAGCCTTGAGACTTCGGCTTTGAAGGGTTACAGCTTGTGGTTCGGCTAGTGCATAAGGGAGGCATGCAAGAACAGGTTATGGCCAGTTGTGGCATGTGGAATGTAAGAATGACATGGAAGGACGGATCATAATGAGGTTGGGGCATGGCAAACGAAGGCGAGGCATGGTGCATGCAAGATGGGCTTGACTGGGTAAGGAGAGGGTGTTGACGGACAGGTTTTGCAGACTGGAGAGACTGGTGATGGAGGCAGGTATGGAGCCACTAGGAATAGGATCCGCGTTGATTGGCTTTGAAACCCTGCCAATACGCAAACAATAACGGCTCCCATTCCTCACACCCCCCTTCCCTCCCCGTACCCATTCCTCCCCCATCCCACCACTCCACATCCTCCAGTTTCAGCCCATTCCCCTCCCCGTACACCAAGGATTAGAAATACGGTCGTTTTTTTGAAAAGTTGCGGTAAAAAAC
This sequence comes from Closterium sp. Naga37s-1, assembly GCA_947471745.1. Classification (NCBI taxonomy): domain Eukaryota; kingdom Viridiplantae; phylum Streptophyta; class Zygnematophyceae; order Desmidiales; family Closteriaceae; genus Closterium; species Closterium sp. Naga37s-1. Next base: position 2,311,722 of record CANJKZ010000768.1, on the reverse strand, counting down.
AGTTTCGTATAATAGGCTCCTGTGAGAAATCGTAGAGCAAATTAAAAAAAGCAACCGTATTTTTGAACCTTGCCGTACACACATAATATCCAGCCCATTCGGAATTGGTACAAGATCACTGCAAGCAGCTAATGGAAGGGCAAAAGAGGGATTCTCACTGGTGGCAAGGAAGCACAAAAGGCCAATGAGGGGTAAAGAGAAAAACCAAGGGGTGGGTGATATAACGCCCGGTGCCTTAGACCGGGCTGGGCTAATCAGGAGCTATCAGAGGCGCATCAGTTACATTTTGAAGGAGTTACACCCGTCAGTCCCGCCCTGGTGCTGGGCATGAGCACCTGCTCGAACCAGACCAGGCCAGCAAAGAAAGGCAGGCGGAGGTTCGGCCCGTCCCGGGCAGGCCAGGCTGTTCCCCGGCCAGGTTCGCCCGTTAAAAGGGCGGGCCGAGGTTGGGGCGAGGTTCACATTTATCGACACTGGCGTCCGCTCGTGGCAGGAAATGGATATGAACCCAGGCTCTGCATCCTATTACAATGGCCCATGCCCAAGACGACCAAATGGGCCGAAACGAGGTTATTTAGATGAGCTGCTATAACAGGTACTCAGACCAACAAGGGGCAATTAGGGGTAACGAGGATAACGAGGCAGCGAGTGTCGGGAATGAGACTCACAGAGCAACGACGAGCCCTTTGGGGCTGCAGGTGATGGCATCCCATGCAATGCAGTGCACGCAATGAGACTCACCGCACCTTCACTGCCAGTCGCAATGAGACTCACAGGGAAACGACGAGCCCTTTGGGGCTGCAGGTGACGCCCTCCCATGCAGAGCACAATGTGGTGGCGTTGCTGTTGCCCACCCACTTGCCCCACGCCACCTTCAGCTGCAGCAGCACCTTCACTGCCGGCACAGCAGGGAAATGGGAGCACATTTTACCGCAAATAAGGACGGCGGCTTCACTGCCGGCACATGCGCTGAGTCGGTGACGTCGCACTTTTGAAGGGCAGCCCGGGAGCGCGCAATTTCTCTCTCTCATGAGAAGTGGAGCTCTGAGGCTGTGTATAACACCTCGCTACCCATTGGGTGAAAACGAGGGTGTTATTTGGCACAGCGGATTGACCTTACACTAGCCCACAGGCGTCACTCTGAGTGCGGACTCTGGACTCCCATTCGAAATGAGAGGATACGCGTGAGAAAGCTCGCTGAGAGCCTCTGAACTGGACAAACCGACTTACATTGCGAGTTTTCAAGAACGGTTTCAGCGCTCACGTCGGCCCCGGCAGCGCCGCCGGTAGCGGCGAGCTTCAAAAGAGAGCGTCGAGCGCGACTGGGCCGAGCGCGAGGCAGCAGGCGTTGTTTGGACGGACGTGGGGCATCTCGGCGCGGCAGAGGGCGATTAGCGCCGCCGCTGGAAACGGAGCACGCAGCGGCGCCTGCGGCAGTGAGCGCGAGGGCTACCGAGAGGAGAATGCAAGCTGCGACATTTGTGGAGCGAGGCCACGCGACAGGCCGGTGAGAACGAATTTTAGGCATGGTACTGCGCATGATTCAGGCTTGTACTAGTAGTAATTGTTATGACTAGCAAACCATAACTAAACAAACTGGTAACGGATACGGCCCGTTTGTAAATCATTGGAGTGATGGATTCTTGAGAGGGAGGGATAAACAAAGTAATGCCAGTCTCTCAAGATTAGGTTAGGTCAGGTGGTCAGCTCGAAGCGTGTGGTATGCGGACAGGGGTATCCAGGAACAAGAGCCGGCATTTGGAATCGCATTGAGTTAGCACACGGCTTGGGGTCACCAGGCAGTCGATAAGGGCTATGTTTCCGTTTGAAGGAGCTCCCCTAATGTCAGGGTGATTGTGTGGGCCAGAAAAAGTCATGTGTACATACACAATCGGTCAAGTATAAAAGCACCTGAGCATCTTACAATACGCAACCAGCTCCGCCCACCAACTGCCAAACGCAGCAGTGGGTCGGTCCACAAATCACATGGCACCCTGTTTTGCAACAATGTACCGTATGTGCTGTAGTGGCGAGCGCTGCTGATGCATGGGTGCAATGCATAATAAACAAACTGCATCTATTGTATTCAAGTTCATATTCAAATATAACCTACCGTACGAAACTCATGTACTACTGTAATTACGTATGACTACTGCTCAATGCGACAGCCTAGGTGTGCGTTTGCTAGTTAGCCTAACTTGTTTAGCCTGACTTAGGCACAAGCCCAAGCACACTAGCTCCGATAAATCGTGGCTTGGCCTATCCTCGCGGGAACCGAGTCCTTATCCAGACTACTACACCCAAATATATCCAACCACTTGAGCCCCGTAAGGAGGGTGATTGACCCCGGCAGTGCCAGCAGCCCCTCACAGTCCCTCAAATCCAACTCCCTTAGCCTCGGCAAATAGCCGATATCGCATGGAAGGCTTTTCAGCTGGATGCAGCCCTTGAGGTAAAGCCCTTCCAGGCGAACGAGAGAGGAGAGGGAGGGGGGGAGGGAGGTGAGGGAGATGCACTCTTGGAGGTTGAGGGAGCGGAGGTGGGAGAGGGAGGAGAGGCGTGGCGGGAGGGCAGAGAGGGAGGAGCAGAAGGCGAGGTGGAGGCGGTTGAGGGAGGAGAGAGAGGAGAGGGAGGCGGGGAGAGAGGCGAGGGAGAGGCAGGAATCTAACTGCAGGTCTCTCAGGTTGGTGAGGTGGAGGAAGAAAGAACCGTTGGGGGCAGTGGAAGAAGGGGCTATGGCGGAGGAGGACGAGGAGGAGGCATAACCACAGCAGCCAGAGCCGCTACCAGCAGCAACGGCACCACAAGGGAGGTCAGGCAGGGAGGCGAGCTTGAGGGATCCGGTGAGGCAGAGGCGGGTGAGGCGGGAGAGGGAGGCGAGGGAGGGCGGCAGGGCGGAGAGGGAGTCAAAGCCGCTCACCTCCAGCTCCCTCAGCTGCGCCAGCTGGCCCATGCCGGGGGGGAGAGCGAGGGGGGTTGAGGGGAGGAAGGACGAGAAGGGCTCGTGGGTAGCGGAAGGAGGGTCGGTTGGACTGGATGGGACAAGGGCAGGTAAGGAATCGTGTGAGAGAGGTGTGTGTGAGGGGGGATGTGGGTGCGGGTGGTTGTGCTGCTGAGGGTGTGACTGTGTTGTAATGAATCCGTTGCTGGCTCCATTGCAGCTGCTGCTTGTGCTCGTGTTGTTGCAGTTACCCCTGTAGTTACTGCTGTCCCCGCTGCTGCCACTGCTGCTGCTGCTGCTATCTGCCATAGTGCCATCCCTCGCCGGTGACAGACAGGTTGGGATGCTGTGTGGCCTTCCTGCTTCCCCCTTTTCACCTCCACCACCACCACTACCGACAGCAGCGGCTTTGCTAACAGCAGCAGCAGCAGCAGAAGTAGCACTAGTGCTAGTGGCAGCAGCAGCACTAGTGCCAGCAGTCACTGCACCACCAGAGCCCTTAAAGCTGTTGCCACTGCTTGCTAGTGTTGCAACCATGGTACCACCGCCTATACTGCCACTATCTTGAGTGCTCCAACCGCCTGCAGCTCCTTCCTTGGTTGTAGCACACCCGTGTCCACTCCCGCTGCTGCTGCCACCATTCATGTTACCATCTGCGTCCACCCCCATCCCCTCGCCCACCTCACCCCCTATCCCCACCTCCACTCCAGCCCCCACGCCGCTCCCACTACACCCATTACTCACTACAATCAGCCTCTCCAGCCGCCCCAAGCACGCCAGCGACGGCGGCAGCAGCACCGTTCTGCACCCATCCAGCCTCAGCTCCCTCAAGCCCTGCATCTGAGCCACGTTCCCCGGCGCCCATTGTAACGCGGTGCACCTGGTTACCACCAGCCGCTCTAGGGCCCCCAGGGCAGTCATGGACGCGGGGAGGGCGCGCAGGGACGTGCAGCCAATGAGAACAAGGGCGCGGAGGCGGGGGGAGGTGCGAGGGGGGAGCGAGGAGGAAGGGGGATGAGGGAATTTGGTCATGAGAGTGAGACGGCTGAGTTCGTCAGTGAGAGTGGTTGGGAGCGGTGCTGATCCGGCTGCTGCTGCTGCATCCAACCCAACTACCTGACCCTGCTCTTGCCTCTGCTGCCCCTGCTGTCCCTGCTCCCCCCCCTTCTGCTCCTGCCGTTGCTCACCTTCCCCTTTTATTTCTGATCCTGCGTGCACAAATTGTCCTCCCCCCTCCCACCCTCCCTCCTTTCCAGCCGCTCCCCCGCCCTCTCCGTCCGGCAGCCGAAGGGCCACCAGCTCGCAGCACTCCTCCACCACCAGCCGCTCCAGCCGCGTCATCGCGCGCATCGCTATAGGCAGACTCGTTAACCCCTTACAGTGCCGCAGCTGCAGCTCTTTCAAACGGGTCAGCGCGCCGACGGATTCGGGCAGGCTCGGCGAGCAGGACAGCCCCAGAACGAGTTTTTCCAGCTGCCCGAGACTCGTTACTGGATCGGGCAGGCCTAAAAGATTGTCGATGTCTTCTAATTGAAGCTCTAGCAGACAGGTCAGCTGGTCTAGGGTTTCGGGCAGAGAGGAAAGATTAGGGAGCGAGGCGAGGCGCAGGGTTTTAAGAACGGATAGACGGCCTAGATCGTCCGGGAGGGATTCTAGACGCGTGCAGTCCGAAACTTCCAGGAACTGGAGCTGGGCTAGGTCGGGCAGGGAGGGCGGGAGGCCTACGAGGCGATGGCACTTGCTGATTTCCAATTCGCGCAAGAGTGGTAACTGCCCGATGTCTTCGGGCAGCAGCGTAAGGTTACCGCATCGGCTTATAACGAGTCGTTCGAGCGAGTGCAGTTGCGGCAGCGAACCGGGCAGTTCGAGCAAACCTCCGCAGCCGTCCAGTTCGAGCACGCGCAGGCAGGGAAGCTGCCCGAGATCGTCGGGCAGCGACGTGAGCCAGTAGCAGGAGCTTATAACGAGGACGTCGAGCAGCTGCAGGTCAGAGAACGAATCAGGCAACTGCTCAAGGTTATCAGATTTCTCGATGCGCAAATGCGTGAGACTCGCGAGGTCGCCCAGAGAGTCCGGCAGGCACGGCAGCGCGTTGCACGACAGCAGCCGCAAATCAAGGAGCGTACTTAATTTCCCCCGGAAGACTTCCGGGAAGAGTTTTAAGCTCGGCGCTTCGAGCTGCAGCCGGCGCAGCGCGGAAAGATCGAGGAGCGACGCGGGGAGTGCTTTGATGTTCGGCGCGCAGTGCACGCTCACGTGCTCGAGCCGCCGGCATCCGCGAAACACGCTCGCGAGGCCCGCCTCGCTCACCGCGTCGACGAGCGGCGGCCGAACCGGCAACCGAACCTTGCCGAGGAAGAGGTACGTCAGGTTCGGGCATGCTGAGCCTAGGACGCGCAGGAAACGATCGTCGATGAAGTCGATCGTGTGGCTGTCGAGGTGCAGGCGATTCAGGTTCGGAAACTTGCGCAGCGCTAGCTCGAGCCGGCGACAGAGGAGCTCGCGTTTGGGGGAAAAGGAGGCGGCGGGGGAGGCGGCGGAAGACGCGGAGAGGACTGTGAGGGAGGTGAGCGCGAGAGGCGCCACGCGGGACCAGCGCTTGCAGACGAGAGCCGCCTGGTAGGACGGGCGAGAATCGCCGGTGCTTGTATCGGATGTGCTTGTATCGGATGCGGTGGGGTTGGCGGAGAGGACTAGGCGGAGGATGGAGGTAAGAAGATCGTCGGATAGCGAATGGATTGGCGAGGCGGAATCGTCGCCGGGAGACTCGGCGACGACGGGCGACGAGCGAGAATCCATCGCCCGGAAAATTCGGCGTCGCTCGGCTAATGGGGCGTCGCTCGGCTAATGGGGCGTCGCCCAGCTAAATGGGGCGCCAAGGGCGTCGCTTGGCCCGCTCGCTAGTGGCAATATGCGCAAGCCTGGGCAACGCGAGAGGCGAGAGGCGGAAAGCAAGACGATGCTTGCGTTTACAAAACGACTTACTTAGCGTCGCGCGCACTTGCGGAAATTATAGGCTATCTGATGGGCCCTAACTGGGCCATGATGAATGGGAATGGAACGTAGAGCTGTCAGTTGCATATCTGTACGGCTGTACCGAGCAGGTGTGTGTGAAGTGAAGCCACACAACGGCCAGCAGCAATCCGCAGCGTCGCAGCGGCAGAGGAAGCAAGCGGGGAGGGTGGGAGAGGGATGAGGGGGGAGGTATGGGCGGGGAGGTTGGGGAGAGGTGGGGGGGGAGGTTGGGCGGAGAGGTTGGTTGGTGGATGGGGTACCAAGCAGTGGTGGCGCCGGGTTCTCGATACGGTAGCTTCGACAAAAGGTGTGAGTCCGGGCTTGACCTTTCCAATGCCGAATCGATCCACCAGTTTCTACATATGCGCCAGCTAAGATAGAAAGATGTACTGGCGGTAACATTTCAAAAGCTCGGTACGTGCATTTATCCCTCATTCGCGAAAGCTGTTACAGTTCTTGTTCGCCTCTCGCTCCGCGCCCTCCACATCTGTCCCTTTCCTGTCACTCCATACCTCAGCGATAGCCTCTCGCATTCCTCGCTCCGAGCAAAGAGTCTTCACAGCCTCGATCTCATTCCTTCTCTGTTATCTTGTCGCTCCTTCCCCGTTAACCTCTCCCATTATTCTCGCCGCACGCGTTAGGCTGTCGCATTTCTGTCGCTCGAAGTCGCCCACTGTCGCCACGCGCATGCGGTCGTCGCTGGCGCGTTTCTCCGCGCCCCGCGTGCCGCCAGCCGTGGCGAGGGCGCTGCTGGGGGCGGCGTGGGTGGCGGGATGGGCGGGGCTGTGCGCGTGGGTGGTGTGGTTCGCGCACTCTCAGGCCGCCAATCCGCGGCAGGACATCGGAAAAATCCCTGGTTAGCCAAACACTGCCCCAAGGGATTTGCCAGTGAGCCCTCTGAGGGGGGGGGGGGGCAAATGGAAACCATAGGTTTCCTGCTAGTTGTGTCGGTGGAACTAGAAAATCTCGAAACTGACGACTGATCGATTAGTTCCGGTCTTTTTCAACCATTCATCGGGCTGACTGTAACAGACGAGGTTCGACAGTTTAGGGTGTGGTCGGAGTTGAGCTGGTTTGGATGAGACACAGCCGTGAATTGTGCCACGTACTCTCCCTTCGGCACGTTGCATTGTTTGTTCATTTTGCGCGGTTTTGTGGGTGCAGTCGCGGATGTCGCGATCTGGTTACTGGTTTCCCATTTCGTCACATGTGGCATGTGCCTTGTCCTGTAGTGTTGGTACATCGCGGTTTCTTTCCGAAATCCGTGCTTCTCTGTTTATTATGTTGACGGTATTGTTCGGCTCGTATACAGTGTGTGCATGGTTTCCTTACATTATGAATTTGTTATATGCTTATAGGGAGTTTATTTGATGTAACATTATAGAAGGTACGCATTGGGGTCTTCATGTGTTCTGATTTTTCGTTTTGGTTAATTTTTTTGAATGATACTTTGCTATTATTGTAATGGTTGAATTTCGATTTATGGGTTTCGGCGCTCAGTCATTAGGCCTTCTATTATTGTTGTCTGTATTTATATGATTACAAATTAAGACTGATCACTTTGCGTAAATGTTTTTAGCTCATACGCCATTTATTGTTATGCATGTGTTTTTGCAGTATTGTATGGGATACTTATAGTGGTTTAACTATAACGGTTGTTTCTAGGCATCCAGCCTTTGGTATGCATCGCGTCCGTTGTTTTGTCGTACACGACCAGGTTGATTACGTTGGTTGACACGTGTGTTTCCCGCCACAGTTCGGTCAATGCAGTTTTGTGTCGATGCGAATTATTTGCGAGTCGCGCAAATTCGCATACAGGTTATTTGGCGCGTCCTCACTCGTTCGCCTACGTATGACCAGCCGTGTCGCTTCGTAACATTCAGGTTTGGTCGCGGGTCAATTTGAAGTGTTCCCGTGTTGGTTTTTGCGTGGGTAGCCCGTGTGCTTGGAGTGATGTTTAGCTGAGAAACCGATGAATTGAATTTGTTGGTGCACTATCGCAACTCCCACCGAATTGATTTCCCTAACGTGCCTCTGTATTACGGTGGATGACTTTTCATACGACACCCCTGTCCGTTCTTAGCAAGGGGTCGTTTTAGTTTGTAGCCCTGAGGTTAACGCTGTGTTTGGAATCAGCCCTTCGGGTTAAGGGCAAAATTTTAGACACCACAGACTCCCACGCCCTGGCCCCAACCCCAAACATATCGCCCTGGCTCCCACGCCACAGGGGGCAATCAACTCTGCCCTCATTTCTGCTCGACGTCTTGTGTCTGGATTTCCGATTTCTGAATTCGTGCATTTCCGCTGTCATATGCAACAGATCCTTGCGCTTACCTGCGATTTTAGTATCAGACTTGGGGTTAGGCGTCACATGCGGCCCCTGCTGGCGGCTAATCCGCGAGATTGTTCCGAGATTGCGGCAGAGTCACCTTGAAGTGGCCATCTCACAAGGTGAGATACTTGGCTACATTGTACCGTCGCCTTTGTTTTCCCGCGTCGCCCACTCCTTCTCCCGTCGCTCTCGCTTTCGGCCGCCGGCCACTCCTGCTCCCGTCGCCCTCGCTTGCCCCCGACACACACTCCTTCCCCCGTCGCCGTCGCGTTACCTCGTCACCCTCCATTTCCCCCGTCGTCCTTGGTTTCCTCGTCGCTCTCGCGTTCGGTCACAGGTCGCGCACTCCTCGTTGATCAGGTTCCCCGGTCGCCATTGCTTTCCCTCGTCGCCCACTCCTTTCCCCATCGCCCTCGCTTTCCCCCTCCACACTCCCCTTAGCCCGTCGCCCTCGCTTTCCCCCGTCACCCACTCCTTCCCCCGTCGCCCTCGCTTTCCCCCATCGCCCGCTCCTTTCCCCCTCGCCATCCCTTTCCCCCGACGCGTTTCCTGGACCCCCGCTTGTGCCTTCCCCATCTCTTGTACGTGACGTCGCCATTTATTTCCGCGTCGCTTTTTCAGCGCCTTTGCCGTTGTTCACCCCTTCGAGCTTGCTTGACACGCCGCCGTTGCTTAGCCCGTCGGTCGCAATTGCTCCCTCCTTTGAATCCGCCTTCCACCGTTGGGTTTCCTTTCCCCCGTTGCTCTCGATCGCCCCCGTCGCCCACTCTTCCCCATGTTGCCCACTCTTTCCCCCGTCGCCCACGGTTTCCCCTCGTCGGCTACTCCTGGCCCGTCACCCTCGTTTCCCCCCGTCGTCGCTGCGTTCCCCTATCCTTCTCGCATTCAGCCATCCATTGTCCATGCCCCGTCGCTCTGGCTAACGCCGTCGCCACGCTCTGGCTATCGCCGTCGCCACGCTCTGGCTATCGCCGTTGTCACGCTCTGGCTTTCGCCGACGGCCACGCTCTGGCTTTCGCCGTCGCCACGCTCTGTCCGCCGTCGCCCTTGCATTGCGTGTACAATTTTGCTTTCCCACGTCGCCCACCCCTTCCCCCTTCGCCTTCGCCTTCTCCCGTCGCCCACCTCTTCCCCCGTCGCCCTCGCGGTTTCTTGTCACCATCCCCTTCCCCCGTCGCTCACGGTTTCATCCGTCACCCACCCCTGCCGCCGTCGCCCACCCCTTCCCCCGTCACCCTCCCTTTCCCCTGTCGCACTCGTTCCTCCCCATCTCCCTCGTATTTCCTACCGCCGACGTGGCTTTGTTTTTCGTTCTACTTTCATACTCCGCATTCTATTATCTCCTTGTCCCGCGCTTACCCTGTCACCATTGCTTCCCACCGTCGTCCTCGTTTTCCCCCGTCGCCTTCGTGCATCCCCGTCGCCCTCACTCTCCCCCGTCGCTCACGCCTCTCCCATTGCCTTCGCTTCCCCCCGTCGCCCACGATTTCTCGTCTCGCTAACGCTTTCCCACGTCACCCTTCCTCTCAACCATATCCTCCCCATGCTTTTCTCGCAGCATGGCTTATAATTGCACACTATGCCTGGCTGAAGGCTTCTCTGGCCGGGGCCCCCTCAAAAACCACCAAAACAGTGAGGCGTGTCGAATCGCTGCTGCCAATCGCAATATCAACCAGAATGCGGCACGCACCATGCTCCTTCCACGCACAACACAAGCCTCCATGCCCACCCCGTCGTTGACCATAAGCACCCCATCATCTCCTTCGCATGAGGCCCGACCACCCACACCTCATAACACACTCCCCACCAACATGCAGCCCGAACCCCAAACAGAGGAGGAGGCGACACCTGAAGGTGTAAGTGGTGGTGTGGCTGGCGAGGAAGGTGAGAGCGAGGGCTTTAATTTCGCAGATGCATTTGCACACTTCCTTCTGACGTCCAATCTGTCCAAGAGTGCAATAAACAACCTCCTGCACATACTGAACCTTGGCGACAAATTTAAGGAGGATGTTGTCGTTTTCCGCAATGCGCGAGACGTTGAAAAATACGTCGATGAACGTGTCCCTGATCCCCATCGTAATTGGCGACGTGGTGTTGTGCGCGTGCAAAGAAAAACCGCCTTGGAGTTTTTTTTCTGTGACGGGATCATTGGGATGATAGATCTTTTGACGCATCCCAAAAACGCGGAGAAACTCGTTCTAAAACCCACAAGTCGCAACGCTGATGCGACACATGTGTACTCAACACCCGAATCGGGTGACTGGTGGTTCACGCTGCACAATGAGGTACAAAAAGTTGACCCAGAAGGTGTTGTTGTTGCCCTGATCTTGTCCAGTGACGAGACTCATATGGACCAACGAGGCAAGGCCAAGGGTCATCCTGTTTACATGACATTGGGTAACATAGACAAGCATGACCGTTGGCAGCCATGGGGGCACGTCTTGCTTGCACTGCTCCCGGAATTCACCTCAGAGTATGACTCTGTTGATAAGCTGGTAGTTTTCCAGCACATTCTCTCAATGGTGATGGAACCATTGAGGAAAGCTTCGCACACAGGGGTCAAGGTCCGTGATCCGAGTGGTGCCATCTACAACGCGTACCCTGGTTTGTATGCGTACGCGTGCGATTATCCAGAGTCGTGCAAAGTGACATGCACAAAATCGGGGGCTCTCACAAGTCATCCGTGTTCGTTGTGCACAGTCCCGATTGCGCAGACCAACAAACTCATCCACCGCATCATCCCACGCACGCCACTTGTCCAGAAGGGTATAACCACACTTTTGCAAAACAAAAGCTACCCAGAGGGGCTATCAAGCATTTCGACGCATCCTGTTCCTTGTTTTTTGTGGGGTTGGCGATGGGAATCGATACCCATCCTGAACCCCTATTTATGCGTCATGCCTGATATCATGCACCAGGCTGATCTGGGGATTCTCGTGCACATCCTTGACATTTTACGCGCGACCCTGTCTACCGCCCAAAAACGGCTCGCAGACGACAGGCTTGCAGACTTGCGGTTGCACAACCGCAATCCTTTCATGCGTTTGCCTGGTGGCTCGTATTTCTCGGCGGGCGCAAGCTACCAGGCATACGAGCATAGGAGTGTTATGCAAGTCCTCCCCTTTCTCGTGCGAGGGTTTGAGCCCACAGTCCCACAGGTACAAATGGATGCCATTGCAACGTACATCGACTGGTACACCTACTGTGCCCGCACGAGCGAGCACACGACGACGTCGCTGCTTGATCTGAAGCACAAGGCCGAGAGGTGAGTCACGACACGGTCACGGTACTCCACTCACGTCCACGTGCGTATGCATCCATGTGGTCACGCCATAAATGTGAACCCCCTCTCTCCATTATCACGCCCTGAACAGGATGATCAGTGCTCTGGTGACTGCTTTTCCAACGCAGTCCTCCAAGTGGAGGTTCATTAAGATGCATCTGATCAGCCATTACATAGACTCGATTCGCCGCGCGGGATTGCCGGAACATTACTCCACGCAGATGTTCGAGCACCTGCACATAGAGTATATCAAGAACCCCTACCGCGCATCGAATCGGCGTTCTGCAACGGCACAAATCATGAACGCCGAGGTCATGCGACAGCGTCTCGAGTCGCTTGCACCAATTCTCGGCAAGCGTAAATCATATGACACGTGCATGACTGAGGTGAGAATGTCGTTAACAAACATAAGTCGTGTTGCCCGGCATGACGATCAATCATGACACTAATCAAATCTGTTTTCCAATACGTTCAGGCGCAGAGAACAGGGGATAGAGTGCTGACTCGCGAGAGCTGGAGGCTCTTGGTGCCTCACAACCGGCGTGAGGCACCGTACGTTGTGCCATTGACCCCTGATGTCGGCAGAGATGCGGAGTTTACGTCAGCGCTATCTGCTGACTTGCCTTTCCTACGCAGTGCACTGAACATCGCCCCTGGCTGCTCTGGGCGCACCATCGACACAATACACGTAAGGCCTTGAAATCTCATACACCTAATCACACTTCATGGCAGCCACCCAGAGCCCTTGCTGTTTTTCCGGGCAGCCATTTTGGATCCTCACCTCTCAACCCTCCACATGCTTCTATACCCTCACACCACCCCCCACTCTCATGTCACCACCTCATCACACTTCATGGCAGCCACCCAGAGCCCTTGCTGTTTTTCCGGGCAGCCATTGTGGATCCTCACCTCTCAACCCTCCACATGCTTCTATACCCTCACACCACCCCCCACTCTCATGTCACCACCTCATCACACTTCATGGCAGCCACCCAGAGGCCTTGCTGTTTTTCCGGGCAGCCATTGTGGATCCTCACCTCTCAACCCTCCACATGCTTCTATACCCTCACACCACCCCCCACTCTCATGTCACCACCTCATCACACTTCATGACAGCCACCCAGAGCCCTTGCTGTTTTTCCGGGCAGCCATTGTGGATCCTCACCTCTCAACCCTCCACATGCTTCTATACCCTCACACCACCCCCCACTCTCATGGCACCACCTCATCACACTTCATGGCAGCCACCCAGAGCCCTTGCTGTTTTTCCGGGCAGCCATTGTGGATCCTCATCAGGAACCACACTGTCATTGCTTTTACACCGTCACACCATGCACCTACGCTCTACGCATTACATGATCACAACACGTGGCATCCACCTGGTACCCTTGCTCTCTTTTCGGGCAGCCATTGTGAACTCTCACCTTGCAACCCTGTCCATGCTTCCTATTGCTCACACAACCCCCATCTATTAGGTCCACAATGGGTTGGCAATGCCTGCAGCCGTTGACGCTGCGTTCAGCAGGCTACCTCATCACGTCCGAGCAGCTCCTATGTTTTATGGTCGACCGTGGTTCTCCAACATTGCGGTCGTTGGAGAGGATGACTCTGGTACGACGGAATGGTACGCCAAGTTACTGATACTGTTCCAAGTTCGCATTGGGAGGTTGCTGGTGCCATATGCCTTCATAAAATATTATGACATGGCCCCCACCAAAGACGTTGCAACTGGCTGCAAAAAACTCCAATGGGCACCCTCTGGCGACCGATATCGTGTGATTGGAATAACAAGTATCCTAAGGGCTGTAGAGCTAGTTCGTACAGGACCTGATGAGGATGTGTGGCTTGTTAATCGTTTCATGTTTTAACCGATTTGACTCACAAGGAGTTTGTTCCAACATAATTGATTCTGTGCCTTCTAAGTAACTTCATGATGTTTGGTGAAACAGCTGAATCTTGAATGTATATCTATGTGTTGTTATACACTATGCAATTACAGTCTGCCGCTATTTTGCTAAATTGTACAACTGCATCCCAATAAATCGGATAGCTCCGTCAGTGGTGTGTGTCGCAGATAACAGTCCAGATTTCACGACGAGGCGCGAGCGGGAAGCATCGAATCATGGTACAGCGATGCTGTACCGTTCCATTGACAGCAATGCTGCCGCACAACGCGCCGTGACAGTCTGTAGAACGTTCCGGATCGTCCTTTAATTGCGGTAACAAAAAGGTTTCTCCACCTCTGTTCATATTGACCGACAATCAGGTTTCTGTTACTGGCGCGGAAAAACGGTAGGGAGCCAGCATTTCATCCAGCTATCAAATCGTTTTTGCATATTTTCGCAGGAATCCGGGCAGGGATGCCCACATGGTTGAGAACTTCGGCACGCAAAAGCTGCCGACGTGGAACTCCAACTCCCGACCCGATTACAAGTCGCCCGCCGAACACACCGCCATGGCTCTGTCATACAACCGACCCAACACACAGCAACCAATCATAGCATTTGCGACCTGCCACGCTTGACAACGCATGAATGTGCGTCGCAAAAGCGTCACCACTCTGATTTTACCATCGGGCGGGTCGTTTAGGGCAGATTTGATGGTGTACACCACCATTGCTTAGGGAGTACGCCGCTGAACAATGTAATGTCCAGCATTGCATTTAGCTTCGCACCAGCTAAAGCAGGATTAGGGAGTCCGCAGTCTAAGCAGATAGCCTACCCCCGAAATGTAGGGTGATGTCAATAATAAACTCGTTGTGTAACTGTACTAACAGAAAATCACACATGTCTCAATCTCATGGCAGGGCTGCTACACACACAACAGCTACCTGGCACACAGAAGCAACCATAAACGGCTGCTTCTATTGCTTGCGACTACTGTCAGTCGCAAACGCATCGTCATGACAGTAGTGCAGGGTACAGCGTGTGGGGGGAAACGAGCTCTCGCTCCGGAGGACGACCCGGGCGTTGTGACACTTGGTCGTGATGGTACTGTTGTGGACGACTCAGCGACGGGAGACGACGAGGACGACACAGCCGAACGTGTCAAGGCCTTTATGACGATGATGGAGCTCATGAAGGCACAGGGCATGCTTCCCCCTGAATTGACGCGTAAAAAACAGAAGAAGGGGAAGATGGCAGATGGCAGTAACAACCCCACGGCAGCTATTACTGCACCTGCTCAGCTAGTGTCTCCCGCACAGTGTAGCCCTGCTGACGGCGAAGTTAACCCTTCGCCGCTGGACCTAACCGGCCCGCTAGAGGATGCGGCAGAAGGCACGACAGAGGCTGTGGCACAGTTAAACGCTCACGGCCTCCCTATAGTCTCTCGTGCACGCACAGGTAGCGAAACCTTGACTACTTCTAGAGCGGGCTCCATTTTTTAGCCAACGTTAAGTTTTACATGCGTTTGTATTTTCGTTCGCTTTTCAACTTGACTCACGCATGTTGTCTACATTACAAGTTTACCATCCTCTCGCAATCTCTAATGTCGCACAGGCGCACGGTCTTCTCCTTGTATTTCTATCTGGATGATGTTTCTTGTATCTTTTGCCAGATGTCCCGTCGCAGCGAACTCAAGTCGAGATGCGTCTACGCGCTGACATTGAGGACCTCCAGACTACTTTGAAGCTTACACAGGAGCGCGCGCTCGGCCTACAAATCGCGCTGGACGAAAAGGAGGCGGCATACGCCACGCTGAATCTGCAACACGAGGAGATGTCTGCGCTGGTGGTGGCACTGCGGCAGCAAATCATTAACAACGGCGAGGAGCATAGGGCAGCTCTTAACCTAGCCCTGATTCCGAGTTTCGACATGCAGAGGCTCCCACGAGACTCGAACGGCAACGTCATGGTTCCTACATCACTGGAACAAGACCACTTGTTCCAGGTAAGCCCCTTCGCGTTTTTAATGATTGTGGGATTTTTTATATCGCATTCAGGTTAAAGTGTTGCTTGCACTCTAAATGGCAAGTTCTTCATAGTTGATTGCGGTGTTTGACAACGTTTTACCGGGATGCCATGTTTGCAGAAAAAGGCGCTAGAGGCCTTCACGTTCATGACGACCGCCGCGCCCGCCTGGAGGATGAAGTTCTACCCACTTTGGCCCGAGCCGAGAGAGATGATGGCCGAGAAGTACGCGGAAGCTGGCGTGGGGAAGGACATCTTCTACTACACCGTCTGCCAATTCCCTGCCAAGGAAAACTTGGCCATGCGCAAGGCGTCAGAGAGACGCAGCAATTACAACGGCGCCATTAAGACGTACGGTCGCGGCCCGGGCGGGTGCGTCCTTGAGAGTAAGTGGAAGGAGTTGGCAGACGAAGGAGTGGCGCCGCAGTGCAGCAGTTCTCCTTCAGAGTGGACCTTGCACTACCTCCATGGTACGTGTTTCTTGCTTCCTGCTTGATGGTACGTGATTGTTGATAGTGTACTGCTTGTGACTCGCATGGTTACTCACTTCAGAGAATCGCTGATTTGTTTGTCCTGGACGTGTCTCGTTTTCTTTACAGCGCGATTTGGCTCCAACTGGCACTTCTGCCTGGTAACCAGTCGTCCGTTTGCCAACCGTCCGTTCGAACTGGTCCTGCTGCGCGGGTTTGGGAGCAAGAAGGCCACAACCATCATGGTCAAGTTCCCGCAAGTTGGCTACGCCCTGAACGTGGTGAGTCTAGTTTCCTTGTTTAACATCAATTCAACAGTCACTACCGCCTGTTCCTGTATGCTGATTGTCGTGCTTGTTTGATGCAGGTGGAGTGGCCTCTGGCAAATGCCAGAGGGCGGGTGAACCCCTCACTCGACGGGTCGGAGACCGTGAACCAGCAGAACGTCGAGGTCAAGATTGGTCACCTGGTCACCTGGATAAGGGAGACTTACGAGAATGGGGACCGTGCCATCTGGGACCCGGTTGCTCCCGCAGGCTTCAGGATGTCCCCCAACGTGAAAATTCTGATTGAGGGGTATGAGTCTCAGGTGTTCCCTGCTGGATTGCCCTAGGGAGTTGTATGCTAGTTTATCTAGCATTTCATGGAGTGGGTGCAGTTGTGATTCAATGCTAACCGTTAATGTTATTTCAAACCATCAGTAAAGCGTATTTGAGGCAAGTGCTCGGTGGTGTGTGTTACTTTAATTATTGATCGAATTAATGACTGGATCTTACGAAAAATATTATATTTCATTGAATATGCTCTAAATTAATTCCAGGGATAGTGTAGTTTGATATTTACAACATTACAGTTACTGTACAATTATACCATCATAAACAATGTCCACGTACAGTAACGTCGAACGCGCACTGTACGCATATGTTACTTCAATTGTAGGACTCGCTTGCCCGTCGCCAGGCGATGTAACCTCTTCGCCATCGACTCGACAACCCAACATGTATGAACAGATTTGCTCCCATGGTAGTCAGAAAGTGATAGGAACGACCCGAGCTGGTTACACGTGTAAGCAGAATCGATGATCCACGCCCAGTTCCGAGGGTGTTCAGTATTGGCTGCGATTGACAATACGACTGCAACCGACATTGTATTACCAGCGATCGTCGCTACAGTGACACGTGTAATCAGACGCAAAACCATGATCCACAGGACCCCCGATCCACAGCCTGTTTGGGAACAACCCATCTGCTATATACGACATGGTCGGAAAACAGATCGAAAGGCAACACAGTGAACCATAACTTCCTCAACCCACCCCAACACACCCCTCGGTTATTTCCGATGGAGGCGATGCGAGCGTGGTGTCGCACGCGCGTGCGATACCTCCAGCAGGATATGCGATCGTCCATCTCCCGCGCGCAGGTAGCGCCGCCCCGCACAGACTTGCGCGCAGGTAGAGCCGTCACGCTCTGATGCGCGCAGGTCCGTCACACTCTGATGCGCGCAGGTAGCGCCGTCACACTCTGTTGCGCGCAGGTAGTAGCGCCGTCACACTCTGTTGCGCGCAGGTAGTAGCGCCGTCACACTCGCGTAGGTAGTAGCGCCGTCACACTCTGATGCGCGCAGGTAGCGCCGTCACGCTCTGATGCGCGCAGATAGCGCCGTCACACTCTGGCGCGCAGGTAGCGCCCCACAGTTTTGACCCGGAGGTCTAGCACTGATGCGCGCAGGTAACACCCATCGGAGTGATGCGCGCAGGTAAACCCATCCGCGCAGGTAAACCCATTCGCGCAGGTATGCCCATCCGCGCAGGTAAGCCCATCCGCGCAGGTAAGCCCATCCGCGCAGGTAAGCCCATCTGCGCAAGCCCCATCTGCGCAGGTAAACCCATCCGCGCAGGTAAACCCATCCGCGCAAGCCCCATCTGCGCAGGTAAGCCCATCTGCGCAGGTACCACTGCTACTGGTACCTGTCTGGTAGTGGTACCTGTCTGGTAGTGGTACCTGTCTGGTAGTGGTACCTGTCTGGTAGTGGTACCTGTCTGGTAGTGGTACCTGTCTGGTAGTGGTACCTGTCTGGTAGTGCTCCTTCGGTGGTAGCCATTTCCTCGATTTCATTTTCCTTCCCCACCTTTGTCCCATCCGCCCCCTTACATCCCCTTTCCCCCGTCCCCCCCCCCCTTCCTTACCAGAATCTTCTTCCCGCTCCCTCCTTCCTCCCCTATCCTTCACCCTCCTTTACTCTCTCCCCCCCCCCCCTCCTCCTCCCCTTTCCTCCCCTTTCCTCCCCCCTCTCTCCCCTCCCCCCCCGGACCCCCTTCTCTACCCTTCCCCCACTTCCCCCCTGTGCCCCCCTCCTCCCCAGGGCTTCCCCCCTCTCAGAGGTAGGCTCAGCCATTCCATTAGGCTCGGCCATTTCATTGGGCTCGGCCATTTCATTGGGCTCGGCCATTTCATTGGGCTCGGCCATTTCATTGGGCTCGGCCATTTCATTGGGCTCGGCCATTTCATTGGGCTCGGCCATTTCATTGGGCTCGGCCATTTCATTGGGCTCGGCCATTTCATTGGGCTCGGCCATTTCATTGGGCTCGGCCATTTCATTGGGCTCGGCCATTTCATTGGGCTCGGCCATTTCATTGGGCTCGGCCATTTCATTGGGCTCGCTTCTCCTGCGTGCCTGCACTGGGCTCCCGCCTGGCGGATTCGTTTCTGAGAATTCTAAATATGACTTGACTTGAATACAGCCTCGATGAATTCCCTCGTTCGTGAACGAGCTTTGACGGGCCTTGGTGGCGCGTCTGCCTGGATCAGAACGCGATAATCAATGGTTTGGGGAAGAAAAGAAAATGGGAAGCCTGCCTCCTCCCTCTACTTTTCCACCCCACCCATTTCCATCCCCCCCCTGTCTCCATCCAACCAACTCAACCCCCCTTTCCATCTCAGCCATTCTATTTCCCCCTTTCTATCTCCCCTGTTCTATCTCCCCTGTTCTATCTCCCCTGTTCTATCTCCCCTGTTCTATCTCCCCTGTTCTATCTCCCCTGTTCTATCTCCCCTGTTCTATCTCCCCCGTTCTATCTGCCCCTTTCTATCTCTCCCTTCTTGTCTCCTGCTTTCCATCATCCCGTTTCCATCTCCCCCTTCCCGTCTCCTCCCTCCCCCCCCCCCCCCCACCCCCCTCCGCCCCTCTCTCCTCTCCTCCTCCCGTCTCCCTCTACAGGAGTCAGTGGGCCTAGTGAAGGTCCTGGGGCAATTTGGGCCGCGCAGCAGCAGCAACCTGAGCTACTGGGGGCTGGCGGGGTGCCTCAACAACGATTCCATCATGGCGTACACCCTAGAAGCTGACTTCATTGCCAACTACAGCAGCGGCACCGTCATCATGCTCCTCTCCGATCAAGACAGGTCAGCTCTAGCTCTGGGGCCTCTCAAAACAGGTCTGCTCTGGCCGGCCAACTCTTTTGAAACGCCGTTAAACGGCACGCAGGCTGGCTTCATTGTTTGTCGAGACCTGTCGAGACAAATTCTTTGTTAACCGACTCATCATGAAGTAAGGGGAGTCAGCCTGTTCGGCTCCTCGGCTTGTGTGGCGATGCATCTCCTGACTCAACTCGTGCTGTGTCAAGTTGGGCCTGATCTGTTGAGTCTTTCAGTGTGCTAGTCCTCCCATACTCCATATCCTCCACCACCTCACCCTGGTCCCGACAGTGAGCTCATTATCCGGCTGCAGCATGCCCGACAGTGAGCTCATTATCCGGCTGCAGCATGCCCGACAGTGAGCTCATTATCCGGCTCACTGTCGGGTGATAATGAGCACTCTCTCGTCATTCCGGCCATTTCAGCATGCCTCTCTCGTCACGTCATTCCGGCCGTTTAAGCATGCCTCTCTCTTTGCACGCCCCTCTCGTCCGTGCAGGCCATTGGCGGAGAACATCACAGGGATTCGAATCCAGTCAGTGCTGGGCCTGCCAGGCAGGGCTTGAACCTGTGAGCTCATTGCCTGACTCCACTCTCTCCCCTCCCCTTCCCTGCAGGCAATTTGTGGAGAATATCACGGGGATTCAAATCCTCTCAGTGCTGGGCCTACCGACCCCGCGAAGGGACCTGTACGGAGTGAACGTGTGCGGAAGCATCAACCCCGAGCTCCCCTTGCGGCCCTTCACTGACTTCACTCCCCTCGTCCCTCCCGTGCTCATCGACAACCTGCTCAAAGGAAGGACCATCGCGGGGCCTCCTGTTTACACGGAGTTTGTCACAAGTGGTTCGTGCCTGCTTTTCTACCAAGACAAGTGCAGTGACTTTTGAGAATTGTCAAAAGTCGCACCAGTGCCCCGTTCCTTCCTCCCGTTGGGTCGGCCGAAAGGCTTTCAATTTACTGCACCCGTCGTGGTGTTTCAAGTGCCATGCCATCCACTTACGTTCCATCTGCACTCCTGATCTTCTGCTTCTGTGACTTCTGATTTAGAGCACAGTTCCCATGAGATTTTCCTATCATTCATCTCTCATGCATCAGCTTGTCACTGCTCTTTCTCATTCAAAGTACAAAGTTCGTTCCGCATCCCCACTTAGCACAAGCTTACTAATTCATGCTTCTCAAATGCAGTCGGTTTTGAATCCGTTCTGAAACGGCAAGTACAAGGTTTCATTTCATCCACCATATGCTCTCTGCACATGTACATGATGGATGGTGTAGTAAACCCATGCATGCATACATTATGTTTTGAGGCGCCTCAAAAGGTGTGTTTTGAGGTGTGTTTTGAGGCGCCTCAAAACAATACCATCCACCATATGCTCTCTGCACATGTACACGATGGATGGTGTAGTCAACCCATGCATGCATACATACATTGCAACCGATCTGATGTGGACAAATTTTTTGGACATCTCTTGCTCATCACAAAGAGACATCTCTTCAACCAATCCAGCCCTTGGGTGCAACTCCCCCTCCCCACTTTGTCCTCGCAGCCTTCCTTGTGGCCATACTCCACCTTCCTTTGCCCGCCAGCTTGTGAGACAGATCATTTACCCTTTTGATTGAGCCGCCTATATACCCTTTTATTGCTTGTTCCCCTCCCTTCTTTTTCGCTCGCAGCCTTGGTTGTGCCCATCTTCCGCCATCCTCTGCTAGCCAGCTTTTGAGACAGCTCAATAGGCCTTTTGGAGGCGCCTAGAAACCCTTACATGCTCGTTCCCCTCCCCTCCCCTCGTTTCCCTCGCAGCCTTTGTTGTGCCCATCTTCCGGCATCCTCTGCCAGCCAACGCGTCTCCACAACAGATTCGAGACGACATGAGCATTGCATGGGGTGGTGTGTTTCATCTTGAGATGAGGACTCGCGAAATTCTGCAAATGCTTGAAAACGGTGGGCTTTTTCATGATACGCGGGGGTAAGAAGCTTGTTTGGGTATATCCGTCTCCCCCCTCTTCTTTGTCTGTCTGACACTATTTCATTTCTATTGTCTGGTCTGGTGTGCAAATTCGCATGCTGGTAATATACACTCTCCGTCGTTACTGCTCCGGTTGTTGTTCGTTACTGCTCCAATTGTTGTTCGTTACTGCTCCAATTGTTGTTCGTTACTGCTCCAATTGTTGTTTGTTACTGCTCCAATTGTTGTTCGTTACTGCTCCAATTGTTGTTCGTTACTGCTCCAGTTGTTGTTCGTTACTGCTCCAATTGTTGTTCGTTACTGCTCCAGTTGTTGTTCGTTACTGCTCCAATTGTTGTGTTACTTGTGTTGGAGTCACTTCTGGTCAAATGGAGCCCATTTTATCTGGCTCTCATTCCACGTGTTCGCAACCTCGCCTTTCTCTCTTGATTGCTTGCTCATGCTTCTGATTGCAGGTAGCAGCACATATTCTTTTGCCGTGTATGAAAATACGGACCCAGGCGAGCACAAGCAGATATTCGGCCCACAGAAACCACTTTAACCATTGGTTCTGCTTTCCCCTTTGTACCACCTGCCCTCTCCTGTTTTTGCCTTGCTCTCCTGATGGCAGGCAGCAGCACATACTCCTTCGCCATGTACAACAACACGGAGCTGGGCGAGCTGACCTTTGAGTCGACTAATTACTGATTGATGTGCATGTTCCTCCCTCTCCGCTCCTCTTCTCGTCGCAGGCAGCAGCACATACTCCTTTGCCATGTACGACAACACAGAGCTGGGCGAGCTGAAGCAGATCTTAGGCCCGGAAAAGCCACAATTGGAAAGCCGTTCAGTCTTCCCTTTTGTGCTGCCTGCGCCGGTTCTGCCACCGGATCATGTGGAGCCTTTCCCCGAGGACATGCTGGGACGCACATTCGAAGCCCACTGCGGGTATGAGTATTATACATGTGCAATGCTGTTGACTGGCCTTCAGTTAGTTAACAAGTTGTGCTGAACACACCACAAGTTGTGCTGAACACGCCACAACAAGTTGTGTTGAACATGCCACAAGTTGTGCTGAACACACCACAAGTTGTTCAGAACACGCCACAAGTTGTTCTGAACACGCCACAAGTTGTAACGAACACACCACCAGTTGTGCTGAACACACCACCAGTTGTGCTGAACACGCTACAAGTTGTGTTGAATACGCCACAAGTTGTGCTGAACACGCTGCGAAGAGTCACTCTACATCGGTGAGAGCTAGACTGAGGGGAAGGCACGGGTAGTACAAGTGATTGTAGCACTTGTGCGTTCACAGGGCAAAACAGCAAGAGTTTACAGGGCAAAGCCATCAGGCAAGTCGACCTCCAGCGCAGCAGCAAAGCAAAGCAAGTCGAAGGTCGCGGGAGGCGGTTTGCCAACTCTGCAAGTCGGCGACCTGCCAGTGCTGCACCAGAGCGGCTAGCCAGCGTTGCAACCGCAGATGACAATAGCCCACGTGCGGAGCCGCTTCGCAGGTGCTTGTAGGCGGTCGAGCACGTTGCCCACCCATCGCGTAGATGCAGAGTCGGCCACGTGCTAACGATCGCGCCAGATGCTCCACGTCGACCTCGGAATACCAGCACGTAGGTCGACTTCGCCAAAGCCTCCGACGGCGAAGCTCGCACACCTGCCAAGCTTCGCCGTCGAGTAGCTCCACTCGACCAGTTCGACGCTGCTCCGTCGAAGAACACTCCTCGACGAACTCGTCGACCAGCGCCCCTTGACGAGCTCATCGACCACCCAAGTCGAAATCGGCCGCCGAATTCCCGTCGTCAGCGGCTTTCAGTGGTTCCGTGGAAGTCGACCAAACCCGTCGCCTTCTTCACCTAAGTCGGCTGCACCTTCCGCGAACCCGACCACGAAATCGGCTTCGCCTAAGCGAGGGCGGGGCCAACTCCGGTCAACACATGCCACAAGTTGTGTGGCCTTCAACCGAAAAGGGTTGAACCAAAAACTACCCATGTCAAAACAAACCAGTTCGACCCAGTTCGAGTCGAGATTTTGTTGAACCAGTTTTGACCGCAACCAAACTGAATCAACTCGGTTTGTTGCTCATCTCTATTCTCAATGCAGTGCCCTCTCCCAAGTTGTTGCAGTTGTTTGTTCGCATGGTGACTTAATCAAGGAGATGTATTTTTCTTGCATCTCCTTCCCAGCTACTGTTGATTCTACATGAGATCTGCAGCTGAATTACTGCCAAATTGTGAATGTCTCAACACACGAAGAACGTGAAAGTAGGGAGAAATGAGTCGTGCAACTTTCTGATTTCTACTCCTTTTCCTTGTGCAGGTTTCTGGCTCCTCCTCCTGCTTGGGACCTCGTGTATGCACCCATGCTGCTGGGCCTGCTGGTGCTGCTGGTGGCAGTGCTTCTCTCCATCATGATCGCAGTATTGGCATGGAAGAGGAGAAACATGGAAGTGCATATGAAGGAGATTCAGCTGTGCACGACCATCTTGGAGAGAGCTGAGCGGTCCAAGAGTGAGGCGGTGGCAAGCACGTCGCATGAGCTGCGCACCCCAATCATTGGCATGATGGGTGAGAGCGAGGATGGGTGAGAGAGAGCATGGCATGATGGGTGAGAGAGAGCATGGCATGATGGGTGAGAGAGATCATGGCAATAGTGTTGTGCGTATGGGCATGCATGCTATGCCATTAGTTCCCCTCTCTATTTTTGCAAGTGTGCTGAACAAGACAATAGAATCCCACCCGCGATTATATTTCCTTTCACCGGGATGTGTATTTTTTCTCCCATAGGCATGATAGATTAGCTGTTGGATTCGCCAAGGGCTCTCTACAGAGGAGCTGTTAGAGCTCTTTTGCTGCGATGTTAGATTGTTTTTAAAGGAATTTACGATGTGCTGCGATTCCTTTCTTATCGGCATGCATACTCCTTGCTCCTCCAAGGCATGATAGAGGAGCTGTTGGAGTCTCCATTGGAGGAGTGGCAGCGGGCCGACCTGATAGATGCGAGGGCGTGTGCGGGCGAGACGGTGGAGCTCATCAACCGAGTGTTGGACCTCGCCAAGCTGCAGGCCGGCAGGCTGCAGCTCGAGACTCTCCCGTGCTGCTTGAGACGCATCGTTCGCGAGGCGGCCACACTTGTTAAACGCTCTGCACACTCAGTGGATTTGCAAGGTATGGCTGTTTTGCATGTAAGGCATTTTTCTTTTTGTTTCTTCTCTTTTATTTGTTCAGGATATTATGTGCTTATAGTGTTCATGCATCACTCGCTGATTGCAGTGACATTCAATGTGGATGAGAGCGTTCCAACATCTCTAATGGGCGATCCAGTTCGCCTCTCGCAAGTCATCGCTGAGCTTGTTGGTGAGCTCTTTATTGCGAAGGTGTGTGGTAGTAGTGCTTCATGTGGTAGTAGTTGCTAAGCACGAGCAAGGCAAGGGCGAGGTAGTGAGGAGCCGCCTGCCGGTCATCCAAGGTAAGGGCGTGTCAACGGGAGTTGTGGTTGGCCCCGTCCTCGCTTGGGCGGAGCCGACCTTGTGGTCGGATGTGCGGGAAGTGCAGCCGACTTGTAGCAGTGGGTGAGCTGGTTGACGGACTGATCAACCTGCACAGGGGCCACTGCAATGGCGCCGCCTTCGGGAGGGCGCTAACGTCGGGAGGTCGACTTGGGAGGCCGACCTGTGACGGGCGTCGACTTGGCGACGCCGACCTGGGGACGCCGACTTGGGTGGTCGACTAATACGCGTGCTGGTCGACCTGGAGCTGGTCGACCAAGTGCACGGTCGACTTGGTGCGGTCGACCAAGGGTGGTCGTCGACCTGGATGGTCGACGGGCACAAGGAGGAGCTGGTCGACGTGGTGGTTGCCCGGTCGACCAGGTTATACATGGGCAAACGAGTCGAGTTTTTACTAGACTCGTTTGAAGTACTCGAAAATAACGAGTTTCGAGTTCTGATTTTGGTAAAAAAAGCTCGTGAAAACGAGTCGATTTTTACTCGCGAGTTAAAAAAAAACTTTTGAAAAACTCGGCTAGACAGGCGAGTTTCCCATAACTCGCGATTTTGTTTTCACTCACGAGTTTTGTTTAACCTAGACGAGTTTTAAAAAACTCGTGCATCAAATGGTCCACCACGGGGGGGTACAAATGTCTGATTCTGGGTTAATATGCTGCTGGAGGTGTGGCTCGCTGTTTTGGATGTGTTCCACCACTTAATTGTGAACACTAGTGCAGCTGGCGTGGCGGTGAGTAGATTTTTTGGAGGAGAGGTGGGGCTGGCTGGGTCGTTTGTGGGTGTTGACGCGTGTTTTCTGGGCACCCTACATCTGTTTTCGTGTGGCTGGGGTTTTAGGCTAGGGTAGTGTTTAAATTCGAGTCGAGTTTTACTTGACTCGGACGAGTTTTTTTAAGGCTCATCCGAGTTTTCAGAAAACTCGACTTTGGGGCCGAGTTTCGAGTCAGCATTTTGACAAAAAAAACTCGACGAGTAAAACTCGAATCGACTCGTCAAAGGGAAAAAACTCGTCAAAACGAGTCAAGTAAAACTCGACTCGCCATTTGCCCATGTATAGACCAGGTTACTCGGGCGACGGGGTTCTGCGGAGGCACGCGACTGTCGCCCAGGTGGTTCTGGCGAGGCCGACCTCGGAGGTGGTATCCCGAGGTCGACGTGGAAGATCATGTGCAGTCGCGGGCACATGGTCGGCGTGGCATCTGCGCGATGCAGGTGACGAGGCACGGGACGCAAACCAGCTGCGAGCACCTGCGAAGCAGGTGCGCTGCTGGCCTGCGTTGGCACGCCGTCGACCTGCAGCGTTGGCAGACCGTGACATTGCTCCGATGGAGTGCGGTCGACCGAATCGTGCTGGAACGCGGTCGACCGTGCTGCGCTGGCAGTCGACCAGCTTGCATGATAGCGTCTGATGTAGTCATGGTTGCCTTGCCATTTTGTACCATTGTTGTGAATTTTTGCTAGTGGAACTGTTGCCAAATTCCCTTGTGATTAAGCAAGTAGTGCAAGCACGAGTAAACGACTAACGAACGAACGCAGAGATCACCCTCGCACCCGTGCCTAGCCCGTAGTCTAGCTCCCGTTGTAGTAGTTATCTCCGCATGGTGCGGTGAGCGTGGACGGCACCGCGACTTACCTTTAGTCTAGCCGACTTTTCCACTTACCTATCATGTTCGTAGGCCAGCATCAGCGTGTTACTCACTATGGTGGGCGCCGTAGGTGACGCAGGGGTGGTGGACACTCTAGAGGCACGGCTGGAGGATTCGAGGAGACGCCATGAGGCGCGCGAGTATGGGGACATCTCCTGGGCGGTCGTCGAGGCTGGCATCCGTGCCGTGTGGGCGACGGAGCACCCTTCTCGACCTACTTCTCCTCGACCGGTGAACAACGAAGGCGGCGTCGACGTGGGCGTCAACGCCGGTGACGAAGTCGGCAGCAGTGCGGGAGGCACGTCGACGATGAAGTCGATGGCGTTCAGGCGCGAGGGATGCAGTCGTCGGCGGCTGGGTCCTCGCAGGGCGACGTCGGCGGACGTCGAAGCGGTTTGACGCCGATGTCGGCGACCCACGTGACTGCGGGCGAGATAGCGCCGAGCTACGGCTACTTCAAATTCACGCCGGATGGGATCTCGGTCACCCCCATGCTGGTCAGACGACCCGACATCCTCACCTGGAAGGAAGCCATCGAGCCTGGCTGATGGGCTTCGCCGCCGGCACCGTGGCGACGCCGACGGAGAACTACCTCGAGCTGCGTGCAGAATTTCGCATTGTGCAGCTGCTGACCTTCACGGTCATCTCGCGGTGCTGCTCGCCGGGCGTGCAGATCGTCCTGAAGCCGTGCAGGGACTACCTGGATGCTGGCCACCAGGCGTGGCACTTCATCGAGTCGACGTACCAGGTCACCGACGACCTGTACATTGGCTTGGCCAGCTTGAGGAGCAGATGACTCATCTGCGGATGGGCGACCAGGAGACGGCGACCGACTACTGCAACCGGGCTCGGCGACTTCTCGCCACCATAAGGATGGCCGGCGTGCAGTACTCGACGGCGTCGTCAAAATGTGGTGGGCTGGGGATGCTAAAGGTTTTTTAAGTCCTGGGATTGTCCTGGTTCAGGTTCTCCTTGGACTGATCTAGAACACACTCGTTGTCTCACAAGCTTGAAAAAACAATGGTCACTTGTTTTGCAAACTCCTAAGCTGGTATGTAGTGCTGAGAAGATGGCCCAACCCGACCCGACTTGATCTGGCCTGACCTGGCCGGCCGGGTCCGGTTCGGATCGGGTCGGGTCGGATCCCTCCCTGGGTGCTATTTTCCAGAATCCCGACCCGACCAAGCCTTATAGATATGGGTCGGATAGGACTTGGGTCCAGGTGCTTTTAATTTATGCCAGTTCTACACACTGCTCGCGAAGATTGCATCGCCATGGTGTCTAGTGCTGAGTACTAGCATCACATGACTATGATGTCATGGTCATGTACAGCATAGTTGGAGTTCCCACAATTCAAGTGAGCTTCGTACGAATGCTGCGTATGAAGCGTGGGACTACACCATGATGATAAGTTTCAGCTCTCTCTGGGACAATCCGAAGTTGACGCATCAACCACCATAGGCTGGATGAGGGGACCTGTGGTAACAATTACCATGGCCCTCCCCTATCTACGCAGTTACGACTGACGATGTTCTTAATGCATTCCTGTAATGTCTTAAAGCATCTAAAAAAAAAAAAAAAAAAAAAATACAAGAATATGGACCATAAGTGATTCGAACCTCAAACCTCAAACCCTTAAAGCGGCAGTATACATTTGACAGCGAGGTTCTGGGTTTTACAGTGTGCCCCACAATTTCGCCCCCACCATGTACCATTTATAAACTTTTGGCACTCTCCCTGCCAAATGTATACTGCTGCTTTAACATGAACCCATGATGGATTCAAGTGATCATTTGCCAATTTTCTTACAAGACATGCAGAGATTGTAGCTACAAATAAGCACCCAACCCCAGCTCGAATCTAGGCAAATTGTGTCTTTCGTTCGCTTCGCCCTTTCTGCTTTGATGAACCTTGTTGATTACAACCACAGTTCGCCTTGAGCTGGCTCGATGGGTTCAATTTGGGAATCTCGCAAGCTGTGTCAAACTGAATTAGTTAGTTTGTGCGGGGGTGCCCTTAGGCTATGTGGAGAAAGACGCACGCGTCTTGCTGCGTCCTGCGTCTGGACGCAGCGTCCAGACGCAGAGACGCAGGACGCGCGTCCAGACGCAGGACGCACCCTGTTTTGTTTCGGGCTGATCGGATTTTTTTTTTTTTGCCCCAGCGCGAAATGGACTAGTAAAACGATTTCGACGCGACTGTCAATTTGGCGTCATGTCGACCCCCCCTAACCCATTTCGACCATCAAAAACACCCTAGAGGGTTTACCAAGACAATTCTCCTTCGTAAACCCTAAACCCTGAAAATTTGAAGGGGACGATTTTGCCTCAAATGTGTGCATCGTCGTCCCCCCCGCCTTCCCATACCCTATAACATCATTTTTCGGCTGCCCGGGGGGTTTTTTTGCCCTGCCCGGGCATGCGTCTTTTCATGCGTCCTAAAGGCCCTCCTCTAGCGTCCTGCGTCTAAGACGCTGCGTCTGGACGCAAGCGTCCTAGACGCAGGACGCGTCTTTCTCCACACAGCCCTTAGGTGAATTGAAGCAGAAAGTTGGAGGTTCAATGTTATTTTGCAGCTTCAACTATCTTATTTGTTATCTATTTAAGTGCAGGTGCCATGGCCTAGGTCAATGTTCTATGTGCACGTACGTAAATGTAATACCTTGCACCGAAGGATTTTCACGTTCACTACACAGCATCGCTAGTTGAAACTTTGCTTCTGCGTTAGTGAGTCCGAACAGCGTCGCCGGAAGTGAGCCCGAACAACGTCGCCAGTGGTGAGTCCGAACAGCATCGCCAGTAGTGAGCCCGAACAGCATCGCCAGTAGTGAGCCCGAACAACATCGCCAGTAGTGAGCCCGAACAGCATCGCCGGTAGTGAGCCCGAACAACATCGCCAGTGGTGAGCCCGAACAGCATCGGGCAAGTAGAGATGAGCATCCGGTCCGGCCCGGCCCAACCCGACCCGACCTGACTTGGCCGGGCCACACGGGCTCCCGGGTCGGGTCGGGTCGGGCCAACCTCGGGCCAGGGTGCTGAAGGTTCTGGCCCGACCCGGGCCTACACACTGGGGTCAACTTAAACCCGGTTACGGGTCGGGTCGGGTCGGGCCAGGCTGACCCGCCCCTACAATGTCCACGCGGCGGGCCCGCAATCAGTCCGAAATGGTACTTTGTTATGTGCTGGTCGTGCCTATGAAAGCTGGCTATTCAAAAAAATGGCTTGCAGCCCTTAGGGAGAAATCGCGCTAGTAAAACTCGAAATCGGGACTTACGCTATCCTACCAACGGGATCTCCTTAAACAGTAGAGTAACGCCTGCATAGTAGCTGTGAATGTCGAATAGCATGCTTTCTTAGGCTGCAACTAACTAAAATCCTAGCTTAGGTGCCATTAGAGGCTGAGCTTATTCTAGTTGGCGGGTGTGAAGGTTCTAATTGTCGAGGTTAGAAATTCCCCTCGACACCAGATCTGTTTACGGTTTCGTACCCTGCATTGTCGAATTGAGACTCGAAGTCGGGTCGGGTCAATCCTGGGCCGTAACCCGGCCCGAGTTCAGAGCTCGGGTCGGCTTTTAGCCCGGGTCGGGTCGGGTCAACCAGCGCGGGGCACACTTACGAAATCTCTGACCTGACCCGCACTTATTCACGAGTCGGGTCGGGCCGGCCTGACCCGCACGGTCCATCTGCTCAACTCTACGGGCAAGTAGTGAGCCCCAACAACATCGCCAAGTAGTGAGTCTGAACAGCATCGCCAAGTAGTGAGTCCGAACAACATCGCCAAGCAGTGAGTCCGAACAGCATCGCCAAGTAGTGAGTCTAAACAGCATCGCCAACTAGTGAGTCCGAACAGCATCGCCAAGTAGTGAGTCCGAACAGCATCGCCAAGTAGTGAGTCCGAACAGCATCGCCAAGTAGTGAGTCCGAACAGCATCGCCAAGTAGTGAGTCCGAACAGTATCGCCAAGTAGTGAGTCCGAACAGCATCGCCAAGTAGTGAGTCCGAACAGCATCGCCAAGTAGTGAGTCCGAACAGCATCGCCAAGTAGTGAGTCCGAACAGCATCGCCAAGTAGTGAGTCTGAACAGCATCGCCAAGTAGTGAGTCCGAACAGCATCGCCAAGTAGTGAGTCCGAACAGCATCGCCAAGCAGTGTTTCCGAACAGCATCGCCAAGTAGTGAGTCCGAACAGCATCGCCAAGCAGTGAGTCCGTACAGCATCGCCAAGTAGTGAGTCTGAACAGCATCGCCAAGTAATAATCCCCACAGCATCGCCAAACAGTGAGTCTGAACAGCATCGCCAAGTAGTGAGTCCGAACAGCATCGCCAAGTAGTGAGTCCGAACAGCATCGCCAAGTAGTGAGTCCGAACAGCATCGCCAAGTAGTGAGTCCGAACACAAGCGATAAGCAAAATGGCAATCTGAGCAACAGTCCTATTATAGTAAAAGCTTTGTTGCCACTCTCCTGACATTGATTTCTTGAATTACTGTAACCCTCACAATTGTTCATTGTTATCCTTTCTTTTTCATTACCCTGCTCAGCCTTCAAGTGTTTTGGTATAATCGGGCATGCAAAACTCCACACATCACTCATTTGAAGGCACCTTTTCGATAAAGCATATTGGGGAGCCACACATTTGCGTGTTATCTTCCAAATTATTTCCTCTCTGTGTGCCCCTCTCTCACAACCCCCTCCATCCTGCAGCCAACGCTATGAGCCACACAGCATCGGGCCACGTGGCCATCCGCCTCTGGTGCATCCCTCCTCCTTTAGAGCAAGAAGCACATTCCACTAGACGAAGGCCTCCTGCTACTTCAGCTCTTCCACCCGCTGCTCCCACGGCCACCACACAAGCCTCCTCTGAGCCGCCCCCGGCGGCCTCAGCTTGGCATCCGCTGGCCGGTTGTGTGCGGCGCTTCCCTCCTCCCACCCGCTTGCTCTGCCTCCCTGGAGTGGGGGGGGCTCGAGAGAGAGGTGCTGGACGGAAGGGGGAAACAGGCATGGAGGCCAGATGTGGTGTTGTTGAGGGTAGATGCAGTGGTGTGGAGGCTCCTGGGAAGGCCAAGGAGGTGGAAAGTGCGAAGCAGTTGTGTGGGCAGGCCTGTGCCCAGCTGTGTGAGCAGGTGTGTGGGGAGGTGTGCAGGCAGTTGTGTTGGCAGTTGTGTGGGCATCAGTGCAGCAGAGGCAATGGGGGCCGGGATGGGCGGTTGGAGGAGGAGGTGAGGGAGTGGGTGGAGGGGGCGTGCGCGGTGAGGGAGGAGGGCGAGTGGATGGTGGTGGTGGCATGTGAAGACACGGGCGGTGGTATACCACCCGAGGAGCTGCAGTGGGTGCTGGACCCACACGGAGACTCGTGCCGTGACTTTTCTGCTGAGGATGGTGACCTGCAGAGCAATGGGCAGTCAGGATTCATGGTCAGTGCTTTGTCAGGAATCATATTTCAAGCTTGTGTTTGGTGTTGCATGTTGAATTGTCGAGAGAGGGTACTATAGACCATTAGGGCACAGTATGTGAGTGTTTTTGTCCGGGCTGTCCCCCTCCCTTCACACTCACGCAAGCAAGCAAACTGAGGCCTACATGCCACTTTCTCTCGATTTGTTGCATTTGGACGTTTCAGAAAATACCATTGTTTGGAAGGTCAAGACCAGGGCAGTCCGCAGGGAATTCATCACCGCGGCGACAGCGGAACAACAGCACGTGGGATCCGTTGCAGCGAGACGGCAAGGCAGCTGCTGGCCCCCGCTGGACGCCCTACCCTGTTCGCTTCCTGCTCTCCACCTCTCTTGTGAGTGCCTCTGCCTCCTCCCCCTGCATCTCGTGCCTTTTTAAGTTACTCTCCCTTCCTGCGCCTGCAGACGCTGTGTGAGAATTTGCCCTTTTCCACCCCCCTTATGAGTGCCGCAATCTTCCTTCATTAAGCTGCCTCTTTCCAGCACTAGCGTTTGCTACCTAGTTTCTGACACACCTCCCACTTTCCGTTTTCTTATAACTAACCTTCTATTCTCCCCTCTCTCCTGTCCCACCCACCCCCCTTCGTTCCCTTTCTTTCTCCCCGCATGGCAGGTCGTGGAGATGCGGGGGGGCATGGCAGTGCTGTTAGACGCCTCCACAGGCACCACCATTCTGCTGGCGCTGCCCCTGGGGGGCGGGGAGGACGCCAGCAGCAGGGGAACTGGGGAGGGGAGCAAGGAAGGAGTAGGGGAGTCAAGGGGGGCTCGTGAGGAGCATGTGGGGCGAGAGAGCAAATCGCAGGGAGATGTGGAAAAACCACCCAGTGCGGCCAGACCTTTCCCTCTCCCTGCCTCCACGGCGCCACCAGCTTCATCGCCACAGCAACCAGCAGCAGCAGCGGCTCAACCAGTTTCGCCGCTGGTGCGTGCACACACGTTCCCACAAGCAGAGCTCGAGCGGGCTGCGGGCGGTGGGGAGGGCGTGGGGGAGGCGGAGGGGGTGGTGCGGGGGGTGGTGGCGGGGCGGGGGGTGGCGGTGGTGGATGACAACGCGGTGAACCGCATGGTGGCGCGCAGAACGCTGCAGGGCTACGGGGCGCACGTGCTGCTGCTGCCCTCCGGGGAGGAGGCGCTGCAAGCGCTCTCCTCTGCTCTGCAGGCGCCTCAACAGGCGCTCTCCTCTGCCACGCCCTCCCCGCCCATCCATCTGCTGCTCCTCGACCTCCACATGCCGCCCGGCATCGACGGGTCCGTCCCTTGCTTTGCCTCTCCTTCACACCTCCTCTGTGCCATGGCCTCTTTGCATCTTGATGATATCATTTCCATTTCCTCTTGCCATTGTGCGCCTCAGTTTGCCTCTTGCCATTGTATGCCCCAGTTTGCCTCTTGCAATTGTTCTCTCTTTTTTGCTCGTCTTGTCCTGCCTCGCTGGTCTCTTACGGCATTTTTCTGTTTATCCATTTCTGCGCGTGTTTTTTTCTTTCTTCTCATTTGTTCCTTTTGCTACCTGGGTTCATCAGATTTGAAACGGCGCGTCGAGTGCGTGCCATGGAAGACGCACAGAAGATGAATGAAGCAGTTCCAAGTGTCGGCGATGCAGGCACAGGAGCATTTGCATCAAAGCAGCGGCTTTGCATGATAGCATTGACTGCGGACATGGATGCAGGGATCAAGAGAGCATGCATGGAGGCGGGGATGGATGGAGCAGTTCCAAGTGTCGGCGATGCAGGCACAGGAGCATTTGCATCAAAGCAGCGGCTTTGCATGATAGCATTGACTGCGGACATGGATGCAGGGATCAAGAGAGCATGCATGGAGGCGGGGATGGATGGAGCAGTTCCAAGTGTCGGCGATGCAGGCACAGGAGCATTTGCATCAAAGCAGCGGCTTTGCATGATAGCATTGACTGCGGACATGGATGCAGGGATCAAGAGAGCATGCATGGAGGCGGGGATGGATGGAGCAGTTCCAAGTGTCGGCGATGCAGGCACAGGAGCATTTGCATCAAAGCAGCGGCTTTGCATGATAGCATTGACTGCGGACATGGATGCAGGGATCAAGAGAGCATGCATGGAGGCGGGGATGGATGGAGCAGTTCCAAGTGTCGGCGATGCAGGCACAGGAGCATTTGCATCAAAGCAGCGGCTTTGCATGATAGCATTGACTGCGGACATGGATGCAGGGATCAAGAGAGCATGCATGGAGGCGGGGATGGATGGAGCAGTTCCAAGTGTCGGCGATGCAGGCACAGGAGCATTTGCATCAAAGCAGCGGCTTTGCATGATAGCATTGACTGCGGACATGGATGCAGGGATCAAGAGAGCATGCATGGAGGCGGGGATGGATGGAGCAGTTCCAAGTGTCGGCGATGCAGGCACAGGAGCATTTGCATCAAAGCAGCGGCTTTGCATGATAGCATTGACTGCGGACATGGATGCAGGGATCAAGAGAGCATGCATGGAGGCGGGGATGGATGGAGCAGTTCCAAGTGTCGGCGATGCAGGCACAGGAGCATTTGCATCAAAGCAGCGGCTTTGCATGATAGCATTGACTGCGGACATGGATGCAGGGATCAAGAGAGCATGCATGGAGGCGGGGATGGATGGAGCAGTTCCAAGTGTCGGCGATGCAGGCACAGGAGCATTTGCATCAAAGCAGCGGCTTTGCATGATAGCATTGACTGCGGACATGGATGCAGGGATCAAGAGAGCATGCATGGAGGCGGGGATGGATGGAGCAGTTCCAAGTGTCGGCGATGCAGGCACAGGAGCATTTGCATCAAAGCAGCGGCTTTGCATGATAGCATTGACTGCGGACATGGATGCAGGGATCAAGAGAGCATGCATGGAGGCGGGGATGGATGGAGCAGTTCCAAGTGTCGGCGATGCAGGCACAGGAGCATTTGCATCAAAGCAGCGGCTTTGCATGATAGCATTGACTGCGGACATGGATGCAGGGATCAAGAGAGCATGCATGGAGGCGGGGATGGATGGAGCAGTTCCAAGTGTCGGCGATGCAGGCACAGGAGCATTTGCATCAAAGCAGCGGCTTTGCATGATAGCATTGACTGCGGACATGGATGCAGGGATCAAGAGAGCATGCATGGAGGCGGGGATGGATGGAGCAGTTCCAAGTGTCGGCGATGCAGGCACAGGAGCATTTGCATCAAAGCAGCGGCTTTGCATGATAGCATTGACTGCGGACATGGATGCAGGGATCAAGAGAGCATGCATGGAGGCGGGGATGGATGGAGCAGTTCCAAGTGTCGGCGATGCAGGCACAGGAGCATTTGCATCAAAGCAGCGGCTTTGCATGATAGCATTGACTGCGGACATGGATGCAGGGATCAAGAGAGCATGCATGGAGGCGGGGATGGATGGAGCAGTTCCAAGTGTCGGCGATGCAGGCACAGGAGCATTTGCATCAAAGCAGCGGCTTTGCATGATAGCATTGACTGCGGACATGGATGCAGGGATCAAGAGAGCATGCATGGAGGCGGGGATGGATGGAGCAGTTCCAAGTGTCGGCGATGCAGGCACAGGAGCATTTGCATCAAAGCAGCGGCTTTGCATGATAGCATTGACTGCGGACATGGATGCAGGGATCAAGAGAGCATGCATGGAGGCGGGGATGGATGGAG
Source organism: Closterium sp. Naga37s-1 (assembly GCA_947471745.1). Lineage (NCBI taxonomy): Eukaryota > Viridiplantae > Streptophyta > Zygnematophyceae > Desmidiales > Closteriaceae > Closterium > Closterium sp. Naga37s-1. Next base: position 2,276,162 of record CANJKZ010000768.1, on the reverse strand, counting down.
CAGTTCCAAGTGTCGGCGATGCAGGCACAGGAGCATTTGCATCAAAGCAGCGGCTTTGCATGATAGCATTGACTGCGGACATGGATGCAGGGATCAAGAGAGCATGCATGGAGGCGGGGATGGATGGAGCAGTTCCAAGTGTCGGCGATGCAGGCACAGGAGCATTTGCATCAAAGCAGCGGCTTTGCATGATAGCATTGACTGCGGACATGGATGCAGGGATCAAGAGAGCATGCATGGAGGCGGGGATGGATGGAGCAGTTCCAAGTGTCGGCGATGCAGGCACAGGAGCATTTGCATCAAAGCAGCGGCTTTGCATGATAGCATTGACTGCGGACATGGATGCAGGGATCAAGAGAGCATGCATGGAGGCGGGGATGGATGGAGCAGTTCCAAGTGTCGGCGATGCAGGCACAGGAGCATTTGCATCAAAGCAGCGGCTTTGCATGATAGCATTGACTGCGGACATGGATGCAGGGATCAAGAGAGCATGCATGGAGGCGGGGATGGATGGAGCAGTTCCAAGTGTCGGCGATGCAGGCACAGGAGCATTTGCATCAAAGCAGCGGCTTTGCATGATAGCATTGACTGCGGACATGGATGCAGGGATCAAGAGAGCATGCATGGGAGGCGGGGATGGATGGAGCAGCGAGCTGCAGTGTTCTCTGCAGCTGGGCTCTCCTAGGAGTAACAATTGAAGGCTCCTCGTGTACAAAGCTCCTAATTAAGACAAGACTCTGCAAGGAGTCTGCAGAGCATTCGTCATAGGTTGTAGTGTCAGTACTGCATAAAGCTGAAACCCAGATTGGATATGGTATCTCGCTATCGCCCTGAACCCTGAAACACGATTTATCTTGTTCATAAGATACTGAAGAATAACTCCCGGATAGAGGTGCAGGCCTATGATAAGTGTATGCGCTCCTATCTGGAGCACTGAGCTTTTGGCTAGTCCTAGATTAAAAGAGCACCCCCTGGAAAAAGTGTGAGTTTGTTTAGTTAGTTTTCAAACGGTAATACCGTAAATAAAGGCTACAGAGCATTACCTGCACTTTCAAACTTGTCATATGAAGAGGTACATTCACTAGTTTCACACAAACATTGCATGGAAAGGTGCAATCACGACCATTCTCACACAAGCTAGGGATCTCTCTACCTTGGAGCTGAAGTTTCGATAAAGGGTCGATTGGGCGAACATGTACATTTACATTAGGTACGGTATTTCGTATAACGATTTAGTATGGTGTATCATACAATTACCGCACAACTTATGGCCGGGGCCTTAGAATGCTGTATGTACTCCCCTCTATTTCATACGAGCCTTGCAGCTGAGAATGCTGCAGCAAGCTCCTGTGCCACTATCGACTTCCTCACAGCTCCATCCATCCCTGCCTCCAAGCATGCTCTCTTGATTCCTGCGTCCAAGTCTGCAGTAAGTGCTATGATGCAAAGCCGCTGCCTGGATGCACTCATTACCGTGCCTGCATCATCTACTCTTGTATCTGCTGCTTCGTGTATCTCTGCTGCACTTTCTTCCACATCCATCTGCTGTGCGTTTTCCATGGCGCGCACTCGACGAGCTGTTTCAAATCTGATCGACCGAATTCGTGCACAGAGCGGCCAATATCAGGTGTGCAGCAAAAAAAAAAACAGAAAAAAAAATCAGAACAAACAAAACAAACAAAATAAAACGAAACAAAACAAAAAGCAAAACAAAACAAACAAACAAACAAACAAACGGTTAGCAACTGACGAGGCATTCTAATGACAAGAGAAAATGGAGACCAAAGAGAACCAGTTACAACATCACTATCAGGATGCAAAGAGGTTGCAGGATGAAGAGAGGTGGAGGTAACACGAAGCAAGACACGAATCCGTCGATGCGGAGTGACAAACGGGCAGCAGCAGGGCAAAGGAGGGGCACGGACCCGTCAATGCCGGGAGGCATGTGGAGGTCGAGGAGCAGCAGGTGGATGGGCGGGGAGGGCGTGGCAGAGGAGAGCGACTGTTGAGGCGCCTCAAGAGCAGAGGAGAGCGCTTGCAGCGCCTCCTCCCCGGAGGGCAGCAGCAGCACGTGCGCCCCGTAGCCCTGCAGCGTTCTGCGCGCCACCATGCGGTTCACCGCGTTGTCATCCACCACCGCCACCCCCCGCCCCGCCACCACCGCCCGCACCACCCGCTCCGCCTCCCCCACGGCCCTCTCTATCTCGGCTTGTGGAAACGTGTGAGCATGCACCAGTGCACGTGCCCCTTCTGCTGCTGGCCGCTGCTGAGGCAGAGCCGCAGCGCCACTGGGAGGCCCCTCCTCCAATCCTCTCTCTCGCGCCTCAGCAGCGCCCCCTGGCTCGTCAGCTTCCTCCCCAACTTTTGTGCTGCTGGCGTCCTCCCCTCCCCCCAGGGGCAGCGCCAGCAGAATGGTGGTGCCTGTGGAGGCGTCTGACAGCACTGCCATGCCCCCCCGCATCTCCGCCACCTGCCGGGCGAGTGGGGGTGGTCGGAAGAGAAGGGGGTGCGGGAGTGATGGAGTGAACAGCACTGCCATGCCATGCCCCCCCACATCTCCGCCACCTGTGTTGCAGAGAAAAGGTAGGACAGGAAGGGGCAAAGGCAGGGGAGGGGGTAAAGGAAGAGGATTGATATGAATAAAGGTAAGTCAGAAACACGAGAATGTTTAATAATCAAGCGTGTAGAGGCATGTATGGATAACAGAGCAGGAGGAAAGATACGAATACGGCAATTGATAGGGAAGGTAATACGACTAGTGTTAAAGAAAACCTTCTTTTAAACATGTTGCGAAATATATTGGCGCCAAATATATTGGCCGTTATCGAATGCGAACATGCCACGAATATCACACTTCATGCTTTATTTGGAATAAACGGTCGCATTCCTATATGAGCCTAGGTCTCACCTTCACGATGGTTTCATGTTACGAAGGTTCAGCCTGTCGACATGAACCTTCGACACTACTCTACATGTTCAGTGTTGTGTCGAATGTTCAGCCTTTCGAATATTTGTCAAGTGCTAAGGCGAGGACGAATATGTGATTGAACAAATGTATGGCTGTTTGTGCGAATAAGTATGAATACCACGCAAGTGAATACAATGCTGGAGCAGATTGTGTGTACGGCAAGTACAAAATCGGACGTCCCGAAATTTGAACATCAGATAGTCGTGATTTGACTTACAAAACAATCCGATTCGTTTAGGGAGGCACTCACAAGGGAGATCGAGACACTCACAAGGGAGATCGAGCAGGAAGCAGGAAGCGAACGGGGTAGGGGCGTCCAGCGGGGGCCAGCAGCTGCATTGCGATCGCGGTGGCTGCTTTGGAAGAGAGATTGAGGCACTTACAAGGGAGGTGAGCTGAGGAGCTTACAAGGGAGGTGGAGAGCAGGAAGCGAACAGGGTAGGGCGTCCAGCGGGGGCCTGCAGCTGCCTTGCGATCGCGCTGCAACGGATCCCACACGCTGCGCTCCCTCTGCCGCCACGACGCCAACCTCCCCAGGCCCTTCCATGAATCTGCCCTCCCCAGGCCCTTCAGAGAATCCGCCCTCCCGAACGACCGTATTCTCTCCTGCCACATCGCATCCAAGGACAGGAATGACTCGCAAATTAAATCCAAGTGGAAAAGTGACGCCAACCTTCCCATGCACTTCCGTGAATCTGCCCTCCCCAGGCCCTTCCGTGAGTCCGCCCTCCCGAACGACCGTATTCTCTCCTGCGACAGCAACCAGATTGAAATCAGGAATGAGCAAATCAGATTCATGCAGCACGCTGTGGGTCTCGACTTTTGAGACGTCTCAAAAGCAAATCAGATTCATCCAGCACGCTGTGGGTCTCGGATGACCCGTGAGCGCACCAGAGCAGGCCGGTGTATGTATGGTGATGAATGGAGCGGGAACAGACCACCGAATTACATCCGTTATTCAGACTCCAAGACCACTTTGCACGTACTCAGGTTCCAAGAAAAGCACGAACAACCATTTGACCTGTACTAAAAGAAAACATTGCGAGCCTGAAGCAACACACCAGATAGACAGGTGCTTTTGCTCAACTCTAAAGGCAGCAACACGAGCCTGAAGCACAACACCAGACATGTGTTCTTGCTCAACCATAAATGCAACAATGCAAGCCTGAAGCAGCAAATGGTTCTTGCGCAACAATGCACCATATGTGGTGCATTGTTGCGCAACACCAGGCATTTGCAACAATGCAAGCCTGAAGCAGCAAATTAGATACTCACCATGACTCTTGGATGCCCATTGCCGTGCATGTCGTGCGGCGGGAGACAAGCAAGGCCATGTGGGTCCAGCAACCCCCACAGCTCCTCGGGTGGTATACCACCGCCCGTGTCTTCACACGCCACCACCACTATCCACTCGCCCTCCTCCCTCACCGCACACGCCCCCTCCACCCACTCCCTCACCTCCTCCTCCAACCGCCCATCCCCACCCTGCCTCTCCTCTGCACTGCCCATGCTGTCTCTGCTGCACGCCTTCCCACCCCCATTACCCACGGGCCCCCCGTGGCTAGCTAGGTGGCGCTGGGGAAGGCAGAGCAGGCGTGTGGGCGGAGGGAAGCGGCGCACGCAGCCGGCCAGCTCCTGCCATGATGAGGGCGCCGGTGGAGGCTCAGAGGAAGCTTGTGTGGCGCCCGTGGGAGCAGCGGGTGGAGGAGGAGGCCTTGTTGCGGTCGGTGCTTGCGAGTGGTGAGAAGGGAGAGGGAAGCGCCGAACACAGCCGGCCAGCTCCTGCCATGGTGAGGGCGCCGGTGGAGGCTCAGAGGAAGCTTGTGTGGCGCCCGTGGGAGCATTGGTTGGAGGAGGAGGCGAGCTGACGGTATGTGGAGGAGGGATGCACCAGAGTCGGATGGCTATGTGGCCCGCTGCCGTGTTGTTCATGGCACTCGCTGCCGGAGGGAAATGTGGAAATGTGTTGTTCAATGCAATGCGTGGAAGAATAGCAGCTTAATGCCATCAGCAGGGTTCCTTTGCATCATTGCCTGGTCTCTTCTCAACTCGTCTGAACTACCCCCCTAACTATCAGCCAGCTTTTCATCCCCCTCGTGTGCCCTTTGTCTAATCTTCTCCTTCCCTCTGCCCCCTCCTTTAAAAATGTAAAATGCACCACCGAAGTCATCACAGGCCCTTATCGTGGATTTCCTCAGGACACTACCAGTCGCTTCTTACCCCCACGTCATCTCAGGACAAAAGAGTAATCCCCATCTCAGTCCTCTCTCCCACGTTCTCCACTTTCTTCAGGTTGTTTAGTTCCTAAACACGCTCTCCTTGAGATCCTAGCCTCTACATGCACGTAACAGAAGCAAGAGCCTGATATTGCGTGTGCGACGATAACCAACCCATAACCCCATAAAAGAAAACACCAAACCAAATTAGTCTGTGAAAAAAGATGGTAATTGTTTGACGGGCCATCTTACAGTATTATAGCGAACAACTCACCGACAAGTTCAGCCATGACTTGCAAGAGGCGACTTGGATCACCGATCAATGTTTCTGGAACACTCTCGTCCACATGGACTGTCACTGCATTCAACAAAAACAATAAAACATTAAAAAAAAACAAAGAAACAAACACTGAGACCATGATACACACGAAGTTTAAAAAGCCAGGAGAAGAGAGATCCATTTGCACAATCATACCTTGCAGATTCTTCCCCGGTTTGGCAGTTGCAGTCGCCTCGCTCACAATGCGGCGCAGGCAGCAGGGGAGAGTCTCGAGCTGCAGCCTGCCGGCCTGCAGCTTGGCGAGGTCTAACACTCGGTTGATGAGCTCCACCGTCTCGCCCGCACACGCCCTCGCCACCCGCAGGTCCTCCTGCTGCCACTCCTCCAATGGCGAATCCAACAATTCCTCGATCATGCCTGCCGGTGGGAAAGAGGCACACCACGAAAAGAGGTTCTCAGCAAAGGATTGCATGCGCATTGTGGGTAGAAACACCTGGAAAAAAAATGGCATTACGTAACTTCTGGTGCAATGCATGTGTGCATGCTCTCACCCACCCACCATGCCACGCTCTCACCCATCATCCCATGCTCTCCCTCACCCGTCATGCCATGCTCTCACTCACCCTTTAATGCCATGCTCTCTCTCACCCTAATGACATGCTCTCTCTCACCCATCATGCCATGCTCCCATCCCATGTACCATGTCATGTTATGCCATGCTCTCACCCATCATCCCATGCTCTCTCACCCATCATCCCATGCTCTCTCACCCATCATGCCATGCTCTCTCACCCATCATGCCATGCTCTCTCACCCATCATGCCATGCTCTCTCACCCATAATCCCATGCTCTCTCACCCATCATGCCATGCCCTCACTCACCCATCATGCCAATGATTGGGGTGCGCAGCTCATGCGACGTGCTGGCCACCGCCTCACTCTTGGACCGTTCAGCTCTCTCCAAGATGGCCGTGCACAGCTGAATCTCCTTCACATCTGCTTGTAAACTTCTCTTCTTCCGAACCAGTACTGCAATCACGGTGGACAGCAGCACCGCCACTAGCAGCACCAGCAGACCCAGCAGCATGGGAGCGTACACGAGGTCCCACTTGGGGTAGGGCCCCTCAAACCTGCACATTGGGATATGGAAATCCATGTGAAGTGAAGGAGACATACACACTTCATGTGAAGGAGACACCAGCAGCACCAGCAGGCCCAGCAGCATGGGAGCGTACACGAAGTCCCATTTGGGGTAGGCGCCCTCAAACCTGCACATTGGGTTGGCATTCATGTAAACTTCATGTAATGAGACATTAGCAGCACCTGTTGACGGGAGCTGGCCTCGCTTGGGTGGGGTTGGGTTAGTGGGAGATGCAGTGGGCGCCGCTGACTTAGGCGAGCAGGTCGACGAAGTTGGTCGACCTGCGGGGACCACTGTGAAGCCGCCGACGTGGGAAGCCGGCGGCCGACTTCAGCCGGGGTGGTCGACGAAGGAAGTCGCCGACCGGAGGGCGCTGGCTTGTGGACGCCGACCTGCGGGGATCCGACCTGGTAAAGTCAGCTGGTGGCCGTCGACCTGACCGGTCTACGAGCACTACAGCAGTTGGCGGGTTTAGGCCGCCCAAGTCAACACCGATTTGGCGGTTTCCCCGTCGACCAAGTAATCAGGGCAACAAGGTTCTGCGGGGGTGCGCGACCGTCGCCCAGGTGGTTTTGGCGACACCGACCTCGGGCTAGTATATCGAGGTCGACGTGACTCTTCAGGCGCATCCGTCGGCATGTGGCCGACTTGGCACCTGCGCAACGATCGTGGTGGTGCGCAACGTGCACAACGTCTACAAGCACTTGCGAAGTAGGTGCGCGCATGTGCGCTAGTATCACCTGCGGTTGCAACGCTGGCAGGCCGCTGTGCAGCAGCGTTGGCAAGCCGCCTTGGTGCAGCGTTGGCAAGCCGCCGACTTGCTCTGTTGGCATGCTGCCTTTCTGCAACGCTGGCGCGGTGCCAACCTGCAGTGCTGGCATGCCGCCGACTTTGCTGTGCTGTCGGTTGACCTGCATGTGTGCTAGCAAATCTTACATCTGATGTAGTCATTGTTGCCATTGGTTTTGCTACCATAGTTCTCAACTCTTGCTAGTGAAACTCTTGCCGTTTTGCCCTGTGAACACGCAAGTGCTAGAGAACGCAAGAAACGCTACGATCTCTCGTACCACCCGTGCCTTCCCCCGTAGTCCAGCTCCCAGTGTAGAGTAGGCACGAGCAGGAGGCCCACGCGGGTCGGGCCGGCCCGACCCGACTCGTGATTTTGCCCGGGTAGGGTCAGGGGTTTCAATAGCCTGCCTCGGGCGGGTCGGCCCGACCCGGCCCGGCCTAAAACTCGACCCGAGTAGGAAACTCGGGCCGGGCTTTAGGCCCGTGCCGACCCGACCCGTATTCGAGTCAGGAACTGGGAACTCGGGTCGGGTCAGGCCCGACCTGGTTTCGACTTTAGAGAAAAGCCTAACATTAGTCCCGCGGAACCTACCTAACTTCACTTCGACATCCTAGGGTTGGACTAAGCTCAATGTCGTGAGCTGTGAAATCGCATTGGGGGGTTGGGTTGTGTAGAGATCCAATGCGGTGACGAGTAGTAAGTGGCGGCAAATTGGTTGGAATTTTGTGTTTCAACAAATTTCACGGGGAGGAGGGGGTTCCTCGCTTCCTCACAACGAAATTAAGTTGACCAGCAGAATTGTCGATCTGCGCGGATCGGCAGGCAAAATCGCCGATCTGTGCAGATCGGCGGGCGAAATCGCCGATTTGCGCAGATTGGTGGGCGAAAGTGCCGATTTGTGCAGGGGGCGGGCGGAGGCGGGTTTTCCTGACCCGACCCGACCCGACCCGAGATCGGGTCAGGGTATTCAACACCCTGGGGCCTGGCCCGAGGCTGGCCCGACCCGACCCGAAAACCCGCTTGGCCCGGCCAAGTCATGTCGGACCGGGGCAAATGCTCATGCATAGTGTAGAGTGACTCTCCGCAGCACCAGCAGGCCCAATAGCAAGGGAGCATAGCCCACGTCCCACATAAGGGGAGGAACCTGAAACCTACAATTTTGAAAAGCAGGTGAATAAGGCACCCTTTAGCAATGCAAAACAATACAGTTTCCGTGATATACGGACCAATTTGTATGGGCAAAAAAAAAAAAAAAAAAAAACTACCCTTTTTCCTGTTAGACAACTCAGGTCACAATAAAATTGAGGGTGTGGGGGTAAACTATTTTTTTTACCATGGCCACAAAGAAATCATGTGTGAAAGGGTCTGAGGTTTTAGCAAATATGTATATAACTAGATAAATAAAACTCCACCCTTGGTTGGAAAATACGCGTTTCTCGTTTAATACGCTAGTGTTTATCCGCTAGCATATAAACGTCGAACGCTTCTTGGGAGTCTTCCTGTACGCAGTGAATACGCAGGCCCGGGCACCTAAAAAAAATTCCCCAAGCAGTTTGTTAGGTTAGGAGCGGGGGATGGGCGAGGTGCAAAGCACGAAGTTGGTGCCCGCAGTCTAGTCATACTCGTCGATAGAATGAGGTCGGCGAGATCGAGATGAAATGAAAACTAGAAATATCGAGATTAGGGCTGACTGCCTGGTAAGCACCGTGGGGTTTGTTGGGGGGGTGGATTTGGACTTGTTGGAGTTCGTTGATGGTATGGGTTCCAGTGCGGTACTAATATGAGATTCAACATTTGGATTCCCAGACATGCCTCCAAACTTTGAAGTCACATTTCCGCTTGCCTGGACCACCGATTAGCATTTCGACTTCCGCGAAATGCTCACCAAGAAATTCCGCACCTATTCCGCATTTTTTTTTCCGAGCAGCCCTAAAAACAATTTGACTGCGTATTGCGTATTCCTTAGCGGATAGCGTATAGCGTTTAAACGCAAGCATATATACGCGATACGCTTGAGGCTCTGAGAGTATACTCCAACTTAGACTCCACCTCCTCTCTGCTCGCTCAATTTCACTATCAATGTGGTCCCATGGTTGGTGCCCCCCGGTTTGAAATTATATGCCGTATAAAACAATTATTCATTATTATTTTTTCCAAATAATCTGTTCGGGTCGACCCGAACCAAACTCAGGTAGACCGACCCAAACCATTCCAATCGTCGATCCTCGCGGATCGGCGTATTTGGCTGCCAAACCCACGCATGTTGGCGATTTTACACGCCAACTTGCACAAATCGGAGCGATTTTGTCCACTGGTCCGCACTGACCGGACTTGTTTCTGTTAGAAAACAAGAAGTTGTTTCAAGTAATAAGCCAGGAGGCTCTATATTACAAGCCAGGAGGAAGAGAGGAGTGTAAAAGAAGCTAAGGACGCATCACAAATGACACATCGATCCTGCAAGGGATCGATGTGTGAGTGTACAGTAGCTTCGCAATGTCGTAAATGCTAGTGTATCCGTGTTTCGCTAGTTTTCGCGTAAACTCATGACACGTTAAGATCGTCCAAAATCGACCCGCTACGGTACTGGAAACCCACCACAAGCATTCAAACTCTCATAAACGGTACTAGCTCCGCCAAAAATGGATCCTGAGGACGATCGTGTCCCCTGCAGTTTAGAACACCGTTGTGGCGATAGATGCTCACAATAACGATGTGTGGTCCCGATCCTCGGCCGGTGTGACAATTGTGAGGCGTCCTAGCCCTATTGGCCACTAAGTTGGCCAATGGTGAGGATGCTTGTAGCACAAGCAACCATATTTGTGAGTTGGTTGGGATTGGTGGGGGTAAGGACCAAGGTTGGCAAGTGCCAACCAAAGGGCAAGGACCACATCCAATCTTGACCAACCACAAGTTGTGGTTGGAGGGTACACCCATCAATCCCCCAATAGAATAAATGACGAGACTACAATCTAGCTTATGGATGATGTATGAAGTATAAGATTACAACAGTTTCCACTATTCACGACCCCAATCTGTGTCAGGTGAGCCCGAACAGGCGGGCCAGTAATACCCGACTCAAAAGCTGAATCCGGGTCTCGGGTCGACCCGACCCGAGCCCTATGGGCTGACCCAAGACCCTCGGGTCAGATGCATGCGACCCAACCCCGACCAAAAAGAACCAGACCGGGTCGAGTAGAACGCCCACCCGACCCGACCTGGCAATTTGCTCGTGTCTAAGAACATTGTGATTATAACGAATTGTGAGTTTGAACCGAACTCGAATATGTTTGATTCGAACCTGTTCAGGTTCAGGTCAAACACTCACTTGTTCAATTTCTGTGGTCGAACTTTGTACATTCCATTTTCCCTAACAGTTTGGCTCGACCTTCTATGCGTGCCTACGCATGCCCAATTCCCTACTCATGATTGCAACCTGCAATGTATACTTACCCGCAATGTGCTTCGAATGTGCGTCCAAATGCGTTCTCAGGAAAAGGCTCCAGATGCTCGGGAGGCACAACCGTAGGCGTGGGCAGCACAAATGGGAAGGCAGAACGGCTTTCCAGCTGTGGCTCTTTTGGGCCATATATTTGCTTCAGCACGCCTGCGTCCGTGTTGTCGTACATGGCAAATGAGTATGAGCTGCTGCTTGCAAAAAGGAGAGAAAAGAACAAGCAAGCCAGTGTGAGATGTAGAATCACAAACATGTTGAGCAGGGGACAAAATAGAGATTCCACAAACAAAAATCACGCAACAAGAGCAGAATAGCAGTAAAATAATTTTGGAGATTTGGGGTTTTCGAGGTTCGTGATAGGGGCGAACATTGCATGTTTGGGGCGAACCGTTACTCATGCCTCAAGAACTCACCAGTTTCAAGCATGTGCAATAATTCTCGGGCCATCATCTCAAGATGCACCACACCGGCCCACGCAATGCTAATGCTGTTTTGGATTTGTTGCAAAGACGCACTGGCTGGCAGAGGATGGCGGAAGATGGGGATGAGAAACACTGCAAGGAAAGCCGGGAGGGGAGGGGAAGATGCACTGAACGGTTGAACGGCGAGTCCGTTCCTTTCTTTCAAAAGTATTCTCTAGAGACCTGCTAATATTGTTGCACTGAAGGCATGGCAGACTTGATCAGACCACTTGTGGTGACTGATAGAATGCATGGTCAGGGGGGTCATCTGATAAAGAACAAGGGCATTCTGGCCTATGTTGCAAAGCACATGATCATAAGACCTAGTGGCACCCCTTTGAAACGCGCCTTGCAATGGAGTCCCGATACCGAGTGGGGGCCTTATAGCAGCCAGTAGAATGCAAGAGTAAGGGCAAGAAGGAATACTCTGCAGAGGGATGAACATTCAAACACACACGATGTATGACAATCTCCTGTTCCAGACCACACTTTTGCAAACATAGGACGAAGCAGGGATGACACTAGAAAGTTGAAACACCGAGAGAGTGGGAGAGTTAGGGCACAGAGGAAAGAGGAGACCACGAACCAATTGCCACGTATCCGGGTCCAGTAGAGAGAGGAGCACCCGCGACAGTCTGCCCTTTTAACAGGTTGGTGCGGAGGTCCAGAGGGACGAGAGGAAAGAAGTCGGTGAAGGGCTGCACTGGAAAGTCAGGGTTGATGCTGCCGTACACGTTCACTCCATACAGATCCTTCTTTGGGGCGGGGAGGCCCAGCACTGACTGGATTGGATGCCCTATGATGCTCTCCACTAGAGGCCTGGAGTGCAGGGAGCGGGAGGGGAGGAGCAGGGAACGGTGGGGTAGATGCTGCCATACACGTTCACTCCATCAGATGCTTCCTTGGGGCGGGCAGGCCCAGCACTGAGCGGATTGGATGGCCTATGATGCTCTCTACCAGGGGACTGCAGGGAGGGGAGGAGAGAAGAAGTGTAAGTGTAATGCAATGAGCCCAGTGCCACTGCCACTGCCCAACGCATGCAATGAGCCCATTGCTGATGCCTGCCTAGGGAGGGGTCAACGTGCCCCCGAGGTGGAGAGCACGAGGTGGAGAACGAGGTGGAGAGCACGAGGTGGAGAACGAGGTGGAGAGCACGAGGTGGAGAACGAGGTGGAGAGCACGAGGTGGAGAGCACGAGGTGGAGAACGAGGTGGAGAGCACGAGGTGGAGAACGAGGTGGAGAACGAGGTGGAGAGCACGAGGTGGAGAACGAGGTGGAGAGCACGAGGTGGAGAACGAGGTGGAGAGCACGAGGTGGAGAACGAGGTGGAGAGCACGAGGTGGAGAACGAGGTGGAGAGCACGAGGTGGAGAACGAGGTGGAGAGCACGAGGTGGAGAACGAGGTGGAGAGCACGAGGTGGAGAACGAGGTGGAGAGCACGAGGTGGAGAACGAGGTGGAGAGCACGAGGTGGAGAACGAGGTGGAGAGCACGAGGTGGAGAACGAGGTGGAGAACGAGGTGGAGAGCACGAGGTGGAGAACGAGGTGGAGAGCACGAGGTGGAGAACGAGGTGGAGAGCACGAGGTGGAGAACGAGGTGGAGAACGAGGTGGAGAGCACAAGGTGGAGAACGAGGTGGAGAGCACGAGGTGGAGAACGAGGTGGAGAGCACGACCCTAGGAATGACCTCCATTGAGACGCCTCTCATGAGAGGTCACATGGGGGTCCTCATACGCGAGGAGGGGCTCACATGAGTCATATGAAGTGGTGTAAGTGCGATGCCACAGGTCAGCATGTGTCAAGCAGTGCTGGGAGGGTGGGTCCGTAGTGCCTGCCAGGCTCGCACCAGTGCTACTCATTCACCGCCTTGATTTCACCCTCACAGGCTTGGATTGGAAGTTGGAACCCCAGCAGATGCATGCTTGGATCGGAGCCCTGGCAGGCTCATGTGTCAAGCAGTGCTGGGAGGGTGGGTCCGTAGTGCCTGCCAGCCAGGCTCGCACCAGTGCTACTCATTCACAACCCTGATTGCACCCTGACAGGCTTGGATTAGAACCCCAGCAGATGCATGCTTTCATAGGAACCCGTGGATCTCACCTGTCTTGGTCGCTGACGATCATGAGGATGGTGCCCGTGCTGAAGTTGCCGATCACGTCCACCTGCAGGTTGTAGTCAGACATCGAGTTGTTGTTCACACACCCCGCCAGCCCCCAGTAGCTCAGGTTGCTGCTGCTGCGCGGCCCGAAGTGCCCCAGAACGCTTACCAGCCCGATTGCCTCCTGCAGTGCAGAGTGAGGCGGGCGACATAAGGAGGGGTTGTAGGGGGAAGGGTTTAAGGGGGGAGGCGGGGCGGGGATGGGGGGGGGGGGGGGATGGGGGATGTTGCTGCTGCTGCGTGCCCAAAGTGTCCCCAAGGCGGTGGGGAGGGTTCCAGCCCAGCCCGATTGTCTCCTGCAGCGTGACACCGGAGGTGGGAGATGCGAGGATTGGGAGGGGTGGGGGAGGAGGAGAGATGAGAAGGAGGGACGGGTCACGGGACGGATGGGGACGGGTCATGGGAGGGTTGGAGGGACGGAGGAAAGGAAAGTGGGTATGGGGAAACAATGGGATCGGTTGCAGGAGGGAGGGCGGCGGCGAGCGGTGCGTGGGTCGGTTGGGGAGGGAGGAGCGGGAAATAAAAGGGTAAGCAAAGTGCAGCGCATGCGGATGGGGTAAGAGCAATGCGTGCATGCGGATGGGGTAAGAGCAATGCGTGCATGCGGATAGGGTAAGAGCAATGCGTGCATGCGGATAGGGTAAGAGTAGCAGAGGTTCCATTCTAGAAAGTGGTTTGGCAAATGATAGGTTGGGAGACCGAGTGGTTTGGCAACTGACAGACTCGGAGAATGAGAGGCTAAGTTGGGAGACTGAGTTTGAAGCTTAAGCGAAGACTGGACGATAAAAGTGCGAGCGCCCGCCACCGCGAGTGAGAAGTGGGGGGTGCAAAGGAAAAGAAAGAAACAGCATGTGAAAGCGCATGGCGGCAGGAAGACTCTGCTGCTGCAGACGGACGTGGAGAGGCTGAGAAGGTGAGACTGCGAAGGCGAGACTGAGAAGGGGAGACTGCGAAGGTGAGACTGCGAAGGTGAGACTGCGAAGGGGAGACTGAGACGGGGAGACTGCGCAGGCGAGACTGAGAAGGGGAGACTGCGAAGGTGAGACTGAGAAGGTGAGACTGCGAAAGGGAGACTGAGACGGGGAGACTGCGCAGGCGAGACTGAGAAGAGGAGCATCTGCAAAATCGTCTCACCCCAACCTAACCCAAGACGAGAAGGGGAGATCACACGAGCGGCAATTGTGGTTGGGCGGGTGAGAGGCGGGTGCGAAGCTTAAGGAGGGAGAGACGCAAGCGGGTGCCACGCATTTCTGTATAACGTCTCGCTAGGCCACTGGGTCAGAACGGGGGTTATTCGCGAATGCCTCTAAACCCATATGCCAATCCAGTCCACAGACGTTCCATTCTGAGACCCATATGTAAACCCAAAGTTTGGGTCGTTTGGTTTTACTGGGTACTGAAGAAAAAGTCACCACCGTTGAGGTGTTGGAGGAAGGAAGAGAGCGGGCAAGGGAAGGCAAGGTCCGACTGCTTGGGCTAGGGGTAGTGAATCGCGTGCGCGTGTGCTGCGATGATCTGGACGAGCGAGTGTCGTCGCGAGAGGCGTCCCGGGGTCGGATCATCATGACTCTGCGCGATTCTGAATTCGCGCGAGGGAAAGTAACCCTAGGGCGAAGGCAGCCCTCGCCGTGGCCCTGCCCGCGACGACCTAGTAACCCTCTCGCGCTGCCCCGACGGCGAGGGCCCGGCGAAATCCTGGTGATCCCCTCGGGACCCTTGGCCATTTCGCGACCCGCTGGCGTGAGGACACGTGTATGCCCAGGGACGACGCTGCATGCCAGGCCCGTGTGACGCTGCATGCCACCAGACCCCACGCCGACCGAAGCGAAGGACGTGACGGAGCCGATGTGGCTCGGCGTCAGACGAGCATGCGATTGGACGAGGTGCTGCTCATCGTTCCGAGCCACATAGGCCTCTGGCCCGGTTGTGGGCACCACCTTGGTCCGCATCCGTCGTGCCTTATCTTTGTGGACGGAGTCACCGACGCCTCATTTTGCTTGAAGGCTAAAATGTGGTTTGTTTAAAGGTTTGTCAACGGTCAGATGGGCTCCTAGTATAGCAGCGATTTACTTGGCGGGTCGCCGGCTCACCTGCGCGCGCGCGAAATGGACGACGCGAGGGGAGAATTTGCACGGCTTATCGCGCGTACCTGCGCGCGGGAGATGGACGATCGGATGTCCTGCTGGAGGTATCGCACGCGCGTGCGACACCACGCTCGCATCGCCTCCTGCCGCGGATTGGCGGCCTGCGAGTGCGCGAACCACACCACCCACGCGCACAGCCCCGCCCATCCCGCCACCCACGCCGCCAACAGCAGCGTCCTCGCGACACCCGGCGGCAGGCGGGCCGGGGAGAAACGATGCGCCTGCGACGACCGCATGCGGCGCGCGGCGGAAGCAGGCGCTTCTACTAACGTGTGCGGAACGGGGAACGGGTGCGTCACAGCTGAGGACAAACACCTAAGCACGCTGAGGGCGGGTCTTTCTCGTTCGTTTGCATGCATGCGGCGATTCAGTGAGATGTCACACTTTGTCCATTGGTCGGGTCAATGTTCAGACTGGCCGGGATGGGTAACAAAGTCGAGCTGAAAATTACCCGCTCTAAGGAGGTGAGGATCCTAGATCAGACAGAATGCTGGCAGGGATAGTTTGAGCTGCCACTGTTTTGGTGGGGGTTAATTACGTGCCCGGCCAGGCCAGCGTGAGTGAGTGACAAAAACGAATTGATGCTGAATGCTGTAAAGGCATGTCCGAAGTGCCTAATCACATCCAACCCACCACGTCCATCCATCTTCCGACGGACGTCGGTGGCGGACGGAGAAGGTTGACGAATGTTGGTGCACTTACGACAAAAGTTCCGAAATCGGGACTTTTTTACGACAGTCGAGTTCGAGTTTGATTCGGTAGAACCGACCATCGCAGCACATTTCGCCTTGGTTTTCCGTGTTCGCAGCACATTTCGCCTTTGTTTTCCGTGTTCGCAGCACATTTCGCCTTGGTTTCCAAGTAGGCAGCACATTTCGGCTTGGGAGCCCGAGTTTACTGTTGCCAGCACCCTCCACTGTTCTGATTGTGTGGTGCTGGATGTCGACGGCTGTCAAGGCTGGAATAAGGGCGTGTCGTAAAAGTTCACTTGAATACGGTGGATGCGTTTCTGTGCGTTTCGGGAGCGTTTCGTCTTATGTTCTCTACGTTTGTGTTGGGTTCTATAGCGAGAACGAACTCTTATGACACGCCCTAAGTATGGAATGGTAGGTTGATACTATTTTTGGGTTGCGTAGCAACCTTATACATTCGTTTTCACTTTTCGGTTGACTGATGTGAACAGTGATTCTCTTCTCAAAATGAAGAAAAAAGCACTGTTCACATAAGTTACCCGAAAAATGGAAACAAATGTGTCCAATCATTCCATTATCGTCGATAAGGCGAATGGAACAATTGGACAATCTCTTGGCACAAATGACATAACGATAAGAAACGCACTCATAGGCAAACTTCTACCAGTGGAAAAAAAAAAACATGCAAAATTGTACGAGGAAAATACAAAACAAACAAACAAACAATATGTGAATATTTTGAAGTGAATACTATAATGCATTCATGTTGCAACATGGATTGATATGGTACGGAAGAGGCGAGTAAAGCTGCCCCACCGACGATCACAACCCACGTTGCATACATGAGGCACTTAGCACCACACCCCAAAGCAGTCACAAACGACAGCACACTAACTTGTACAAAAACGAGGGACAACAGTTGTGAATGCTTCGAAGCTAGTGCTAAAATGCATCATTGATGCAACTGCGATTGATCTGGTATGGAAGAGGCAAGCAAAGCTGCCCCACCAACGATCACAACCCCAATTGCATACACGAGGCACTTAGCACTCACCCCGAAACAGACACAAACAACACTACATACATGTACGCACACACATACAAGCTCACACATACGCAGACAGAAAAAAAAACGCAGAAACATATAGCTAATACTAAGCATGCAAGCATAGGCAATGAAGTTCACCAAAGCATAAGCCATCACTAACTTGTCCCCCATTCCCCTCCCTACCCCCCTCCCTGATCTCCCTTCCCCTCCTTCCCCACCCAACCCCCCCTTTGCTCTCCACAATAAACAATGATTGCAGCTCAAACTTCCTGCACAGGAAAGAAAAAAACAGCAAATGCAGCTCTCACTCCCTGCACACAGTGACACACAAGCAAACAAGCACAGATACCATAATAAACACGCAACCATCCAGATGAAATTCAGAAGTGCATAAATCGCCGCTAGCCTATTCCCCTTTACCCTCCCTACACCCCTCCGTCCCTCCTTCCCTCATCTCCCTCCCACTCCCTCCCTCATCTCCCTCCCACTCCCTCCCTCATCTCCCTTCTCAGCTCACACGCCCTGCGCAAGCAAAAACAGGGAAGTCAACATCTTAGAAGCCGGCACCCTAAGCACTAGGGCAGAAAGCGACACGCGTTTGCATAAGTAGTTCGCATAAGCGACACACACTAGTTCATGAGCACGTTGCAGCGTGCTCATGAAGCTCTCTCATGCGCTCTCTCACGCACTCTCTCACGCACTTTCTCACGCGCTCTCTCACGGGCTCTTTCACGGGCTCTCACTAACTCTCTCACGCATTCTCTCACGCGCTCTCTCACGGGCTCTCTCACGCGCTCTCACTCGCTCTCTCACGCGCTCTCTCACGCGATCTCTCACGTGCTCTCTCACGCGCTCTCAATTGCGCCCTCTCATGCTCTCTCTCACTTGCCCCCTCGCGCGCTCTCTCTCACGCTCACTCACACGCTCTCTCACATACTCTCTCACGCGCACTCTCACGCGCTCTCGCACACGCACTCTCACGCGCTCTCTCATGCTCTATCTCACGCGCTACCTCACGCACTCTTTCATGCGCTCTCTCACGCGTTCTCTATCGCGCCCTCTCATGCTCTCTCTCACTCACTCCCTCGTGCGCTCTCTCGCGCTCTCTCACGCGCTCTCTCACGCGCTCTCTCACGCGCTCTCTCACGCGCACTCTCACGCGCTCTCTCACATGCTCTCTCACGCGCTCTCTCACGCGCTCTCTCACGCGCTCACTCACGCGCTCACTCACGCGCTCTCTCGCGCGCACACTCACGCGCTCTCTTACATGCTCTCTCACGCGCTCTCTCGCGCGCTCTCTCATACGCTCTCTCACGCGCACTCTCATGCGCTCTCCCACGCGCACTCTCATGCGCTCTCTCACGTGCTCTCTCACGCGCTCTCTCACGCGCTCTCACACGCACTCTCACGCGCACTCTCACGCGCACTCTCACGCGCACTCTCACGCGCACTCTCACACACACTCTCATGCGCTATAACCCGCTCTCTCACACGCTCTCACACGCGCTCTCTCACGCGCTCTCTCCCACGCTCTCCCTCACGCGCTCTCTCACGCGCACTCTCACGCGCTCTCTCATGTGCACCCTCACACGCTCTCTCACGCGCACGCGGACTCTCACGCGCTCTCTCACGCGCACTCGAACTCTCACGCGCTCTCTCGCGCGCTCTCTCACGCGCACTCTCCTGAGCGTTCGCTCCCGCGCACACGCTCTCCCTCGAGCTCCGTCTCTCCTTTTCTTCAAATGAAAGTGCAATGCAAGAGGAGACCAATCGACAGACAAGATGTACACATAGAGCAAAAAAAAAAGGGAGGGGGGGAGGGTGGGGGAGGGGGGGGCGGACATTTGAGAAGGGGGAGGGAGGATGAAAGGACCGGGAACGCACCTGATAATCATGGTGCCTCAGAAAACAATCCGCGCTGGTGCACCAAACCGCGCTCGCGCACCGACTTGCGCTCGCGCACCAACTCGCGCTTGCGCTCGTGTACTTGTCGCTGGAGGCGACGGCGGGGAGGGAAGGAGAGGCTATGGCGGGGAGGGAAGGAGAGGCGACGGCGGGGAGGGAAGCAGAGGCGACGGCGGGGAGGGAAGGAGAGGCGATAGCGGGGAGGGAAGGAGAGGCGACGGGGAGGCGGGAGTGAGAGGCGACGACGGGGTGTGAGGTGGCGGCGAGGAGGGAAGGAGAGGAGAGGGCGGGGAGGGAAGGAGAGGCGACGGCGGTGAGGGAAGGAGAGGCGACGGCGGGGAGGGAAGCAGAGGCGACGGCGGGGAGGGAAGTAGAGGCGACGGCGGTGAGGGATGGAGAGGCGACGACGGGAAGGGAAGGAGAGGCGACGGCGGGGAGGGAAGGAGAGGCGACGGCGGGGAGGGAAGGAGAGGCGACGGCGGGGAGGGAAGCAGAGGAGACGGCGGGGAGGGAAGGAGAGGCGACGGCGGTGAGGGAAGGAGAGGCGACGGCGGGGAGGGAAGCAGAGGCGACGGCGGGGAGGGAAGTAGAGGCGACGGCGGTGAGGGATGGAGAGGCGACGACGGGAAGGGAAGGAGAGGCGACGGCGGGGAGGGAAGGAGAGGCGACGGCGGGGAGGGAAGGAGAGGCGATAGCGGGGAGGGAAGGAGAGGCGACGGGGAGGCGGGAGTGAGAGGCGACGACGGGGTGTGAGGTGGCGGCGGGATGGGAGGGAATGGCGACGGCGGGGTAGGAGGGAGGTGCGACGGGATAAGAGGGAGAGGCGACGGCTGGGTGTTGGTTAAACGCGATAGCTGGATGATAGCTAGACAGCAGGATGGGCGATGGTGGGTTGGGAGAAAATGGCAGAGAGAGCAGGTAGAGGAGGAATTCGAGGAACCAAGAGTATGACAGAGTTCGAATTAACAGCTGGGAAGGGAAACGGAACAGATGCGCACAGGAGAGAGCTGAGTAGAGCAGGTGCTCAAAATTCAAGAAACCAAGTCAGCGGAGAAATCGAGTTGACAGCGGAAGAAATGAAGAATGTGTAGCGCTGGCAAGAAAAAATTCTGCCAGAGCAAAACGAGAAAAGAAACGATTTTTTTAATAAGCGTACAGTGTTATGTTGATGGGGCGAATCGCGAGCTAGTCGCGGGCGAATTGCAAACTAATTTCGTAAGCGAATAGGAGGGTAGGGGACGATGAGGCGAATTGCACGCTGAATTCAAGGGCGAGTTTTAACAGAACCTGGGCACAGGATAATCCTAACAAAAAAACCCACACACTAGATTTGGAACTACAGTAGTATCACGTGACAACACTCGCATAACCACATATCAGAGTTGGCTGCAAATGAAGAAACCCACTAAGGGTACTTCGATATTGCAATATCAGTTGTAGGTACTTCTATTATAATAACAAATAGAATGTCAGTCCCCATATCGTTCCCTGTAAACTAGCACTCAATCGCAAGAGAGAAGAATATTACTCGTAATTTTTTTATGAGGAAGCCCGCTATAAAAAGAAAGAACATGGTTTATCGCTTCAAAGATAATATAGTGCATTTTCTGATTTATAATAACGCCTACGCAACCCTTCCGACGTTAACGTCGAGTCTTGTTCATAATCTCATAGAATTTTTAAAGCCGGAAGCCCAAATTGCACAAGTTTTAAAAGGATGACGCGAGGGGTTTTTTTCTGGTTTGGGTTTTGGCGAGTGATTCCGATTTCGGGCATTTCGTTTTTTTCGTCAAACCCAGCCAGCCCATGTATTTCGCCCTGGGGGTTGTGTCAGCACCCGAAAGTCCCAAATTGCAGGTGCGCTACTTATCAAAGCTTGCACACTGCACTTCGTCAAGTTTTAAAAGCATGACCCACGCGCCTCGCAATTTGGGACTCGGGCTTTAAGATGAACTCACGTTACACAATACGTTACTCATATTTGCTACCGTCATCGCCCGGATATAAGACATATATGTCTTATCTCGTACACGGGCAAAAATGCTTGGGTTGTCTTGTAGTTGGGACGGTTTAGGGTGTCTTATAAGTCTTATAAATGGACAAAGAACCATTTAGAAGATACCCCTTCGTTATACAATTGCCCCTAGCCCCTACACTTGCTTAACCCGTATACAAAAATAGGTGTTTTATAATGAGGCTAGCCTGTTTATAAGAGACACCCGGATAATAGACAAGCCCTGTCTACTATTCAACATGTCTACTATCCGGGTGATGACGGTAGATGCTTACTGCAAAAACTTTATGAACATCTTATGTTGTGCGATGAATAACCAACCGTCCATTGCCCCATGTACTGCTGTATGACTTGTACGGTAGGATGAAGTTAACAATGACGAATCAGCCGACCCCAAAACAAATCCGAGGGCCTAGGCACAATACTCCATATGAAGGCGCATGTGCCTAGCCTAACATAGCTTATATGTTAGGACTAGCCTAACGTAGGCCAGAGCTTATATGCGGGGTATGACTGACAGTGTATTAAGTAATTCAACACTTCCTATGTGTCGTAACATCGAATCATAAACGAGGCAAGCTACAGCGGAGCAAAGGCGAATCAACCGAGGAGGTTGACAAGTAACAGCCGGAGGTTACGCGATCAGACTACAATAGTCTGATAAAATCAGCCCTGCTGCGCACCCCCTCAAAAATGTGAGTTTTGTTATAAGCACAGGTGCGGTTATACCCGTCTTATATCCGGGCGATGACAGTAGGTCATGCATAGGAGGATGACAGCATTGAATTGAACCCCCTGGTTTGTGATCCAAAACAGGATACGAACGAAACAAACTGTCAAATGTTATTATAGGTTATTAGGCTACAGTGAGTAGCCCTCTAGGGAGTACAACCATTTTTTGGGTTGAGTACTTTTATCCCATCTTGCTAGTCCCAAACCATTCCCTTGCATTCTATTTCTAAGATGGTATGGAGCTATCAAGCTCCTAGGACCTAAATGGGCCCACCAATTTCTGTTTCTGTTTCTGTTTCTGTTTCAGAATTCAGGAGAATCAAACTAAATTATCCTGATAACATAGGCCCTGGCTGCCCTCCTTCCCAATGCCCTGCTGCTGGGATCGCGCCATCAGCGCGACCGTCGTGTCGAAATCCGCGACGGTTTCGACGGGCAGCGCGATCGATCGAAATCCGCGACGGTTTCTAAGATGGTATCACGAGTAGGTTTAGCATCCTTGCCTAGCCTAGCCTAGCTCACGCCCTAGCGCCCTCCGCGCCCTAGCGCCCTCCGTCACGCGCCCTAGCGCCCTCCACGCCCTAGCGCCTTCCGTCACGCGCCCTAGCGCCCTCCACGCCCTAGCGCCCTCCGTCACCCGCCCTAGCGCCCTCCTCGCCTTACGCGCCCTCCGTCACGCGCCCAAGCGCCCTCCGCGCCCTCCGTAACGCGCCCTCCGCGCCCTCCGTAACGCGCCCTCCGCGCCTAGCCCTCCCCTACGCGCCCTCCACGCCCTCCGTATCGCGCCTCCGCCCCAGCCCGTCGCGTAGCCCGTGCGTCCTACCCTAGCCCGTCGCGTATCCCGTGCGCCCTGCCCCAGCCCGTCGCGTAGCCCGTTCGCCTTGCCCCAGCCGTCGCGTAGCCCGTGCGCCCTACCCTAGCCCATCGCGTAGCCCGTGCGCCCTGCCCCAGCCCGCACGTCGCCCGTGCGCCCTGCCCCAGCCCGCGCGTCGCCCGTGCGCCCTGCCCCAGCTCGTCGCGTCGCCCGTGCGCCCTGCCTCAGCCCATCGCATCGCCCGTGCAGAGCAACGCGCGCCCCTGCAGTGCAGCGCGCGCCCACGTACAGGGCAGCGCGCGCCCTAGCAGAGCAGCGCGCGCTGCCCGGGCATAGCAGCGCGCGCCCCTGCCCAGGAACGCGCGCCCCAGGCCAGACATGCGCGCCCCAGCACCTCACGTACCTTCCTAGACGCCCACACCTCCTGCTAGCCGCCCACAACTCCTCCTAGCCGCCCACACCTCCTCCTAGCCGCCCACACCTCCTCCTAGCCGCCCACACCTCCTCCTAGCCGCCCACACCTCCTCCCAGCCGCCCACACCTCCTCCTAGCTGCCCACACCTCCTTCTAGCCGCCCACTGGCACCTCTCGCAGCGGCTGGCACCTCTAGCGCGCCACGGCCCATAGCAGGCCGTTCTCGGGTATTCTCACCGTCCGTTTTACCGTTCTATACCGTTCCTTCACTGGGTTCACCGTTCCGCCGCGGCTGGAGGCCGCTACTCCTAGCCTAGTTTCACCTGGCGCTCCTAGTTGTTCTCGCTCCTCGCTCGAGCCGCTCCTCGAGCCCGTAGTTTCTAGCCTGCCGTTTTTAACTCCGGCCATGTCTCACTCCAGCCGTTCCTGCTCCAGTCGCTTCTAGCTCAGTTTGCTCCGTGCTCCGGCCGTTCCTCGCCTAATTTCACCATGGCGTCCACTAGAGTTCTCCAGCAGCAAGGACAGCAGCAGCGGCAGTTTCAGCAGTGGGAACCTCAGCAGCAGTGGCGGCCTCAGCAGCAGTGGCACCCTCAGCAGCAGTGGCGCCCTCAGCAGCAGTGGCGCCCTCAGCAGCAGTGGCGCCCTTAGCAGCCGTGGGGGCCTGGTGGTTCGGGTAGCGTTGGTTGCAGCAGCGGCCCAGCTAGCTGGGGGGCTCGTTGCGGTGGTCGCGACGTCGGCCGCTGCCAGTACCAGATCCTGACTGGCTCTGGTGCTGGCACTACCTGCTGGCGTCCTGACCACTCTGCTGGCTCCTTACAGTCGCCTCGACGACCTTTACTGTGAGGCCACCGATCTGGCCCGGTCTATCTTGTAGTGGTTACCCTGTGTTTGATATGTCTATGGATGCTGTTTATTCTGTCACGTATGGGTCTCTTGGCTTGCGTGTACCTAGCTTAGGCTCTTTGCCTGTTGCTATTGTAGGTACTTGTGCTTTTAGTGTAGGTGATTGTGTAGTTACTAGTCCAGCCGTGATGACTGCTGTCGCGTCGCTCTCCTTCACGCTGGACTCAGGCGCGTCGCAGTGCTTCTTCTGCGACCACACCACTGTTCCACCTCTTTCGGCTCCAGTCCCAGTTGCCCTAGCTGATCCTAGTTCAGGACCAGCAGTTGCTCGCAGCTCAACCACTCTCCCGTGCCCGGCTGTCCCTTCTGGTTTCCTCACTGGTCTCTACATCCCCTCGTTCTCTCGGAACTTGGTGGGTGTTGGATACCTTCAGGAACGTGGGATCACAGTCACTTTTCCTTGCGCACGGGAGAACGGCGATCTGTACTGACGCTTCCACTGGGGCACTTCTTGCCACGTTCACCAGGGAGCCCCATTCAGGTCTCTTTGTTCTGTACACTACGTCCTCCCAGGTAGCAGAGTCCGGTCAGGTGACTGCGGCCCCCAAGTAGCGGAGTCCGGTTAGGTTACTGCGTCCCCTCCGGTTGCTGTGCCTAGTTAGGTTCCTGCGTCTGGTCAGGTTGCTACATCTTGCTCCTGTCGGTCTCTCGCCCTCCCGACCGTCTTGTGGCACCACCGTCTTGGCCACCCGTCGATCCCCCGCCTCCGCAGCATGGCTAGTCACAGTCTTGTCTCAGGTCTCCCGCGCGTCTTTCCGTCGCTCCCTCCCTCGCGTGCTCCACCTTGCACTCCTTGCGTCCCCGGCTGCCTGCGCGCCACTCCGCACTTCTCCTCTCTTCGTCCGGCCACTGCTCCTTTCCAGACTCTCCACTTGGACGTCTGGGGCCCTGTCCCCACACTGGGACCTGAGAGGGCGCGCTACTTTCTAGTGGTCGTTGAGGTCTTCTCTGGGTACACCACGGTGTTTCCTCTCGCGAAGAAGTCCGAGGTGACTTCTACGCTGATCCGGTGGCTTCTGGCCACTGAGGGCACTCGTGGTAGTCGTGTTCGTTGTCTCCACTCCAACCGTGGGGGTGAGTTTCACTCCGGCGTCCTTGCCGGGTTCTGCGGCGAGCAGGGCATCAGACAGTCCTGGACGCTGCCGGAGTCCCCATAGCAGAATGGGGTTGGTGAGCGCCGCATTGGCTTGGTCATGGACATCGCCCGCACGTCCATGATCCATGCCCGTGCGCCCCATTTTCTGTGGCCCTACGCGCTGCGCTACGCCGCGTACCAGCTGAACCTCGAGCCGCGTGTCTCGCGGCCAGAGGTTTCACCGACCAGACTTTGGACTGGGTCCCCAGGTGTTGGGTCGGCCTTTCACGTCTGGGGTTGCCTTGCGTTTGTCCGCAACACCTCTGCGGACAAGCTCTCGGCTCGCGCCATCCCTTGTGTCTTCCTTGGTTTCCCGGTGGGCTCTCCCGACTACTCCTTTTACCACCCGCCCCTCCACCAGATTCTCGACTCTCGTGATGTCCAGTTTGACGAGTCTGTGCCCTATTATACCCGGTACCCCTGTCGAGGTCTTCCGGTTCCCCCTCCCCCCCTCTTCCTCGCACCCTCTCTCCCCCCTGCTCTCGGTCCTCCGGTCCCCCCACCCCTCCCTGGTCCTGCCCCGTCAGGCGTGTCTCATGCTACCCCTCTACCCTCGGTCGCGTGTCAGGTAGCGTCTCCCTCCCCGCAGTCCTCCTCACAGTCCCCTCAGCAGCCTTTGACACTTCCGCGACAGGTTACTGTAGACTCGGTTGGTGTTGGAGCTGGAGGTGCAGCCACTGGCGGTACTCGGTCTGGGAGTGCTCGTTCGAGGGGTGCTGGAGCTGGAGGTGCTGGCGCAGGTGGCGCTGGCTTTGGGGGTGCTGGAGCTGGAGGTTTTGGCACTGGAGGTGCTAGTTCTGGGGGTGCTGGAGCTGGAGGTGCTGGCGCAGGTGGCGCTAGTTCTGGGGGTGCTGGAGCTGGAGGTGCTGGCGCTGCTGGCACTGGTTCTGGGGGTGCTGGAGCAGGAGGTGCAGGCACTGTAGGAGCCGGTACTGATGAGACAAGAGCTGGAGGCACGCCTACTACGCCTCCTCACTGCTACGACACACGTTTCCAGGCTCTTCGCCGGCTTGAGCGCGAGGAGGAAAAGCGGGTGGAGCAGGAGAGGCAGAAGCTGCAGCAGTTGGATCAGCAGCAGCAGTAGCAGCAGACGTCGGGCCCTTGGTCTTCCTTTGTCTCCTCCTGTCCACTTTTGCAGCAGCTCTTCCCTCCAGTGAGTGGCCTTCGGGCCCTTGGTCTTCCTTTGTCTCCTCCTCGCCACTTTTGCAGCAGCTCTTCCCTCCAGTGAGTGGCCTTCGGGCCCTTGGTCTTCCTTTGTCTCCTCCTGTCCACTCCCAGTCACCTACTGCGTACGGTCCTACGTTTCCTCCTCCGGACTCGACTTCGGCTGTTTGCTCTCCTCCTCAGTCACGGTCGTCTCCTCCTGTTGTCCCGCACGACTGTGCCAGCCGTTGTCCTCCGCGTGCTCGGCCCTCGTCTCCTCTTGCCGACATGCGCACTGTCTTGTTTCGTTCTCCTTCTCGTTGTTCTCCGCCTGTGTCTGTTCTCCCCTCACCTCCTAAGTCGTCTCTCACCGTTTCCTCTCACCTATGACTGACTACTACCGTGCTGCTCGCCCTGTTGTCTCCCGTGTTCTTGCCTCTCTTGTCACCGACCCTCGTGCCTCTCCGTCGTCCGTCTCGGCTCTTACTGCCGCTGTCGCTGACTTTGCTTCCACCCGCCGTCTTGACTACGCCACGCGTGTGGTGGAAGCTCCACCTCCCCGTCCTCTGTCCGTCGGGGGTGAGTCTGCCCTTGGCTGTGACGTCCTAGAGGACAGGCAGTTTGAGCTGGAGTTCTTAGCAGCCACTTCTCCCTCTCTCTTCGCCATGCTGCTTTCCCTTGAGGGAGACCCCGACGCCCTTGACATATCGACACCTCGCACGTACCGTGAGGCAGTGTCAGGGAAGTGGGCCTCTTAGTGGAAAGCGGCTATGGATGCAGATTTAGCGTCTTGGAGATACACAAGCACGTACGTCGACGCATTTCCCCCTCCCAGGGCGAACGTTGTCGATGGCATGTGGCTCTTCAAGGTGAAGCGGCTGTCAACGGGAGTTGCGTTTGGCCCCGTCCTCGCTTGGGCGGAGCCGACCTTGGGAGCCACGAAATCTCAGTGGCCCGTGGGAGCCACGAAATCGCGGTGGCCCTTGGGAGCCACGAAATCTCAGTGGCCCGTGGGAGCCACGAAATCGCGGTGGCCCGTGGGAGCCACGAAATCGTGGAGGACCGCGGTGGCCGAGAAACCGCGGGAGGACCGCGAAATACCCGGTCAACCAGGATACCCGGGCGACGTGCGCGAAAGTCGCCGGGGATGTTGTCTACAAAGACGATCCCGGGGTGGTATCCCGAGGTCGACGTGGCTGGTGGGCGCCGTCACGGGTGAAGTGTCTGCGCTGGGCGTGTGACGGGGAGTTGGGCGCCAACCAGCTGCACGCACCTGCGAAGCTGGTGCACCGTTGTCCCGCGGATGCAACGCTGTGCAGCCGACCTACTGCAGCGTTGGCACACCGCGGACGGGCAACGTTGGCAAACCGCGACTCTGCTCTGCTGGAGCGCGGTCGACCAAGTCACGCTGGCACGTGGTCGTCCGTGCTGCGCTGGCAGTAGACCAGCAGCCTTGCTAGGTCTGATGTAGTCAGTGTTGCCAATGTTGATGAAATCATTCTGAACTTTTGTTGTCATGTTTTCATAGTGAAACTCTTGCCGATTTTCCCCGTGAACTAGCAAGCAGTGTTAGCACTTGGAAACGACTAAGGAACGAACGAACGCTACGATCACTCTTGCCCCGTGCCTAGCCCGCAGTCTAGCTCTTGTTGCACAAGTTATCTCCGCATGGTGCGGTGAGCGTGGACGACACCGCGACGAAACCTTCGGTTTAGCTGACTTCTCACTCACCTAGCTTGTTCGTAGACCGGCAGCTGTGCGGTAGTCACTATGGTAGGAGCCGTAGGTGACGGAGGGGTGGTGGACACCCTGGAGGCACGGCTGGAGAACGCGAGGAGAAAGCACGAGGCCAACGAGTATGGCGACCTCCCCTGGACGGTCGTCGAGGCTGGCATCCGCTCCTTGTGGGCGACGGAGCACCCTCCCTCTCGGCCTGCGTCTCCTCGACCGGTGAACAACGCGAGTGGTGTCAACGCGGACGTCAACGCGGGTGGTGGCCAAGTCGGCAGCAGCGCGGGGGGCACATCGAGGCAGCGAGGTGTGATTCACGCCGATGAAGTCGGCGGCGTTCAGGCGCGAGGGATGCAGTCGTCCGCGGCTGCGGGGGCCCCGCAAAATTACGTCGGAGGCAGACGAAGTGAATTGGCGCCAATGTCGGCGACACACGTGACCACGGGAGGAATTGCGCCGAGCTACGGCTACTTCAAGTTTACGCCGGACAGGATCTTGGTCACCCCTCTGCTGGTCGGTCGTCCCGACATCCTCACGTGGAAGGAAGCCATCGAGCCCCAGCTGGAGATGGCCGGGCTGATTGGCTTCGCCCGCGGAACCGTGGCGACGCCGGAGGAGCACTACCCCGACCTGCGAGCGGAATTTCGCGCCGTGCAGCTGCTGACCTTTACGGTCATTTCGCGGTGCTGCTCGCCGGGCGTACAGATTGCCCTGAAGTCGTGCAGGGAGTACCTCGACGCTGGCCACCGGGCGTGGCATTTCATCGAGTCAACTTACCAGGTCACCGACGACTTGTTCTTTTCCCAGCTTGAGGGGCAGTTGACGCACCTGCGTATGGGCGACGAGGAGACCGCAACTGACTACTGCAATCGAGCTCGGCGAATTCTCGCCACCATTCGGATGGCTGGCGCGGAATACTCGACGGCTTCGTACGTCACGCACGTCATGCAAGGACTCCCGAGCAGCTACAATCTGCTGAAGCGGCTGTCGATGGCGCCGAGCACGCGGGCGACGCTCAACGAGGACACACTGACCTCGTACATCCTGCAGGACGAGGCGATGCAGGAGGCTGAGCGGTCCCAAGAGCTTCTCGCGCAAGTCCATTTCGCGGCCCCCGCAAAGCAAGGTGGTCGCCCGGGCAAGCGCGGGCAGTCTGGTGGCAGTCACCGCGGTGGCGGGAAGCCGGCGAAGGACGCTGACAAGCAGAAGTCGTCCAAGGATGGCGGTCGTGGAGGAGGAGGTCCACGTCGGGAATGCTGGCTGTGCGGCGATCCCGATCACCTCTCCTTCGAGTGCCCCGACCGCAGCGATTCCGACGATGACGACGCGAAGGGAGGCCGCGGAAGTTTCGGCAGCCGTCGTCCGCGTCGAGGAAACCAACCGCGAAAAGAAAAGCAGTCGACGAAATTGACCTCGGCGAAGGACGCCGACTCTTCCGCGGGTGGCAAAGGGCGAGACGGTAAGGAGGCATCGTGCTCGCTGGTCGGTATCGTGGAGCCGACTGTCTCGCTGGCGCCGGAAGCTGGCGAGGATTTCCAGGCGGTGGCGGCAGCTGTGCAGGCGAACCCCGCGGTGGTCCTGCTCGACAGCGGCTGCTCGCACCACCTGATGGGGACGAAGGAGGCCTTCGTCGAGTTAGGGCTGAGTGGCGACGTGAAGCACGTGTGTGGCTTCAATGGGGCGCTGCAGGACGTTCGCGGTCGTGGCACGGTTGCGCTGCAAGGGGAGGCCGGGAAGCGAGTGCTCATCTCCGACGTTCTCTACGTCCCGGGCGTGCAGGCGAATCTCCTTTCGGCTGGCCAGCTGAAGGAGAGCGGGGTGACGCTGAAGGACGACGGCGATCGGATGTTGCTCGTCTCCGCGGCGGGGGACGTGCTCGGTCGAGCGACCTACACCGGCCGGGTCCTCTGCACTGACCTACGCCCATGCGCGGTAAAGGCGACGACGCCCGCGAAAGAGGAGGTGGCTCTGCGGGCGATAGTCTCGGCGACGAAGGCAACCCCGAACAGGCTGCACGCGAGGCTGGCGCATGTTGGCATGGACACCATCCGGAGCTCGGCGAAGCACGAGGTCGCCACTGGGCTGGACCTCAAGTCGGTGTCTGGCGCCGACTCACCGTGTGTTTCGTGCGTCGGCGGGAAGCTGGCGCGACACACCTTCCCCGACCACGGCTCCGAAGCAGACGACGTCCTGGCCGTCGTGCACATCGATTTGTGCGGGCCATTTCGCATGGCTGCCAAGGACGGCAGCCTGTACTTCTTGCTGCTGAAGGACCGCAAGACCCGCTATGTGTGGGTGAGGCCGGTCGCCAAGAAGTCGGACGTGCTGCAGGAGTTCCAGAAGTGGCTGGTGCTGGTGGAGCGGCAGGCGAAGCATTCGGTGCTGCAACTGCGTTCTGACCGCGGAGGGGAGTTCCTCGGAAAGGACTTCACCGCCTTCGTGGACAGTAAGGGAATCGTTCATGACTTAACCTGCCCTTACACCCCGCAGCAGAATGGCATGGCGGAGCGGGAGATGAGGACGGTGGTGGAGCCGGTGCGGACGATGCTGCTGCACATGGGCGTGCAGCACCACTGGTGGCATCTCGCTCTGCGGCAGGCCGTCTGGGTTCGCAACTGCCTGGAGCGGTCGACGCTGCCCGCGGGGACGACGCCGCACCAGCTTCTCACCGGGCAGAAGCCCGACCTGTCACTGGCGCGGGTGTGGGGCTGCATGGCGCAATTTCTCGTCCCTGAGCAGCAGCGCGGTGGGAAGCTGAAGCCGAAGGCCCGGTGGGGCCTTCACCTCGGCGTGTCGGAGGAGAGCAAAGGCTGGGAGCTCCTTGACATCGCCGACAACCGGGTGGTCACCACGTCGGACGTGATGTTCTACGAAACTCTGTCGCTGGAGGTGTGGAAGTCGGAATTCGGGCCCGCGTCGGGGCGGACGCGGGCCAACCCGCCGACGGACACCTCGACGGCGACGCTTCCTCTGCTCGCCGAGGTCGGTGAGCAGGCTGATGAGGATGTCGCGGTCGCCCCTGCCTCGCCCTCTCCTGCCCCTTCTTCCCCTCCCCTTCCCGTCGGACTGCGTGGCTTGACTTCGGTGTCGGCCTCCGGCGATGAGGGGAGTCGTGGGGCGTCGCCTATGGCGCCGGCCAAGAGCATCGCCGGCGGCCGACGTGATGCCCAGCCAGTCGCGGAGAAGCGGGCCGCGGATGTGCAGCCAACTTTGGACGCCGCGAAGGAGGCCGCGAAGAACACCGCGAAGGAGGCCGCGAAGAACACCGCGAAGGAGGCCGCGAAGAACACCGCGAAGGAGACCGCGACGGGCACCGCGAAGGACACCGCGAAAACCACGAAGGAGACCGCGGACGAGACCGCGGACGAGACCGCGGAGGAGATCGCGGAGGAGACCGCGAAGGAGCCCGCGGAGGAAACCGCGGAGCAGTTGGCAGGGGAGCTTTCGAACGGGAAGCGCGTGTCAGAGAAGCCGTCGACAAGGGAGCAGTCGAACGCGGAGCTCGCTTCAGAGGAGCGGACGACATGGGAGCAGTTCGATGAAGGCACATCGAGCGACGTGGTGGAGGTGCAGCCCGGACCTCGGAAGTCGGGCCGAATTCGGAGGCCACCCGACTTCTTCGTCCCCGCTGCCTTCACCACGGTGTACGATGTGGACGACGACGACCTGGCGTACGATGACGCCGAGGACGATGAGGAGTTTTCGGAGCTCGACCCCGACATGCACGCCGATCCCGAGCACCAGTGGGACATTTCGACCATGACGGTGAAGGAGGCGTTGGCGAGCTGGAAGGGCCCGGCGGTGAAGGCTGGCATGGAGGAGGAGATTCGTAGCCTCATCAACATGGGCACTTGGGAGCTGGTCGAACGCCCGCCGGGGGTGAACATAATGAGGAACCGGTGGGTGCTGACAACGAAGTACCGCATCGACGACACGGTCGAGCGCGAAAAGGCGAGGCTGGTCGTGAAAGGCTTCACGCAGGTGTATGGCGCTGACTACGACGAGACATACGCGCCGGTGAGCAGCTACGTCACGCTGAGGATTTTCCTCAGCATCGTCGCCGTCCTCGACCTCAACCTGATGCAGCTGGACATGAAGAACGCTTTTTTGCAGAGCAAGCTCGACCGCGTGCTGTACATGTACCAGCCGGACTACTTCAACGACGGGACCGGCCGGGTGTGCAAGCTGCTGAAGAGCCTCTATGGGCTGAAGCAGTCGCCGCTGCTGTGGTACACGGCTCTCAACGACGTGTTGGTTGGCGCCGGGTGGAAGAAGAGCCAAGTCGATGAGGCTCTGTACTTCAAGGCCGGCGACGACAAAGTGACCTGCTGGGTGCTGGTCTACGTCGACGACCTTCTCGCCGCCAGCAGCAGCACCGCGATGCTGAAGGAGCTGAAGGAGCTGCTGGAGGCCGCTTTCGAGCTGCGCGAAATTTCGCCTGTGCAGAAGTATCTTGGCCTGGAGATCGTGCGCGACAGGCCGGCGCGAAAATTGTGGCTGCAGTTCGCGGCGACGACGACGAGGCCGGACATCGTATTCGCGTGCAGCAAGCTGGGGAGCGGCCTCACGGTGAGGAGCGACCAGCACTGGCGCGAAGTCGACCGCTGCCTCGCCTACCTCGCCAACACGCGAGACACCGCCCTGGAGTTCGGCGGTGGTCCGGAGTCACTGGAGTTGGTCGGCTTCGTGGACGCCGACGACGCGGACGACAAGCAGAACTGGATGAGCACGGGCGGCTACGTGTTCGTCTACGCAGGGGCTGCGGTCTCCTGGTCGAGCCAGCGCATCAAGTGCGCGACGCTGTCGTCGACCGAGTCGGAGTACGTGGCGGCCGTCGAAGCCGACAAGGAGGGACGTCGCCTTCGTTTCCTCCTCGCGGAGTTCCAGCGGCTGGACGCTGGAAAGCCGACTGTCCTCAGGGTGGACAACAAGTCGGCCATCACGATCGGCGAGGGCATGGGGTTAACGGGCAACCTCAAGCACATGGAACGGCGACAGGCCTGGCTGCAGCACATGGTGAAGCGCGGGAAGTTTTCGCTGAAGTACATCCCGACCGCTGAGCAGCCGGCCGACTTCCTGACGAAGGCGCTGCACTACCCGGCCTTCAACCAGTGCTCCGTTGCAATCGGCCAAGTGCGCCTGGCCGATGTGGGCGACGGTGACAACGACGTGCAGCAGTAGGTGCCATGCCCTTTTGCATGGCTGGTGCGGTGACCGGCGTGCTGTGCGTTGTGTGCACGCCGACGGGCTATTCTCCGAGCAGTACTGCCGTGTGGGCCGGGGGGGGGCCCAAGCGTGAACGCGGCAGGGGAGTGTCAACGGGAGTTGTGTTTGGCCCCGTCCTCGCTTGGGCGGAGCCGACCGTGGGAGCCATGAAATCTCAGTGGCCTGTGGGAGCCACGAAATCGCGGTGGCCCGTGGGAGCCACGAAATCTCAGTGGCCCGTGGGAGCCACGAAATCGCGGTGGCCCGTGGGAGCCACGAAATCTCCGTGGCCCGTGGGAGCCACGAAATCGCAGTGGCCCGTGGGAGCCACGAAATCGTGGAGGACCGCGGTGGCCGAGAAACCGCGGGAGGACCGCGAAATACCCGGTCAACCAGGATACCCGGGCGACGTGCGCGAAAGTCGCCGGGGATGTTGTCTACGAAGACGATCCCGGGGTGGTATCCCGAGGTCGACGTGGCTGGTGGGCGCCGTCACGGGTGAAGTGTCTGCGCTGGGCGTGTGACGGGGAGTTGGGCGCCAACCAGCTGCACGCACCTGCGAAGCTGGTGCACCGTTGTCCCGCGGATGCAACGCTGTGCAGCCGACCTACTGCAGCGTTGGCACACCGCGGACGGGCAACGTTGGCAAACCGCGACTCTGCTCTGCTGGAGCGCGGTCGACCAAGTCACGCTGGCACGCGGTCGACCGCGCTGCGCTGGCAGTAGACCAGCAGCCTTGCTAGGTCTGATGTAGTAAGTGTTGCCAATGTTGATAAAATCATTCTGAACTTTTGTTGTCATGTTTTCCTAGTGAAACTCTTGCCGATTTTCCCCATGAACTAGCAAGCAGTGTTAGCACTTGGAAACGACTAAGGAACGAACGAACGCTACGATCACTCTTGCCCCGTGCCTAGCCCGCAGTCTAGCTCCCGTTGCACAAGTTATCTCCGCAGCGGCCGCCTGGTTCACCGCCTGTGTTTAAGGCGACGTGGCTAGGGGTTTCAGTCAGCGTGAGGGAGTTGACATATTCCAGACCTTCGCCCCGACCCCGAAGATGACTACTCTTCGGGTGTTATTGCACGTAGCAGCACAGCGAGACTACGAGCTGCACTCCCTTGACTTCTCCACTGCGTTTCTCCAGGGCCGCCTACACGAGGAGATCTGGCTGCGCCGTCCTCCTGGATTCACTGACACCTTCCCACCTGGGACCTAGTGGAGCCTGCGGCGGCCACTCTACGGTCTCCGCCAATCGCCCCGTGAGTGGCACGACACTCTTCGCTCCACGCTTCGTGACCTTGGGTTTTGTCCTTTCTCTGCCGACCCGTCGCTGTTTGTTCGCACTTGTTCCACTCCTTTCTTTATACTAATGTACGTCGACGACTTGGTCTTTGCTACAGCAGACAGGGCAGCTCTGGCTGAGGTGAAGTCCGAACTGCAGAAGAGACACACGTGCACTGACCTCGGTGAACTGCAGAGCTACCTTGGCCTGCAGATCACCAAGGACAGAGCCGCTCGCACCATCACACTGACTCAGTCACACATGGTGCAGCAGGTCCTTCGGCGGTTTGGGTTTCAGTTCTCCACCACACAGCCCACTCCTCTTGCCGTTGACCACCGACTCACTGGCCCTTTTCCCGACGAGCCTTTTGAGTCTAGTGGTCCCTACGCAGAGCTCGTGGGCTGCCTCATGTACCTGATGACTTGTAGTCGGCCGGACCTCGCCTTTCCCCACAGCTTCCTCTCTCGCTTTGTTGCGACTGGGAGACACCGTCCTGTTTACTGGACAGCTGCTGTGAGGGTGGCGAAGTACCTGGCGACTACATCAGGCATGGGGCTTGTGCTTGGAGGGACGCAGCCAGTTGTGTTGACCGGTCACTGCGACTCTTCATACGCTGACGACGTGGAGACTCAGCGCTCGACTCAGGGGTACTGCTTCAGTCTGGGTGCTGGTGCTGTGTCGTGGAGGTCTATACGGTCGTCGTCTGTGGCTTCGTCCAGTGCAGAGGCTGAGATCTACGCTGGTGCCATGGCGATTGACCTTCTTGCTCGCCGACCTTGGTGAGCGGCCTCGCTCTGCACCGACCTTGTACGCTGACAACAAGGCCATGATCCTCCTGTGTCGAGAGCCTCGATTGGAGAGCAGAGTGAAGCATATTGACATGAGGTACTTCCTCCTGCGAGAGTTGCAGCGACGCGACCAGGCACGCTTGTACTTTGTGGCCTCATAGGTTTTGTGTGCAGTTGGGGCTTGTTGAGGTAGGCCCTCGGTTGCTGTAGACTTGCTGTTTGCTCTGCTTGTTGTGCTTTGCTATACATCCTAGTGAACTCTTGAACTGGCCTTGTGGCTGCTTGCTTGTGCTCGGAATTTGTGTGGTGTCCTTGAGATCCACCCTGAGCTTGCCTTGCTTCTTGTATTGACTGGTCTTGTTCACCCTAGTTGCTTTGATGCCCCTCACTTTGCCTATGAGGGTGTGTCAAATGTTATTATAGGTTCTTAGGCTACAATGAGTAGCCCTCTAGGGAGTACAACCCTTTTTAGGGTTGAGTACCGGTACTCGTACTGTATCCCATCTTGCTAGTCCCAAACCATTCCGTTGCATTCTATTTATAAGACAAACCATCAAATTGCATACAATTTCGGTTTTACGAATCACATCGAATGCACTATTTCCACGTCTATGAAGTAGCTTTCTCCATGCAGACAGTTGACATTGAAGAGGACAGAGCTCTGGGGTGGTAGTGTACTGTACACTACTACCGGCAGTCAATCCACACACACACAGACATGCAGAGGTGGTGCGGAAGCCTAACCTAGGCACGCTTGAGAGTAACCACGGGGAAGAAAGGATGTGCGGTGAACTCAAACGAAGCTTTGAGCACCGACCCCGCGCCCGCTCTGTGCGCCACACAGAGCGCCGTGGCGTTGCTGGCACACACGCGCTCCAGCTGCTGCACCTCCCCCTCCACCGCCTCACTCGCCCCTGCTGTGCCTCCAGGGGCGGCTGTGGCTGCGAGCGCATGGATGGTGGGGAGATTGGTGGCGGTGGTGCGGAAAAAGTCGAGCGACATCTGGTAGAGCTCTGGCACCTGAGGGAGGGGAGGGAGAGGAGAGGGTAAGGGGCACAGAAGGAAGCCGGGATGCTGTCAGGTGTACGGGAAGGGATGGTGGGCAGGTTGGTGGTGGTGGAGCGGAAGAAATCGAACGACATCTGGTAGAGCTCTGGGACCTGGGGGAGGGGAGAGAGAGAGGAGAGGGAGAGGGAGGGCACAGGAGGAAGCTGGATGGTGGGGAGATTGGAGGCGGTGGTGCGGAAGAAGTCGAGCGACATCTGGTAGAGCTCTGGGACCTGCAGTAGAGGCAGGGGAGGAGAGGGTGAGGGCACCGGTTACGGCATACACGCTATCCAACAGGAGGGGGAATGAGAGGGCTGTGGAGGGGATGAGGGTTGTAGCACGGGGAATGGGGATGGCAAATGGGCACATGGGGCATGTGGAGGGCGAGGGGAGGGCCAGGGGAGGTGTGGGGTGGGGGGGGGGGGGTGACGGGGGGGGGGGACGCACGGAGAGGCCTGCGGGGGAGACGGAGCGTTAAAATGCAGTGAAGGAGAGCGGCCGGTAGGTGGGCTCAGGCAGCTTGAAGATGGGGAGTGATGCCAACGAATGCAAGAGTAGAAAGCTAAAAAAACAAAATCATTCCTTTGATGACGGGAAGTGGGGGAAAGGAAGACGCACAGAGAGGCCGGCGGGAGAGACGGCGCGCTGGAAGGCGGCATAGGAGAGCGGCTCGGGCAGCTGCACCCTCTTGAGCACCGCATAGCGCTGCTGGTAGCGCTGGTGGGCATACAGGGGGGGTGGAGAGGGGTAGGTGGTGAGACAGACAAGAAACGGCAGCTGCACCCTCTTGAGCACTGCGTAGCGCTGCTGGTAGCATTGGTGGATGGGCACACAGGGGGGGTGTTGAGGGGTTGTGGAAGGAAGGGTGGTTAGTGGATGGAACTAGAAGGAGAGCGGCTTGGAAACCTGCACCCTCTTGGGAATTGTGGGAGGAAGGATAGTAGATGGATTCGGTGAGGTAGGTGAGACAAGGAAATGCAGATATGGCAACGTGGCAGGGGGTCGATGCCCTCCCTGCCCTGCCCATCCATCCACCGTCCACCATCCACCCTCACGCCCCTCACTCCACTCACTCCCCTCACTCTCCTCACTCTCCTCACGCCCCTCACTCCACTCACTCCCCTCACTCTCCTCACGCCCCTCACTCCACTCACTCCCCTCACTCTCCTCACGCCCCTCACGCCCCTCATGTTCCTCACACCTGACGGTCGCTGTTGAAGGGAGAGGGGCGCTGGGGCAGCTTGCCGTCTTCAACGAATGCAGCCAGCAGCTGTGGGTGTGGTGAGGGGAGAAGGGAGGAGTATTGCAAACATTCATGAGAGATGAGTGGGCAATGCGAAGAGGTAGGGGAGAGGGCCGCTGGGGCAGCTTGTTGCAAGGACGAATGTGGCCAGCAGCTGTGAGCATGGTGAGAGGAGTAGGGCGCAGGTTGGAGGAGAGGGGCAGTGGAAAACGGGGAGCGAGGAGGAGGGGCATTGCGAACATCCAAAAGGGTGAGTGGGGAATGAGGGGAGGTGAAGAGAGAAAGGTGGTGCGGCAGCTTGCCCTCCGGGACGAATGCCGCCAGCCAGCAGCTGTGGGTATGGTGAGGGGAGTGAAGTGGGGGGGTTACGGATTGAGGCATTCAAGAGAGGTGAGTGGGCAATGGGAAGAGGTGCGGGAGATGGCCGCTGGGGAAGCTTGCTGCCTAGGACGAATGCTGCCAGCAGCTGTTGGCGTGGTGAGGGGAGTAGGGAGAAGGGTGGATGAGAGGGTAATGGGATGAGGTGAGCAGAGAGGGCCGCTGCGGCAGCTTGCGATCTAAGACGAATGCAGGCAGCAGCTGTGAGAATGGTGAGGGGAGAGTATTGCAAGAGGAGGATAGTGAAGAAGGATGGAGGAGGAAGGCAGAGGTGGAAGGCAGAGTGGAGATGGGAGTGTGGAGAGGGAAGCGGGGGAGGTGGGAGTGAGGCGGGATTTCGAATTTGGGGAAGGGAGAAGGGGTCGAGTGGGCAATGTGAGGAAGAAATGGGGGAGGATGGAAAGCGGCGCGAGGAGGGAGCAAGAGGAGCAGAGAGGTGATGGAGGAGGGTGGGGAGCAGGGCAGGTGGGGCGGGTGATGGAGGAGGGTGGGGAGCAGGGCAGGTGGGGCGGGTGATGGAGGAGGGTGGGGAGCAGGGCAGGTGGGGCGGGTGATGGAGGAGGGTGGGGAGCAGGGCAGGTGGGGCGGGGCGGGGAATGCTTGGGGCAACAAGAGTGTTGAGTGAGGCACTGCAGCAATACAGCAGCAGGAGTGGAGGGAGGCAGAGCAGAGAGGAAAGAAGAAAAGAAAGAGGGGACGTATGGGCAGGTGCACCATGTTATCACATTCCCGCCATGTTACCACATTACATTACACATGTTACCACATTACATTACACATGTTACCACATTACATGACACATGTTATCACATTCCCACCATGTTACCACATTACATGACACATGGTATTGAATTTCCACCATGTTACCACATTACATTACACATGGTATTATCACATTCCCACCATGTTACCACATTACATTACACATGTTATAACATGTCAGACATGTTACACATTCCCACCGACTCATGACCTCACCTGTCCACACGTTCCTCTCACCCGCACGTAGGCCTTGCAGAGCAGCTGGTAGGCGGTTATCAAAGCCAGATCAAGGGAGGGCGGTGGCAGGTGCACAATGCACATGTGACATGAATTCCTGCCCACACACTCCTCTCACTCACCCGCACGTAGGCCTTGCAGAGCAGCTGGTAGGCGGTTATCAGCGCCAGATCAAGGGAGGGCGGTGGGGGCGAGGGAGGTGGGACTGCTGCCGGCTTGCGGCGACCCTTGCGGGAGGAAGGGGCTGCGACAGGGTGAGGGGCATGGGGATGGGGTGATATTTATGGGGATGGGGTGAGGGGCATGGGTGAGCAGTGCCAGATCAAGGGAGGGGGGTGGCGGCGAGGGGGTTGGGGTTGCTGCCGGCTTGCGACGCGCCTTGCGTGAGGGAGGGGCTGCGACAGGGTGAGTGAATGGGTGTACATTGGGGAGAAAGCTTGGCAGAATCGTATTCCATCCACCACCATTGGGGTTCCAATAGCCGCATGGTAAAGTTGAGATTAAAAAATGCTCTTAAAGCTCGAGGCCCAAATTGTTCAACCTCACTAAGGTTGACTTTTGGGTGGCGGGAGAGGAAGGTTGACTTGTTGGGAGTTGGGCAGTTGGCAACAGCTTCGCGCTACACCCTCAGGGTTTTCGCTGACTCAGCGAACCCCAGGGAGCAACTCGGGTTTCGTTCGGGAGTCCCAAATTGCTGGGACCCCAAATTGGTCCAATTTGAGAATCACAATACTCTTGGTGTTTCCTGCTCTCCAATTCGACAAAAAAATGCTGGCCAATAAGATTGCATCGTACGTCTCGTAACATCATTTCGCAACCCAAACAACACTCAAACAGCACACCCATCAACATTAGCAAGCTTCTCCCGCGCGCTCCGCAATTTGGGCTTCGAGCTTTAAGAGCCAGTGGCCATAATCAACTTATGAGGCGCCTCACAATTTTCCTAGAATGCTCTCAAGAGCCAACCACATTCGGATGCCCTTAATTAGCCAACTCAACCTTTGAGGACCGAAATAATCTGTCCAAAGTAGGCTCAGCCCCATCCGAAATAATCACTTTTGAGAATCCCAGAAGTGATTTCAACAATAGAAGTGTGTTTCTAGGAGTGTGGCACATGCGAGAGAAGAAGCCTGGCAGAGGCCCACCTGTGAAAGGTTTCTGCAAGGAAGCTTCCCGGGCAGACACGTTGTGGATGAGCGTGGCCAGCACACTGTCGAGGTACCTGCATGCATGCATGGGGAGGGGGTATGTGCAGGCGTTAACAGGAGTACTTGTGCTGTGTGCCGTGTGCCATGCCATGCATGCACCATGTGCAGACACGTTGTGGATGAGCGTTGCCAGCACACAGTCCAGATACTCCTGCTGGATTGTGAAGGTGAAAGCCAAGTTTTTGTGGTCGAGGTGACTTTTGAGTCGAGAGGTGACTTTTGAGTCGACTCAAAAGTCACCTCGGATGAGCGTTGCCAGCACACTGTCCAGATACTCCTGCTGGATTGTGAAGGTGAAAGCCAAGTGTTTTTGGTCGACAAGGGCAGCTTGTACAGCTACTCCTGCTGCAGGTCGAAGGGTGTGGGCGAGGCATGGCGTGTGGGTGGGAGGCATGGCGTGAGGGTGGGAGGCATGGTGTGGCATGGTGTGACGTGGTGTGATGGACGCACCAGAAGGCGGAGAGGAACTCAGAGGGCGCATAGAGGCGCGTGGAGGAGGCAAGCCGAGGGGTGTGGGAAAGGCAAGAAGATGAAGGCATGATATGTTGGAGGCATGGCGTGGCGTGATGGGGCAGGCAGGACGCACCAGAAGGCAGAGAGGAAGTCGGAGGGCGCATATAGGGCACGTGGAGAAGCCAAGCCGAGGGGAGTGGGAAAGGCATGATATGTTGGAGGCATGGCGTGGCGTGATGACGCACCAGAAGGCGGAGAGGAACTCAGAGGGCGCATAGAGGCGTGTGGAGAAGCCGAGGGGTGTGGGAAAGGCATGAAGATTAAGGCATGATATGTTGGAGGCATGGCGTGGCGTGGCAGGTGGACAGGACGCACCAGAAGGCGGAGAGGAACTCGGAGGGCGCATAGAGGCGTGTGGAGAAGCCGAGCAGCAGGTAGCGAATGACGATGCGACACGTGTGCTCCACCACCCAGCTGGTCGCCACGCTCTCCCTCCACCACCCCTGCTCGGAGCTCAGGGTTGATTAAAGGGGAGTTGGGGGGAAAGGGGAATAGGGGAGTGGGAGAAGAGTGCACAGAGAAGGGAAGTAGAGAGCTGCTTTGCTACGAAGTTACTGCATTCAGCCGTCCTTCACACACATGCCCCGCCTTGCATGAATTGATGGCCGAGCAACATGAGATTTATGCTCGTGAATAGTGTGTGCCATGCCACCCAAGGCCCACGCATCACATGGAATTTCAACATACTCGGAATTCACCTGCACACATACTCAAGACATCAACAGCCACACCACCTAAAAAATCACCTGCAAAAGCACCTGGGGAACTACCTGAGCGAAATTGGCGGCGGTGTAGCGCTCCACGGCGTCACACGCGTCCACGTCGCCAGCCTAAAAGGGCGGCGGGCAGGAAAGGCGTTGAGGGGAAAGGCGTTGAGGGGAAAGGCGTTGAGGGGAAAGGCGTTGAGGGGAAAGGCGTTGAGGGGAAAGGCGTTGAGGGGAAAGGCGTTGAGGGGAAAGGCGTTGAGGGGAAAGGCGTTGAGGGGAATCGCGTTGAAAACACGCAAATTTCTGCACTTGCTTCTCACAACACCGCAAAACACAGCGAGGCGAGAGACAGCACATGGCAGCAGAGAGACGGCATAAGGGAGGGAGAAAAGCGGCCGGCAAAAGGAGGAGCAGCAGGCAGGGGGGGCGCACGAGTGTGAGGAGGTGGCTCCAGTCGGGCAGCAGCTTGGCCAGCATTCGCCTCTCCCTCGCCCTGTTGCTGCACTGCGCCCTCAGCACTGCCTGCACCGCCTGGTTGGCACGCACGATGAGATAGGGGGGGCGGGATAAAAGTCAGGCGGGACAGATGAAAGGATTGGCCATCATCAGCATTCCATCGCGCCGTTGCTGCACTGCGTCCTCAGCACCGCCTGCACCGCCTGGTTAGCATACAACATGGGATGGGGGCAGGTGGGGACAAGATGGGGGCTTGGCCAGCATGCGCCTCTCCCTCGCCCCGTTGCTGCACTGCGCTTTCAGCACCGCCTGCACCGCCTGCTTTGCATGCAACATGGGATGGGAGGTAGGTGGGTGGACAGATGAAAGGCTTGCCTCCTATTCCCACAGCCGCACCACGTTCCCCTTCCCCACACGTCTATTCCCAGCCTCTCGTGGGTGGCCCGCCCCCCTACGTCTGCCCCGTCCCACTTACATGTGATGCCTTCTTGACAAACTTCCCTAAAGCAGCACTGGAGCCCGCATCCCCACCACCACCACCACTAACTCCCGCATCCCCACCACTGTCTGCAGCAGCTCCAGCCGGGGGCAGCAGGGCGGGCGGCAGGTGTAGCGAATGCAGGATGACGTCGGTGGGGTCGTGGCCGAGAATGAGACCATCTCGCAGCAGCAGCAGCTGGAGAGGAGGACGGGAGGGCAGTGAAGGCAAGGGAAGGGGAGGGGAGGGGGAGGGGAGATGGAGAGACATAAGGTGCAGCGAATGCAAGGTGACATCGGTGGAATCGTGGCCGAGAATGAGGCCGTCTCGCAGCAGCAGCAGCTGGTGGGGGGAATGGGAAGGGAGGGGAAAGGAGGGGAACGGAGGGGAGGGGAGGGGGGGGGGATGGGTGAAGGAGAGACATAAGGTGCAGCGAGTGCGTGACTACGTCTGCAGCGAGTGCGTTAGGACGGCTGTGGCGTGGTGGCCGAGAATGAGACTGTCTCACAGCAGCAGCAGCTGGCTATCACACACTCATACCTGCAGCGCGGCGCGCCGGCTACAGGGCCCGGGTTGAGGGCGCGGAAGTGGGCGAGTTACAATGCCCGCATACAGAGCACACATAGCCTAGCCAGCACACCAGCACACCTGCATGCATCCAACCCACCTGCAGTGCAGCGCGGGCGACGGGGCCGGGGTTGAGTGCGCGGAAGTGGGCGAGGAAGCGAGAGAGCTCCAGCAGATCGGGACACACCAGCCACCTGCACTGCATATATGCAGCCATCACACACTCATACCTGCAGCGCAGCGCGGGCTACAGGGCCCGGGTTGAGGGCGCGGAAGTGGGCGAGGAAGCGCGAGAGCTCCAGCAGATCGGGACACACCAGCCACCTGCACTGCATATATGCAGCCATCACACACTCATACCTGCAGCGCAGCGCGGGCTACAGGGCCCGGGTTGAGGGCGCGGAAGTGGGCGAGGAAGCGCGAGAGCTCCAGCAGATCGGGCGGTGAGGTGGATGGCAGATGGCAGATGAAAGTGAGGTGGGTCAACAGACTAGAGAAATGGTCCAACGCCTGGGGGTGAAGGGGGTGAAGGGAGGTTGTGGAAGCGGGCGAGAAAGCGGGAGAGCTCCAGCAGATTGGGCGGCGAGGTGAATGGCAGATGGCATATGAAGGCGAGGTGGGTCAGTGGGTGAGAGAAATGTCTTATTGTTTGGGCGTGAAGGGGGGGGGAGAAGAGGGGGGGAAGGGGGAGGCAAGGTGGGGTGGGGGGGTTGGGGAAAGCAAGCAGAGTGCATGGGGTGAGTGAGCAGAATTAAACTGGGGGAAAAGGTGGGTTAGCAGACAAACCACGTGGTTCAGTGGTTGGGAGGGAGGAAGGTGCGGGTGGGGAGTGGCTGTTTGAGAGGTGCAGAGGAGGTGCAGAGGAGCAGCAGCGGAAGGAGGAGAGATTAGGATAGGAGGAGGAGCAGGTAAGTTGGGTTGACTGATGATTACAAGGAATCTAGGAGTTACGGGATAGAGAAAGGGTGAGTGAAGGACCTTAGAGGAAAGGTGAGAAATGACAAGACAACCACCTCGATAAGTGCAAGTGCACTGCCTTGCATGCAGCCACCCCACCAACCACTCCCCTCACTGACACGTCAGCAGCTGCCTCACCTCGTGCCACGTCAGCAGGTGCGTGGGACGGGGTGGCGTGGGCGGCAGCAGGTGGGTGTTGATGGCCGGGCAGATGCCTGGCGCCGCCCTCCATGACGCCGTCTGCTGCCCCAAACTCCCCACCTCGTCTGCGTGCTCCCCCTCTCCTTCCTCTCCCCCAGCAGGGGGTGCGGGCGGGGGCATGGAGGTCTTGAGTTTGTGCAGGGCGGTTTGGGCGAGCTGAATCTTGAGCGCGCAGGCAGGCAGGTGGGCAGGGAGACGGGCCGTTTGTAGCGCTGAGAGCGCATCAAAGAGAGCCTGGTAGGTGGGGAGGGGACGGGGAGGGAGAGGGAGGAAGAAAGGGCGAGCTGAATCTTGAGAGCACACGCAGGCAGGCAGGTGGGCGGGGAGACGGGCCGTGTGCAGCGCTGAGAGCGGGAGGAGGTCATAGAGGGCCTGAAAGGGGAGGGAGGGGGGAGTGGGTGGTGCGGGGGAGTTAGAGGGGAGGTTGAGGCGGTTTAGGAAAATTTGGGCGAGCTGAATCTTGAGCGCGCAGGCAGGCAGGTGG
The DNA here is from genome assembly GCA_947471745.1 of Closterium sp. Naga37s-1. Classification (NCBI taxonomy): domain Eukaryota; kingdom Viridiplantae; phylum Streptophyta; class Zygnematophyceae; order Desmidiales; family Closteriaceae; genus Closterium; species Closterium sp. Naga37s-1. The sequence continues at coordinate 2,231,511 of CANJKZ010000768.1, read as the reverse complement.
GCGGGCAGGTGGGCTGTGTGCAGCGCTGAGAGCGCATCAAAGAGAGCCTGATGGGTGGGGAGAGGCGGGCTGGGGTGGGGAAGGAAAGGGGTGTCAGTGGCAGGGCAGCGAGGCCTTGACGCGGAACAGGGTGGTCTGGGCGCGCAGGCAGGTGGGGGGGCAGGCAGGCGGGCCGTGTGTAGCACTGAGAGCGCATCAAAGAGAGCCTGGCAGGTGGGGGGGGTTGGGTGGGGTGAGGGAAGGAGAGCGGTTTGGGGGACGAGGAGAGCTTAAGAGGGCAGGGAGGTGCCGAGGCTGTGCAGGCAGCTTGGGCGAGTTGGATCTTGAGCGCACAGGCAGGCAGGTGGGCTGGCATGCGGGTCGTGTGCAGCGCTGAAAGCACGTCATAGAGAGCCTGGTGGGGAGAGGGAGGGAGGAAAAGTGGGGGGCGGTGGTATTAGAGGGGAGGAGAGGGGTGTGTGGGGCGGTGCAGGGCGGTCTGGGCGAGGTGGACCTTGAGCGCACAGGCAGGCAGGCAGGCTGTGTGTAGCACTGAGAGCGTGTCAAAACGAGCATGAGGAAGGGGAGATGGGGTTGCAGGGGGAGTGTAAGAAGCGGAGAGGGGTGGGGAACGGTTATGGATGAGTGGCAGAGCAGTGACAGCGGGGATTTGGTTGGTATGGCAGCATGAGAGGAAGAGGCAGGGTGGCATGCTGAGAGATGAGTTTTTGAGGGTGGTATGCACGTGCCTCTTCTAGCGAGAGATGAGTTTTTGAGACGTCTCAAAGATTTGCTGAGTGGCTGCATGCCATGCGCTACTTCTGGCGAAAAAGGAACCACATGCTAAGTTCACACCGACTTTTGAGTCGCCTCAAAAAGTCCGAGATATGAGACGACTTTTGAGGCGCCTCAAAAGTTCACACCGGCATTTGAATGAGCGCTGCCCCATCCCCATGTGCGCGCTACACGCTCAGGCATGACTGTCCAGGTAGACTGCACCAAAAAACGAGAGAACAAAGCGATGCTATGTGCATACATACATACATGCGAGCGAGAATGCGATAAAACGTGCATGAGAGCAGCGCAGAGCAGAGCAGAGGAGGGAGTAGCAAGCAAGCGGTACCAGTCGGAATTGCATGCGGGCCACGAGGGCGGTGAGGAGGGCAGGGGGCAGCCCAGACAGCACAGGGTCGCGCTGCTGCTGCTCCTTGCGCCCTGATGCTGATGCCTTCCCTGGTGGTGCATGTGGGCATGGGCATAAATGAGGGAACAGGTGAGGGAACAGGGCATGTGAGGAGGTGGATGGCATGGGAGTGAAGATGCGAGTGCTGATGATCGTGAAAAAGGCAAAGGCAACAGCTGGGGGGGAACGGGACAGGCGTGCCAACAGATAGCGGGGAAGAGGGACGGCGTGACACTCCGCTACACCGGAAGTTCCCACCCCCCACACTTCACACACCTTCCCCCCGCCACAGCCCCGCCAGCAGTGCTCTGAGTGGCGCCACTGCCGCCACGCCCACTCGCCCCTCCAGAGGTCTTTCAAGTAGGTGTGTGACCTCTCATCTCACTCACCTTTTCCCTTCCGAGCGTCCCCTTCCCCTTCCCCTTCCAGCCCGGCCAGCAGCGCTCTGAGCGGCGCCACTGCCGCCTCGCCCCTTCCACCCCCTTCCCCCCCCCTTCCACACCTCCCCCACCCCACACCTACCTGCTCCTTGTCCCTCCAGCCCCGCCAGCAGCGCTCTGAGCGGCGCCACTGCCGCCTCGCCCCTTCCACCCCCTCCCCCCCCCCTTCCACACCTCCCCCACCCCACACCTACCTGCTCCTTGTCCCTCCAGCCCCGCCAGCAGCGCTCTGAGCGGCGCCACTGCCGCCTCGCCCACTCGCCCCTCCAGAGGCAGTCCGCCCGCTGACGTCACAAAGTCCTCCTCCTGCGAGAGGAGGGGGAAGGGATGGGGGAGGGAAGAGGTTGGGAAGGGGGAGTAAGGGCGGGTGAAAAATACGCTCGCCCCTCCAGAGGCAGGCCCCCCACTGGGAGGGTAAGAAGAGGAGGGCGAGGGTAAAAGGGGGCTGAGGAAAGACTAGGAATGGGAGAAAAAGGGGGGCATGAGAGGAGAAGGAGGGCGAGAGGGATGGAGAGACGACATTTTGCATCATAATGCCCCAGTGACGCAAAACTTAGGGAGAAGAGAGGCCATGAGAAGAGAGGCCATGAGAAGAGGCAGTAAGTTGTGAACCGAGAGGAGGGGAGACGAGAGGACAGGTAATGAACTCAAGGCCCTTACGTCCAGAAAGGGCGACAGATGGATGGGTAGGTAGTTGGCGGCATTTCTCAATGTAATCGGCTGAAATCTCCAATCGGTGGGTTGGAAATATTTGTTGATAGTTTTAGCCAGCAGGGCTTCCCAAATGGCATGATGATATCATGCCGTGAAATCACGACTCTCACCTCGCGTTGGTGCGTCCAGCAGGAGGCAGAGCGCACGCTGTTCACACAGGCGAGGGTGGCTGACAGCAGCGCCAGCAGCAGCACACACACACATGGCATGGCATGATGCAGTGCCACTGTGCCAGCATGCCTCTCACCCACCTCGCGTTGGTGCGTCCAGCAGGAGGCGGAGCGCACGCTGTTGACACAGGCAAGGACAGCAGACAGCAGCGCCAGCAGCAGCGGTGAGGAAGCGAGGGAGAGGGAGGGCGAGGGGGAAGGCGTGCAGGCGGAGGGGGGGGCGAGCGGAGGCAGCAGCAGGTAGGCGCAGGTGAAGACGGTTTGGGGCAGGCTGTGGCCGCTGTGCCACGTGGCCTGGGAGGAGGTGGGGTAAGGGAAGGGGGGAAGACAGAGGCGTGACGGGGAAGGATGAGGAAGTGGGGAGTGGGATGTACAGGGCACGCATGGAGTGGGGTGGGGCGCAGAGGGTACATGGCATTGCAGCAGCAGGTAGGCGCAGGTGAATACGGTTTGGGGCAGGCTGTGCCCGCTGTGCCACGTGGCCTGGGGGCGGGGGGAAAGGGGGGGGGGGGGGGGGCAGACAAGAGGCGAGAGGGGGAGGGAGGAGAGGCAGCGAGGAGTGGGGCACACAGGGCGCGTGCATGAAATGGCGGCAGCAGCAGGTGGGCACAGCACAGGTGAAGACGGTCTGGGGTAGGCTGTCTGTGACCGCTGTGCCACGTGGCCTGGTGGGGGAAGGGGAGGTGGGGGGTGGTGGAAAGTGGGATGGGGGAAGTGACAGACAGGGGGGGAAGTAGGGGAGGGATGGGCACATGGAGTAGGGGAGGGATGGGCACATGGAGTAGGGGAGGGATGGGCACATGGAGTAGGGGAGGGATGGGCACATGGAGTATGGGCAGGTGCGCCTCCCTGCGCGCATGGTATGGTCGGGAGGGACTGAAACGCTGAGCAGTGGAAATGGGGGGGGAGGGGGGAAGAGAAGGGACGGTGCGGCTGGAAGCGGGGGTGCAGGCAGGCAGTGTGCAACAAGCGCAGAAAGCAATGCAAGTGGACCGCACCGCTGCAGCCCAGCAGCCCAGCGCACCCCAGCGCACCCCAGCGCACCTCAGCGCACCTCAGCGCACCTCAGCGCACCTCAGCGCACCTCAGCGCACAGCATCGCGTCTCAGAGGCCCACGATGCGGTGCGCTGGCAGAGCAGTGCGGAGGGGGAGGGGGGTACCAGCACAACAACAGTGCACCTCACCGCACACACACAGCCCACCTCAGCGCACACAGCCCACCTCAGCGCACACAGCCCACCTCAGCGCACACAGCCCACCTCAGCGCACAGCACCGCGTCTCAGAGGCCCACGATGCGGTGCGCTGGCAGAAGGCGGGAGGGGGGATGGAGGCAGCAGCACAGTAGCGCGCGCACCGTACGACACAACAACGCACCTCACCGCACCTCAGCACACAGCAATGCGGCCAGCTGTCGGAGAACGCGAGGGGGAGGAGAGGACAGCGCACCTCCCCTCACCGCTCCTCACCTCAGTCACAGAGGTCCACGATGCGGTGCGCTGGCAGAGGAAAGGAAGGGGGAGGTGGGCACCAGCACAGCAGCGCACCACACCATAGCGCACCTCACCTCACCGCACCACACAGCACCACGAAGCACCGCACCTCAGCGCACAGCAGCGCGTCACAGAGGTCCACAATGCGGTGCGCTGGCAGAGGCAGCGGCAGCAGCCCTCGCTCCACCGCCTCCCCCACACTCTCCACCTCCCCCCTCGCCCCTGCCTGCCCTTCCCCTCCGCCTTCCCCCTTGCCTCCCCCCATGCCCGCATCCATCTTGGGATCCATCATCTGTGCAGGGCGGAGAGAAGAGGCGATGGGGGATGGGCAGGGGGGCAGGAGAAATGGGGAACAGGGGAATGGGGGAAGAAGTGGGAGGTGAGGGTTGGTAAGCAGTGAGTGAAGACAGGGCGGATGAGAGGGACTATCAATCTGGGAGAGCGGGCGCAGGGGAAGTAGGATGAATGGGGGGGAGAAAGGCAAGAAGAGGAGAGAGGCGAGGAGGAGAGGGCAGGACAGAGCGAGAATGATGCGAGGGAGGTGAACGGGCGACGAAAGACGAGCAGACATGTGAGGGTGTGGGAAGTGAGGAAGGAAGCGCACAGTGGGGTGGGAAGGACGCAGTGGGGGGGGGGGGGGAGGGGGAGAGGAGTGCGGGGAGGGCGCAGAGCAGAGAGGGGCTTAAAATTCACCTGGAAAGCGGGTGAGGCGAGTTACTGCACCTGGAGGGCGGCCATGGCTTCGAAGAGACTGAAGGACTCGCCGTGCAGCAGCTCGCCTGACTGCAGCTCTGATGGCGTGGAGTGGAGGAGGGGGGAGAGGGGAGGAGGATGAGAGGAGGGGAGGAGTGGAGGAGGGGAGGGAGGGGAGGGAGGAGAGGGAGGGGAAAGGGGGGGTTGGTGAGATTAGGAACTGTAGAGTCTAAAGACGTTTCCGTGCATCAGCTCTCGTGTGGCGTGACGTCAGCATTGATGGTGAAGAGAGGGGCGGGGAGGGGGAGAGCGGGTGAGGAGGGGAGGAGGAGGTGTAATGCCTGTGGGCAGGGTGCACACGTAGGGTTGAGTGCACCCCCTGCGCCTCAATAACACCCTCGCTTTGACCGAGTGGGTAGCGAGGCGTTATAGGAGGGGCGAAAGGGGAGGAGGGGAGGAGGAGGGGAGGGAAGGAGGGGTGGGAGGGAAAGAGGGAGGGGGGATGAGATGAGGTGCGATGCAACCACGCAAGCACCCGAGTGAGAGTGAGATGGGGATGAGTGAGAGAGAGAGCATAGGTTGCTGCAATGGCGACACACTGCCATGCAAGCAGCGTGGTGACACGCGATGCAATTCGGACCCTGGTCTGTGCTGCCTCGCCCCTTCCACCGGGCTGTGGTCGCATTTCATGGCCAAGTCTCATCCGGCGCAACGTCCATCCGCGCAAGGTCCGCGGGCACTGCAATCAAGATCTCACCGGCGCAAGCGGCTGCGAGCGCCGCATCGGCGTCGCGCCACACCGTCTGATCGCCCGCCCGCTCCGCGCCCAGAGGCCGTGCGACGTCGTCCAGCGCCATGGCGACCGAAGCCTGCGACGGGCGTCGCACGAAGCTGAGTGGCTACCCCGATAAGCTACGAGCGACGACCGACGAGCGACAAATCACGAGCGACAAATGACGAGCGACAAATGACGAGCGACAAAACCGATGTCGGATAGCGATGGGACACACGTCAGGTACTCCGTGACTAGACCTAGTTTGAGGCGCCTCAAATGTCGTGAGGTGACTAATGTCCTCCCACGTCGTCACGCGTTTCAGCCGCGCAACGCGGTCGCGCTGGAATAAGATCTACTCGTTGCTTTGAATGTTCCGCCAAGATCGCTGTGGTAGTGGTAGTGGTATGGATCACGATCCCATGCCCAGCCCAATGGTGCAAATTTCCCAGAGTCTAAACGGACGGATTTCTCGTGAGGGCGTGTTCAATCCTTGTTCCGTAGTGAAGCCATGAATTAGACCGCGACGAACGTACAAGAAACGTACGAGTTGGACCCCCTACCCAACCAATCTAGAAATGGACTACCGTTGCACACAATAATAAAACATCTCCATAGTAATCACGTGACACGTGGGCCACGCCGAAACTCGTTGAGACCAAAATGAACCGAAATACACCGCAGAAGACGAGCCTAGAGGGAGCAGAGCCCCCTGCATTTTGTTGCTTCGTTTTTGGATGCACATGGATTCGAAAAAAAACAAATTTCAAATTGATACATAAAGAGAGCCATTCGTTAGGATAGGACGCGTTCTTACGTTGCCACGTCAAGAATCTCCCCCGCCTATCACTCCGCGGCAACCACGCCCCCACACGCTCGTCGTGCGTCACGAGCGCCGCGCGTCGTCGGGCGGCGCGCTCTCGTAACACCGCTGCTGCCTGTATCGTCGGCTCGCGTTCTTTGGCCCCTCGCGTGTCCCGAAAATCCTCCCGCCGCTTCCGCCGCTGCGCCGCCGGGCAGAGTCAAGGGACCAGCGGTGCAACACTCAGGTGCGTCCTTCCCCAGCTCCCCCCACGCACAAGGGTGCGTGACCTCGCCAGAGCCCTCACCAGCGCTCCTTTGCAGATGCCGCCATCTGCTGCCGCCCCTCGCGTCACTTCCCCCCCCCCGCCTTCGCCTGTCACGCGCCGCCTCACCGCTGCGCGCACGCAGAGAGGCGAGCGGGCAGTGCGGGGAGGCGCGCAGCGCACAGTGGGGGGAGGTGAGCGTGCAGTGGGGGAGAGGCGATCCACGCATGCTACAACCGCACGTGCTGCATCCGCACGTGCTGCATCCGCACGTGCTGCATCCGCACATTCTGCATCCGCACGTGCTGCATCCGCACATGCCATATTATTTGCTGATATCTAGAGCTCCATCGCCAACCAATGTCCCGTCAACTCCCATGCGTTGCTTCTCTCCGCCACCCGTCTCCCCTGCAGCTACGCCAACCCACCCTGCCCTCTCCCTCCACACGCGCCCACTGTGGCACGCCTCCGCCCGCCCACATCTCCTATATAGGAGGGACGGTGTGGTGGGGGAACTTCTTGGAAAATAGAATTGTAGGTCTCTAAATTTGTGCGGAGGAGGGAGGAGGTGGTGGACCCTCTTGGGTGAGTCCTCTCCTCTCGAAGAGGAGCGGCCCTGGAGCAGCCTTGGGAGCAGGCGAGGGTGGTGGGGTGGGGTGAGCCGGGAGGAGAAGCAGAGCAGCAAGTAGGAGGCAGCGAGCAGTAGGGAGCAGTGAGGAGTGAGCAGCGATGGGAGCGCCGAAGCAGAAGTGGACGGCGGAGGAGGAGGGGGCGCTGAGGGCGGGGGTGGACAAGTACGGCCCGGGCAAGTGGCGCGCCATCCAGAAAGACCCTGCTCTTGGGCCCTTGCTCACCCACCGCTCTAATGTTGATCTGAAGGTATGCGCGTGGTGAGGCCAAGGTGTGAATGCCCCCTGCTGCTGGGTTGATCTGGAGCCTCCAGGTGCGCGTGTCCCCCCCCCCTCACAACCCCCACTCTGTTGAAGTTTGACCCCTTGCTCACCCACCACCACTGCAACGGCGGAGGAGGAGGCGAGGAGGGGGCGCTGAGGGCGGGGGTGGATAAGTACGGCCCGGGCAAGTGGCGCGCCATTCAGAAGGACCCCGCACTGGGGCCGCTGCTCACGCACCGATCTAACGTTGACCTCAAGGTTTGTGTGTGTTAGGGTGTGCCCAAGGTCTGCTGGGGTGTGCTGCTGCTACTGGGTTAGGGTGTTCGGGGGTGGACAAGCACGGCCCGGCAAGTGGCGGGCCCCGCGCTCGGCCCCCTGCTCACCCACCGCTCTAATGTGAACCTCAAGGTGGGGTGGGCTGGGGTGGGCTGGGGTGTGCTGGGGTGGGCTGGGGTGTGCTGGGGTGTGCTGGGGTGTGCTGGGGTGTGCTGGGGTGTACTGGGGTGTACTGGGGTGTGCCGGGGTGTACTGGGGTGTACTGGGGTGGGCTGGGGTGGGCTGGGGTGGGCTGGGGTGGGCTCAAGGTGTGCCATCCAGAAAGACCCTGTTCTCGGGCCCCTGCTCGCCCACCACTCTAATTTCGACCTCAAGGTTTGTCGCGTTGTCCAAAGCACACTTACTTATCGATCGAGTTGGGGTGAGGAGGTGAGGTGAGGAGGTGAGGTGAGGAGGTGAGGTGAGATGAGGTGAGGTGAGGAGGTGAGGTGAGGGTGCTCCATCCAAAACGACCCCGCCCTTGGGCCCCTGCTCACGCACCGCTCATGATGACTTCAAGGTGTGTGCTGGGGTGGGGTGGGGTGGGGTGAAAGTGAAAGTGTGCCGCTCAGAAGTACGCCAAGTGACGCCAAGTGGTGCGGACACACCTTCCCTCCCCCCGCGCGTTGGAAAGTGTCCAGAAGGAACGCCCCCGCGCTCGGCCCCTTGCTCTCCCACTGCTCCAACGTTGACCCCCCAAGGTATGTGGCGCAACATGACGGCAGCCACAGGCGGTGGCAGCAGCAGTGCCAGAGCCAGTGCAGTGCCAATGGGTGCCCGTGCCAAGGGGTGCCAGTGCCAAGGGGTGCCCGTGCCAAGGGGTGCCCGTGCCAAGGGGTGCCCGTGCCAAGGGTACGGGCCCCCAGGGAGCAGCGGGCGCCAGGCAGTAGCACCAGCAGCAGCAGCGGTGTGGTGTTGCCCCCCTCCTTTCCTAACCCCCACCTCTCTACTCCGTTCCACCCCTCTCCCCACCTCCCCACCCTTCCCCGCTCCCTCTCCCCACCTCCCCACCCTTCCCCGCTCACCCATCCCCCCCTCCTCCCTCCCCCACTCCCCACCACCACCCCCCCCCCGCCTCCCTCCTCCCCTCCCCCCTCCCCCCCCCCCCCCCCACAGGACAAGTGGCGCAACATGACAGCAGCAGCCACTGGCGGCAGCAGCAGTGCCAGTGCAGTGGTGCCCGTGCCACAGGTGCGCACCCCCAGGGAGCAACAACTGCCCCACCCTTCCCCCAACTTTTCCCCCCCAACAGGACAATAGCGCAACATGACAGCAACAGCCACTGGCGGCAGCAGCGCCAGTGCAGTGGTGCCCGTGCCTTGGGTGCGTGCCCCCAGGGAGCAACGAGTGCCCCAACCCCCACCTGTTCCCCTCTCCCCATCACTTCCACCCCCCCTCCCGTCACAGGACAAGTGGCGCAACATGACAGCAGCAGCCACTGGTGGGGCCAGCAGCAGCGCCAGTACTCTGGTGCCCTCGCTCTCCCGTTTTTCCAACCCCCACTCTCCCTCTCCCTCTCCCCCCCACAGGACAAGTGGCGCAACATGACAGCAGCAGCCACTGGCGGGGCCGGCAGCAGTGCCAGTGCAGTGGTGCCCGTGCCAAGGGTGCGGGCCCCCAGGGAGCAGCGGGCGGCAGCAGCGGCGGCACGCGCTGAGCTGGCAGCAGTCGTGGCGATGGAGGAGGAGGAAGACGCCCTATTGGCCGCCGCTGCTGGCAGCGACGCTGACGTGGCTGCTGACGTGGCTGATGGCGCTGATGATGGTAGCGGGGCTGCTGACGCGGATTTCGCTGGTGGGGGGAGTTATGGGGGCGCAGGGGCGGGGGAGAGTGGGTCTATGGGCGGGGCTGGGGGGGGGGCGGATGGGGAGGCGGGGGGGGAGGGCGTGGGTGGGGGGAGCGCGAGCAGTGGGCGCACTGGCAGTCGGGGGGGGACGGGGGAGGAGGGGACGTGGGCTGTTGTACCCTCTGCTGTTGCTGGCGCTGCTGCTGGTGCTGCTGGCATGGGTCTACCTGTCACCAGCAATGCAAGGTAATGTGTGCGGTGCTGCTGCTGTTGCTGGCTGTAGGGACGTTGCATGTGGGGCGTTGGTTTAATGTGATAACAAGGCCTCCTGCTGCGTGCTGCCGCAACGCTCAACGAGCACAACTTCTCAGCTGAAGGAGACATTGTGCGGCTGCAGATTCGAAGTCTGTTAGCAATGTGAATGTGTGGGATTTGAACTCACGGGATTTGCTGGTGCTTGCTCCTTGCTGCTTGCAGCCTCTGTTTTCATATTTTGTGGCATGCTACTGCATGGCATGCATGGCATGACACGGCACGGCATGGCATGGCATGACACGGCACGGCAACTCACCGCATGGCATGGCATGGCATGGCATGGCATGGCATGGCATGGCATGGCATGGCATGGCATGGCATGGCATGGCATGGCATGGCAGGTTGGATGAGGCGATCATGATGGCCGTGGCATCACTGGAAGGCTCACAGGCAGCGCATGGGTGCTCCGCTGCTGCTGTTGTGAAGCACATTGAGGTTCCGACTCGATCCATCACACCGCACCGCATCACATCACAGCACAGCACATCACATCACATCACATCACAGCACAGCACAGCACATCACATCACATCACATCACATCACATCACAGCACAGCACAGCACATCACATCACATCGCATCGCATCGCATCGCATCGCATCGCATCGCATCGCATCGCATCGCGTCGCGCCGCGTCGCATCGAATCAAGTCACATCAAATCACGTCACGTCACACCTCATCTCGTGTCACTGCATCGCCTCACACCGCACCACATCACTCCACTTCACATCACAAGCCCATGATATCACATTCCATCATCGCACCACACCGCGCCGCTCGGCGCATCACAAATCTCCCCTCCTTGCCCCATTCCCCCACCTCTCCCCTCCCCCGACTCCCCCCCGGGCCCCCGGGACAAGCATGCACCACCATCCGATCTGCACCGCCCGTGAAATTCGCTGACAGTATCAATCCCGCTTCCCACTCATTCTTTCGGTTCTCCGCCTCCCCCCACCTCGTCTCGCACACCCCCTCAGGACCACCATGCATCACCACCCAATCTGCGCCGCCTCGTGCCGCATCGCCTCAGAGCGCTCTCAGAGGAGGGCTGCGTGGTGAAGGTGAGAGCAGGGCTGCCTGGTGAAGGTGAGAGCAGGGCTGCCTGGTGAAGGTGAGAGCCCATGTTGTAGCCCCATCATGCTATCATCCCGTCGTGCCATCGTGCTCCTTGGCCATTTGCAATTCCTCCCCACACCTCATGCATGGTCACTACCTCTAACACCTCCCACTCCTCCCTCCTCGGTTTTTACGTCCCAAAAACCCCTGCCTCTCACCCACATGGCCAATACCTCCACCCCTTCCCACCCTCTTTACTCACATAAGAGTCATGGCACCCCCTTCTATCCCCATTGTCAGGAGAAGCATCTTCCACTCATACACTCGTACTGCCAGTCCCTGCTGATCCTCCCTCCCCTCCACTGGCAGGTGAAGCAGCTTTACTACCTGCCTCGCACCCCTGCCCCTCCACTCTCACTCTCACCCACTAGCGGGCAAACGCCCTGCCTGCCTCACAAACTCACATGCTCGTAAACCCCACCCTTCTTGTGCCCCCCACCCACGGGCAGGTGAAACAGCTCTACTACCTGCCTCGCAACGCACCTCTGGCCCTCCTCTCTCACTCTCACTCGCACGCCCACTCGCACGCCCACAACCATGACCAAGGGCCAGGGCAAGGCCATGTGTCAGGGCAAGCACAAGGGCAAGTGCAAGCGCAAGGGCAGGCGCAGGTGCATTCTCCTGCATCTGTCCGGAGGGCACGGGGGGACAGCAGGCGGGCTAGCTGGCATGGGGAGGGGCTGGATGGGGAGGGTGCGGGGAGAGGGGGGTGGGGGGGAAGTGGCAAGTGGGAGAGTGAGGAGGGGAGGGTGGAGTGGGGAAACCGAGGGAGTGTGAGGAGGAGGGACGGTCGGAGTGGCAGGGTGGGCAGTGGGAGTGCTGCAGAGAGGGCGGGGGAGGGCAGGGCCAGTGGGGCAGCAACAGAGGGAAGGGCGGGTGGGGCTGCTGCTGCAGCAGCAACAGCAGCAGCAGCAGGGGTGGAGCATCATTTAGGCATGCGTTCTACAGCTGCTCTTCACTCCTCTTCCCCCTCTGCCCCCACTGCTGCTGCTGCTGCTGCTGCTGCCGCTGCTCCAGTGGATCGAATAGCAGCAGACCTGTCACAGGCCCACCTCTCCCCTCTGCATAGCACCCACATGCCATCTCATGCCTCTGCTGCCGCCGCCGCCGCCACCGCCGCCGCCGCCGCTGCTGCTGCTGCTGCTGCTGCAAGCACGGGTGGTGCTGCTCCTAGTGCTGCTACCGTGGGCCATTTCAAGAAACTCCGCTTCCCCACGCAGCAGTCAGCAGAAACAGCAGGAGCCAGCGAAAGAGAACCAGGCGTGCAAGACCAGACCGAAACTGGAAGAGCAGGCGAGCGTGTGGGAGAAGGAGCAAAGGAGGGGAAGGCAGTGGGTGCAGCGCAGAGTGCGTGGTTGCAAGAGCTGGCACGGAAGGCAGCAGAGGCGATGGCAGAGGCAGAGGCAGCTGTAGCAGAGGCGGAGGCGGCTATGAGAGAAGCAGAGGCCATGGAGGCTGAGGCAGAGGCAGCAGAGGCAACAGCGAGAGAGCTTGAGGGCAGGAGGCAAGCTGCTGCCGTCAGCTCATAGCAACTCGGAAGCGGGAGAAGAAGCAGCAGGGGAAGCAGCAGGGGAGGCGGTGGGTGCAGCAGCCAGCACGGATGGCAGCAGAGGCAGAGGCGATGGGAGAATCAGAGGCGATTGCAGAGGCAGAGGCGGCAGTGAGAGGCGGCAGTGAGAGGCGGAGGAGGCAGTGAGGGAGCTGGAAGGCAGGAGGCAAGCTGCTATCGTCAGCTCATAGCGTTCAATGCTGCTGTTGGCGTGGGTGTGTGCAGCACAGAGTGGGTGTGCACACACCAACCCCAGACCTCTGTCCTCTTCAATGTCAACTGTCTGCACGGTGGAAATCACTTGGTCGATGTGGTGTGGAGACAGTGCATTCCATGTGATCAAAATAATGCATCGATGTGATCTGTAAAACCAAATTTGTGCGCATGATGGTTTGTTTGTACCGTACTGGTGGTATCCTTTCGGCATTTTGTATCGCAAACAGGGTCGTCGCTAGTATGGGTTTGCGATCCAGGGAGTTCAATCCATAGTACGACTAAGGCACATCCGTAACTACTATAGCTATATTCTGACAAGCGCAACCCCTGCTAATGCACTTGTGATTTCACTATAATTTACCATTCACAGACCGCCATGGCACTACCACCTCGTCTAGAGTACCGTACTGTGCTAGTACCAGCTTAGTTTCGGTTGATATCGTTCAATAATGGTGCAGAAATGGAGCAAGCTGTGGAGGGATGGATGTTTTGAGTCATGTTAGTTTCAGGATTGCATGAGGGAGTTTTACTTACTGTAACGATTCTGAGAATGATTTGTAGAGTGCATAAGGTGGCACACGAAACGATTCGTGACTTGTAAGGGTCACAGAAAATTATTACAAAACATCTATTTGGGCGATGATGGTAATTAGGGTAAACAAAGCAGCATCCCAGTCCACAACCTATTTACAGTACAATCATATCCATTGTTAAGGTTCCTAAACATGTCGGTACTGCGGCGGTATCTCTTAACGATCAACATGCTGCATGTGTCTCCACGCTTCACACTGTATGGTCGCTTGGTCGAACATGAAATGCCAGAGAGTGGCCGGGCGTCAACAGCATCCACACAAACCTGTGAGCCAACCATCAGTTTGAACATGATGGTAGGGAAAGAACAAGACCTTCATAAGATGACATTCATACATACACCCAGACAAACAAACAGGCACACAGACACACGACAGACAACGGACGGACGGATGACCACAGGGACACAGGGATGCATGAACGCATGGATGCATGGGCGCATGGACGCATGGATGCATGGACCCATGGACGCATGGACGCATGGACGCATGGATGCATGGATGCATGGATGCATGGACGCATGGACGCATGGACGCATGGACGCATGGACGCATGGACGCATGGATGCATGGATGCATGGACGCATGGAGGCATGGGCACATGGATGCATGGATGCATGGATGCATGGACGCATGGACGCATGGACGCATGGATGCATGGACGCATGGAGGCATGGACGCATGGATGCATGGATGCATGGATGCATGGACGCATGGACGCATGGACGCATGGACGCATGGACGCATGGACGCATGGACGCATGGACGCATGGACGCATGGATGCATGGATGCATGGACGCATGGAGGCATGGGGGCATGGGCGCATGGACGCATGGACGCATGGACGCATGGATGCATGGATGCATGGACGCATGGACGCATGGACGCATGGATGCATGGATGCATGGACGCATGGATGCATGGACGCATGGAGGCATGGACGCATGGATGCATGGGTGCATGGATGCATGGACGCATGGATGCATGGATGCATGGACGCATGGATGCATGGACGAATGGACGCATGGACGCATGGACGCATGGACGCATGGACGCACGGACGCATGGACGCATGGATGCATGGACGCATGGACGCATGGAGGCATTGACGCCTGGAGGCATGGACGCATGGATGCACGGAGGCATGGAGGCATAGTCGCATGGATGCATGGAGGCATGGATGCATGGAGGCATGGACAGCGCACGCACACATATTTTAAATGGCTGTGAAGAAAAAAAGTACGACCACCACTCACCACGACCCACTGTTTCTGACAGGATCTTGCATGCCACCCAAGGTAAAAAAAAAACGTCGTTTTTTTTTAAATGTACCGTAAAAAACGGTTCCAAAAGGTGATTTTCGTTTCAAGAGAAAATCGGCCATTTGATGGGACCAAATTGATGGCGAAAAGCGCCAGGATGAAGAGGACGAACCCCTTCTTGCATGTGTGCATGTGTGGGCATGATTGAAAATGTATCCGACCTTGTTTTTGCCCTTTTTTGCTTGGTGACAAGAGTTCTCTAACAAAAAAACGCCGTATTTTTGAAAAATTATCGTAAAAAACAGACCGTAATTTACGAAAACCGTATTTTTGCACCTTGATGCCACTCCCTGAAACTACTCCCAGCAACAGATTTCTTGCACCCCCTTCATCTTGTGACTCACACCCTCAACCCCTCGACTTCAGCATATTGCCTTATTACAAACAGGTTCACAACTGCTTTGTGGGATATTCATGGGCATACGAGTCGAGTTTTATAAAACTCGCCATGCTTTTTAAATTTTGGTCCATATGGTCGAGTTACGAGTCGTTCCAAAGTCGAAAAAAAAGATCGACGAGTTTTACTCAACCCGACTAGAGGCTAAAAAAAACTCGCAAAAACGAGTCGACTAGAACTTGACTCATCAATTGTCCATGTACAGTGTGTGGGAAGCTT
This sequence comes from Closterium sp. Naga37s-1, assembly GCA_947471745.1. NCBI lineage: Eukaryota > Viridiplantae > Streptophyta > Zygnematophyceae > Desmidiales > Closteriaceae > Closterium > Closterium sp. Naga37s-1. The sequence continues at coordinate 2,216,280 of CANJKZ010000768.1, read as the reverse complement.
AAGTGTGGGTTTTCTTGGCAGTGGGCCGACGAATGCAGGAGATTTCCTGGGAGACCAAGACCATTTCCTTAGTCCCTCACACACTCTCTGGCACACTCCCTCGTACTCTCTCTTGCACGCTCTCTTGCAGACTCTCTCTCTCTTGCGTCCACACCACACTTCTATACCACACAATCATGTACTAGGATTTACATGCATGTCAGGCCATGAATGTGGGTGGGGCCATGGATGTGAGGTGTTATGAGCATATGCAGAGACCACGTACTCACCTTACTCACAACATTCACCTGCAGGGGACTGTACGGCAGCAGGGCAGCGCACCGCTGAGTGGAGAAAAACGCATCTGAAGCGTTGCGTTCTGCGTTTGAACGCTTGCGTTTGAACGAAAAACGCTGAACGCACAGAAAAACGCAGAACGCTTGGGGAATTTCTTTTTGGTCAGCCCGAATGTCATTTTTGCCAAAAATCAACCCCTCCCGACCCAAATCGACCCCTGAAAACCAGTCCTCCAACCAAAATTCCCAACCCCCCCACTAATGTTATGGGAAAGAATATTATGTGGGGGGAAAAAATGCTCAAATTTGTGCTATGTCCTTCTCCCCCTCCTCCCGATGCCCTATTGGAAGTTTTATTTGCCTGCCCGGAAGTTTTTTTACCCTGCCCGGCCCCGCGTTTTTTTAGCGTTTACAGGACCCCCAAAAATGCGTTCTGCGTTTTAAACGCAGCGTTCACGCCAGCGTTTAAAACGCTGAACGCGTTTTTCTCCACACAGGCGCACCGGATCCTGGGATTCACCTGGAAGAAGCGCATCGGGGATTCACCTGGAAGAAGCGCGTCGGGGATTCACCTGGAAGAAGCGCGTCGGGGATTCACCTGGAAGAAGCGCGTCGGGGATTCACCTGGAAGAAGCGCGTCGGGGATTCACCTGGAAGAAGCGCGTCGGGGATTCACCTGGAAGAAGCGCGTCGGGGATTCACCTGGAAGAAGCGCATCGGGGATTCACCTGGAAGAAGCGCGTCGGGGATTCACCTGGAAGAAGCGCGTCGGGGATTCACCTGGAAGAAGCGCATCGGGGATTCACCTGGAAGAAGCGCGTCGGGGATTCACCTGGAAGAAGCGCGTCGGGGATTCACCTGGAAGAAGCGCGTCGGGGATTCACCTGGAAGAAGCGCGTCGGGGATTCACCTGGAAGAAGCGCGTCGGGGATTCACCTGGAAGAAGCGCATCGGGGATTCACCTGGAAGAAGCGCGTCGGGGATTCACCTGGAAGAAGCGCGTCGGGGATTCACCAAGAAGAAGCGCGTCGAGGATTCACCTGGAAGAAGCGCGTCGGGGATTCACCTGGAAGAAGCGCGTCGGGGATTCACCTGGAAGAAGCGCGTCGGGGATTCACCTGGAAGAAGCGCGTCGGGGATTCACCTGGAAGAAGCGCATCGGGGATTCACCTGGAAGAAGCGCGTCGGGGATTCACCTGGAAGAAGCGCGTCGGGGATTCACCTGGAAGAAGCGCGTCGGGGATTCACCTGGAAGAAGCGCGTCGGGGATTCACCTGGAAGAAGCGCGTCGGGGATTCACCTGGAAGAAGCGCGTCGGGGATTCACCTGGAAGAAGCGCGTCGGGGATTCACCTGGAAGAAGCGCGTCGGGGATTCACCTGGAAGAAGCGCATCGGGGATTCACCTGGAAGAAGCGCGTCGGGGATTCACCTGGAAGAAGCGCGTCGGGGATTCACCTGGAAGAAGCGCATCGGGGATTCACCTGGAAGAAGCGCATCGGGGATTCACCTGGAAGAAGCCCATCCCCATCCCCTTTCCTTCTCCACTACCCATGCCCCCCCCACCTGACCCCCACCCCACACACAGGCCGCCCAACTCACTCATCCGCCCCCCGCCCAACTCATCCATCCGCCCCCCGTACGACTCACCTTACTCATCACATTGCCCTGCGTGGGGCTATACGGCAGCAGCGAGTCGCACGAGAGGCCGGGATTCATCTGGAAGAATCTCATCGGGGAGGCGATGCCAAACGCCCGCCACAACTGCTGGCAGGACTGCGGGCCCTGGAGCACAGTCATGGTCACGCCTTGGTCCATATACTCGACTAGGGGAGGTGGTGGTTGAGGGCTGGGTGGCGGTGTGGCCGGGGTTGTGGTGATGGCTGGGGTGATTTGTGCAAAGACTTGGCATGCCACGCGGGTTTTTGCCAGCTCCAGCCACGTCCTGTTGAAGTCCACACAGAGGAGCTGTGAAGGAGGGAGAAGGGGGAGAGAGGAGGGAGAGGGGGGAGACGAGGAAGGAGGAAGGGGGAGTGGGGGGAGAGGGTGGTGGAGAGGGATGTGTGAATAAACACCCATTTATTAGGACATGGAGCTCAAAGTCGAATATAGACCTAAATGCATTGTGCGACACGATGCGATAAGATGTGCTAAGATGTGATGTGGTGTGTGTGACGTGACGTGGTGTGACGTATCGTGGCATGGCGTGGTGTGGTGTGGTGTGGTGTGGTGTGGTGTGGTGTGGTGTGGTGTGGTGTGGTGTGGTGTGGTGTGGTGTGGTGTGGTGTGGTGTGGTGTGGTGTGGTGTGGAATGATGCGATGTGATGTGATGTGTGATGCAAGAACTTCCGCGAGCAGTAGAGCCCATCTTGGGCATCAATCATGAATCAATAATTTCTCAAGCAGCACATATATATCCAATACGGCAGATTTGAAGAACAGGGATTCTCACCCTTAGCAAACTAGAGGAATGTAGCGGCAACAGCAAGCACAGTTCAGATTCCTCAAGCCGGTAAAAAGAGGGGCATTACCCTGATGATCTCTTATTGCTGCCGCTACAGTTAGCAACATGCAGTGTGCTGTGCACCCTGATGAACATGCAGTGTGCTGTGCACCCTGATGAACATGCAGTGTGCTGTGCACCCTGATGAACATGCAGTGTGCTGTGCACCCTGATGCACATGCAGTGTGCTGTGCACCCGCATTCTCTGACACCCACCTACACTCTCCTCCACTCCACCCACCTTCACTCACCTCTACCCACCTACACTCACCTATACCCAATTAGGCACACGGTATAGTCACCGAAACCCACTTGCACCCACTTGCACCTGCACTCATCTGCGCTCATCTCCACTCATCTCCACTCATCTGCACTCATCTGCACTCATCTCCACTCATCTCCACTCATCTCCACTCATCTGCACTCATCTGCACTCATCTGCACTCATCTGCACTCATCTGCACTCATCTCCACTCATCTCCACTCATCTCCACTCATCTGCACTCATCTGCACTCATCTGCACTCATCTGCACTCATCTGCACTCATCTGGACTCAACTCCACTCATCTGCACTCATCTGCACTCATCATCTGCAGCACCCACCTGGCCGGGCCGGGGCCCATCAGAGCAGCTGAGGGCGGGGTTGAGCGACTGAATGTGCGTGGAGAAGAGGGCGTTGAGGGAGTCACACGAGTCACCCTGCAGACACACATGTCAGGTCGGGTTTAGAAGGGAGTGGGAAGAGGATGCGCGGTTATTGGGAGAATCGAATTGAGCGGCTGTATGGGCGTGGAGAAGAGGGCATTGATGGAATCACACGAGTCACCCTGCAGATTCACAGTGAGCAGTGAATAGAATGCTGGTTTCGGGGTTAAGCTCAATGGCGCTTACATAAACGCACTGACGCTTACAGAAAAGCACTGGCGCTTGCATATTCGGATTGGCGCTTGCATATTCGGATTGGCGCTTACATAACCGCACTGGCACTTACATAAACGCAATCGCACTTACATTAACGCAACGGCACTTACATAATTAGCAGTGTACATGGAGGTGCATTGGGAGTAAGCCCGGCTGGTGACGTTGATGACAGTCTCCACAGGGATGGGCGCTCGGCACTGGAAGCCCTGCAGTCCGATCAAGGAGAGATGACGGATTGGGTGGGTTGCAACGTGGGTAGTCGACAGAAAAAGAATGACTACAAACTCAAGATGGAAGGGGGTATGAGTTTGGAAGCTCTGCAGTCAGAACAGGGAGGGAATGGGACGAGGCAGGCAGAATGGGTGGCGGGAAGAATGAGGGGAAGATAGGGGCAGTGAGGGAAAGTGCGAAAATTGGGGGGAAGTGAGGAGTCGTGAGGGGCAGTGAGGGGCCGTGAGGGGCAATGAGGGGCCGTGAGGGGCAATGAGGGGCCGTGAGGGGCAATGAGGGGCCGTGAGGGGCAATGAGGGGCCGTGAGGGGCAATGAGGGGGGGCAGGTGACCAGAAAGGCAATGTGGTTGTGTGATGTCAATGTGGTTGTGTGATGTCAATCTGGTTGTGTGATGTCAATGTGGTTGTGTGATGTCATGCGATCTGATGTAACTTGTGGTAACCCGAACGAACTGATAACCTTTTGTGAAACCCGTCAAAAGCTTGACCTTGTTTTGGCTGAAGAATTAGCCCTGTGCGAGTCCGTAAGTGTTGAGGACTCTTTGGGCGCCACGAACATAGTTGAGTTTGAGGATGAATGAAGGGGCACGTGATGAGGAAACGAGTTGCGATGCCTGATGTGATGTGATGTGATGTGATGTGATGTGATGTGATGTGATGTGATGTGATGTGATGTGATGTGATGTGATGTGATGTGTCCCGTGACCCCAACCACAGCCCAAACCTTCCTGACCAAAGCCTTTCAGACCTTGTTTTGGCTGAAGAAGGCCGCTTGGGTGAGTCCGTAAGTGTTGAGGATGAGAGGGCATGTGAGACCGTAGGGAGACACGAAGGTGGGCACTCGCAGCTCAAACGATCGCACTGCATGCATGCACGGGGTGCGTGAGCATGGGGCAGACAGGCACGCAGGCAGGCAGGCAGGCAGATTGCAATGCAAGCAGAAAGGTTGCGGTAACAGTCAGCCCACTCGAATTAATTTACCTAATGTGCCTAAGACTTTTGAGTCCACTCACATTAATTTACCTAATGTGCCTAAGACTTTTGAGTCCACTCACATTACATTACCTAATGTGCCTAAGACTTTTGAGTCCACTCAAAACTCGCTGGTTTCTTTGGGGACGAAGTTAAAGTGAAAGAAGAGCGAGGGCTAGAGGCAGGAGATGGAAAAACCCAGTTACTTCCTCTTTGGGACCAGAGGCAGGTAGCAAGTGTGGTTACGCACATTGGTAACAGCGGGTAGTGCGTTTCGAATAGAAGAAGGGGAAGAAGGGCGAGGGGCAGAGGCAGGAGTAGGTGCCGTCTATGTCATCCATGCACACCCCCGGGGCACATGGGTTGCGGGGGAGCTGGCGACACGTGAAGGAATCTGGTGAGAGGGCGGGGGGGGTGGGGGGGGGAAAGGGGGCAGTGGGAAAACGGAACAGGGGATGGGAAATGGGGACACGAGGGCAAGGGGAAAGGGGGGTGGAGAATAAGAGAGGAGGAGAAAGGGGAATCGAGGAGGAAGGCGACGAAGAGGCAAGGGGAAGGGCGGTAGGAGGTAAAGGAGGGGAATGGAGAAAAAGGGGTGTTGCAGGGGCGGTCATAGTGCATTAGAACGCTTTAAGAATTTCAAGAGCCGTAAAAAAAGGAAAAAGATACAGCAGGTCAATAAAGGAAAAAATAAAATTGACGGGAACGAACTTTTGCATTTCCTCAAGAGTGTTGTGAATCGAGAACGAGTGCAATACTATGCCATCCACAAACCAAAAGGGCACCTACCACACTCCACCTCTCACCCACCGCACTCCACCGCTTGCCGACGGCACTCCACGACTCACCGAGGAAGCAGGAGGGCAGGCCGGCGAGGTGCGAGGGTTGGAAGGAGGGGAGATTGAAGGGGCACTTGCAGGAGGGCACGAGGATAGACGAGTCCCATGGGGCTGGCGCCTTGGTGCACACGCCCGTTCCACAGGGCAGCACTGGAGAACCCGTGCAGGGGTCAGTGTCTGTTGGGGGGGTGTGAACTTGAGAGAATGTGTGTGCCGCGCATGCTTTCAGTGTGCCGCGCATGCTCCCTCCTGCCATACCTGTGACACACCCGTGAGTCGTGACCCTGCCAACCATTGCTGCCTCTCTGACTCACTGCTAGTCGGCATGACAGACACGAGGTCGATAGCAGTGCTTCCCGCTTCCGTCGCGTTCGCTCCCGCTGCTCCCCCTGCTCCTGGTATTGCTCTGCTGCTGCTGCTGCTGCTGAGTGTGCTGGTGCTGGCGCCAACGCTACTGGTGTCACTGCTGCTACTGGCAACTACGCTGCTTGTGGCGGTGGCAACACCGCTGGTGGTGGCGACGGTGGCAGTGCTGCTGCTGTTGCTGTTGCTGCTGCTGTTACTGCCTTGCACGCCTCGAATCACCAAGTGCAGCGCCACTCCCCCTGGAGGCACTACCAACGAGGAAGGCGAAGAGGCGGAAGAAGAAGAGGCGGAGGGGGGTTCGGGGAGGGGGAAGAGGAGGGGCCCCACTTGGAACCAGGGCAAGGCGCCGGACAGACTCGCGCTGCTCCCCCCACACGGCACGCCCACCCGCCACTCCCCCCACACCTGCTCCCCCGCTCCTCCTCCCTCCGCCCCTCCCCCTGCCGCGGCGGCCGCGGAAGCGTTCAGCGGAACTGCCAGCAGCAGCACCTTCAACAGCCGCTCCGCCTCCCCTTCCGCGCCCCCTTCCCCCTCCGCGCACAGGCTGGCGCGCGCAAAGAACGAGAGGGACAGCTGGCGCGGGGACTGCTGCGCCTGCTGCGACACGTTGCTCGTGGGCGCCGCGGGTTTGAGTTCGCACAGCGCTTGCGACACGCCTGGGCCGCTGCTGCTACTATTGTTACCACTACCATTGCTACTACCGGAAGCGCCGTCGCCACTAGACGACACGAAAATATCAGATGTCAGACGTAAAAAACGGGAGCCGTCAGCTGCCAGTAGGATGTCCGCGACTCCCGCGACCCCGTTCACTATTGACACGTCAGCAGGCGGCGCTGCCCTGCTTGCTGTCGCAAAAGCTTCCGCCAGAGTTGGGCCCGCTGGCGCAAGCGACGTTCCGCGATTTCCGCCGCCAGATGCGGTGGCTAAGATATCGTCGTTTAAGAATGTTTCTCCAGGCTCTAGCGCGCGCCACGGGAATAAGTACGGCCATGGCTGGCACGAAGAGTTCAGCTTCTTGCGACGCCCTGTGTCGAGACAGCTTATATCGAAGCTTGGGTTCGAGAGGAGGTTTGACGATTCGCCTGTGACGGCCAAGAAAAGGGGGTATAATGGAAGAGAATTGGAGAATTGCAGCTTTGCCAGGTTTTAGCACGTTGGCGGTAACATGTAGAGCTTGAACGAAAAAAAACGGGAGGAGCAGAATGCACACGACCGAGAAAGGGACTTCCATCGGGACGAGGAAGGATGGAGGGAAAAGGAACGAGTAAAATGTGGAAACCTAAACACGCCTGTAGAGAGCTCTCGAGGGATGAAATTTGACTTGAGTACTAGAGACCCGTCTGGTTTTTTAGAATTCTCAAAAACCAGAGACCGGTCGCTACGATTGTGCTTACGACTCGACAACTTGTGTAGCGACGAAGCGGTAGATTTTGGGATACAAAGAACGGGAGAGCCGGAGCCTCTTACTTGGATTCGTTAGGTTAAGGCAGTCGACGAGACCGTTAGCGACACGAACAAAGGCTACGAAGTAGAGGAGAAACGTAAGCCGTAGAGAAATCGCGTCAGAGAGAAGACTCGTGGCCCCTGGTTGAACCCGCAATCTGCGGCGAGAGATGCGGCAATAATTCATCTGTCCCGACACGTCTCCGAAGATCATTTTCTTGAAACTGACTACGTTTTCCGATTCTGAAAGAGGCGTCGGACGTTTCCGAGCTAATCCCGGCCGAACTGACAGTTGCCATGTCGGCGAGTCGGCCTCCCGCGGTGAGCGTACAGTATCGGGACTAACCCCGCGGGGAAGATGGCGATCGCCTCGCCACAGCTGCTACTCGAGGAAAAGATGGGCGTGCTGGGGGTAGGTAGGAACAGAATAGGATAGGATATGCAAGGTCAGTCAGTGCCTTCCCTTGCCAGTTGGTCCCTCACGTTCCCTCACTTCCAGCCGCGTGCGAATGCTCGATGTACACTGTAGATTATGGCGTCGTCGATGGCCTAGGGTACAACTGATGCGCGTTAGAGTCACCCATGGTTGCCTTATGAAGAGTGCGTTTAAGTGGTTTTAGCATTTCGCACATGTTCGTTACCTTCGTCACGGTGTTGGGGGGCTTGTAAAGAAAATTGGTAACAGCCCAGTTGTCTTTTCCGGAACAGTAAGGTGTGGCCTGGTTTTGTTTGATTACCTTACACCGAGTTACCACTTTTTTTATTGTCCATTGTAGCACTCGATTACACGATCATTCACAAATACACACAAACAAGCCCACTTACACCCCCAACCAATCACACGCCTCCACCTCCACATCTTCAAACTTCAGTCGGGCCTACATGTCGAACCACCAAATGTGCACAAGATGTGCACATTTGGTGCTAGAGGAGAATCAATCCTCTCGAAGGCTAACGCACAGTCATCCATTCGGCGGCGTCAACGTAGCCACCCATGACAGCGCCGACCCCGGAGTCTATGAGTTCGTGACGGCTGCGGGGAGGCGCTGTCATCCACGCCGGCAGCACACGCCCACGATGACGCGGGGTGCTGGCCTCCGCGTTAGTGGCAGGCACGGCAGCATCAGCCCGCATAGCTGGCGGCGGCGGGGTGTTGAGGTTGAGGGGGGGCTCGCACGCTCCATCCGATCGATGATGATCGAAGAGAGCGCAAAGGTCGTGCGGAGTAATGCATGTCGCACGGGCATAGCCGATGAGCATTTCGCATGCCGCCCGTGCCGTCCGCCTCGCCTCGCGCGTCTCCGGGTTCTCGTCATCGTATACCTCCTGCATGGTAGTAGGCGGCTCCCAAGATGCGCGAGAGTATGCAATGGCGGGCTCGATAGCCAGGGGATCCGGGCCCGGCTCGGCGTATGTTGGCTGGTCGTTGTCGACCGCCACGAACTCGACAGCCGGCATCGCGTTTGCCCCGAGGCCCAGGCGACCGATCATGATCTTGACGTCGAAAATTTCGTCGTCGAGACTGATGCTGAGCGACGTGTTGACACCGCCGTTGGGGCCATTGTTGTTGAGCCCTTCCGCGCCGACAAACGCGAGATCCATGGCCCACGAGCGCGGAAGTCACCCCGTGCGCCACCAGCAGCGCTGGATGGTGCGCGCCGGAATGTTCATCCACGCCTCGTTGAGCCACGCGACGACATCCCGCATGTTCGGGCGGAAGCGCGCCGATGCCACCGTTCCGCCCGCTTCCAGCCAAAGCTGTGTGAAATCACGGAGCCAGAGCTGCCTGTAGCGAGTCTTGGTCATCGCTATCAGGCCCTGGTCAGGCGGCTGGGTGAATGCGGTCGTGTTGGGCGGCAGAAACACAAGACGAATGTTGCCCAGCTTGCTTGTGCGGAAGTCGAACAAGTCATCGGCTTCCGCGTCCTCGCTCCGGATGACGTGACTCCAATAGTATGACGATGAAGCGGTCTTCCGCCAGCATCGCGACGTTCAGCTGCTCGATGAAATGCGTGAACATCTGCGATATCAAAGGGCGGGAGATGGCGTAACATCGGAAGACCCATGAGTGACAGGCGGGGATGTGGTAACACATGCAATGCGCGGCAAGACAGACATGTACAAGGCGGTCTCGTCAAAATTATACACGTCACGGGGGCGCACAGCAAGGTACATCAGCAGCTGCGGGAGTTGGTCCTGGCAGGTCCGGACCGCGGCATGGTCTTGGTCGGTGGCCTCGCCAGTCACACTACAGCACCGAATGCCATTTTGGCGCAGAGCCCGGCGAACCCACCCCACGGAGCAGCGGAACGCGGCGAGAATCGCCATGTCGCGCGCCATGGCCGCCACGTGGTCCCGGATGGTGGCGAGGGTGAAGTGGAACACCCGCCGCCACAAATGTGTTTGTAACGTTCCTGGGTAACCAACACCACACAGCATGGCGTGTTACTAACCAGCATTAGAGCGGGCGATGTGTTCTTAACCAACATTCTGGGAATGAATGTTGGTTAGGAAATGCGATTGTAACATAGCAGGGTAACAAGCACCACAAATACTGACGTGTGCTCGGCAGCACCTCGTCAACACCGAGGGGTCTGTAACATACATCGTCTCCAACCACGTGGGCAGCTGGTGGGTGTCATCGAGTGTGTGGCAGTCAACAGAGCTGGACGACGTGGCGTACAGTCACGGGCGATACTGCGCGCGACGTCAAAGTGATTTCGTCCAGTGTTTTCGCCACATCTGTCTCCGGCCCAGAAACAATAATATTATGGGCCGATGTTTGTTGTTGTCATGTGCAGAAGTCTTTTTTGTCAACGTGCCACCCACACACAAATGGTAATGGTTGCTTATAACGTCGGTGCAACTACCCGGGGAAAAAAACGGGTGCATGCTTTCTAAAAGGTGCAGAGCAAATTCGCGTGCAGGGGTTAAGCATCATGTGTATGTCAAAACAAACCTGCTGGCGATACACCAGATGCACGTTACAGACCCACAAGGTTACTCATATTTTTAGGCATGCACTGAGCAATGCACTTCGTTAGCGTTCGTTCAATTCGCCAACGGGCAAATGGATTGTAAAAAGGCCAAGGAGTAACACATTAGGTATTTTCAAAACATTTTTTTGTTGACATTATCTATTATACACCGATGTTTTTTTTTACGGGACCCGTTTTTTTCCTACTCTTTCTTATTCTGACGAGCCGCCTTCCGTAATCAACTTGCTCCGCAGGCTTGTGTCATGGGTGCAGCGGGCTGGTAATTAATGCAATTGGGTAGGTGCTAGAGAAAGTCAGTGGGGACGGAAAGAGAGTGAAATTACAGCTGGCGTTGGAAAACCACAATAACACGATACGTATGGGACTCCATCTTGATACCCCATCTCAACATTTCCCGCACCCCAATCCGTCATCTACACCCGCATATCCACCAAGTGGGGCGCATCCGCCCACGGAGTGTCCCACCCAACTTCCCGCCCCACCCAAACAACATCTGACCTCTCATCACCGCACGTAACAAGATTGCACGCACCTAGGCTCGCTGCAAAGCCAGCCCTATGGCTGCTCTAAGTGATCCGTGGAAAAACGCATCACCCTAAGTTCGTCTTTCCCGTGGCCCTCGGCGCTCCTTTCGTATTCGCTACGTCAAACTGCGCATCACCCTGTTTCTTAAGCCACTGTCCAAGGCTCCCTCCCAAACAACCACTGGTTTTGCTACCATGCAGAAAACAACAGCTCTAAACTACTAACATGAAACAAGTTTGCTAACTGCTGCTACTACTGGAACTTACTCACCCAAACCCAAGCCCTCGCATCCCTCCCGCCCCTCCCCCTATTTTGCAAGCACAGGAAAATCATGGAGAGCGAACTCATTCTAGCTGCTCCTCGTAGCCATCCATAGCCACAGCAACACCAGCACGGAGAATTTCTTCGCGCCTCCCCAACTCCATAATGCTTGGTGGCAGCCTACGACCATTGCTGCTAGATGCTGGGAGGTTCAAATTGATCCTTGGGCTTGCTCGTTCAAGGCATCCAATGGTAAAATGATTTCGGATGTCAAGGACAACCCGAAGGTCCCACGGTGTGTTTCCTCTTGCCTCGCATAGACGATGACAACTTCGACGGCAACACTCGATCCAGCAAGTGGCACGCACCTCATCGGGGTCATCTTCAGAGACGGTGGTTTCGCCCACGAGATCCGCACAGGAAGTTCCGGGGTTTCGCATCAAGCGGGTCTGAATCCGGCATGTCACAAGTAGGTTGTGTCTCATCAAACATGACATACAGCGGCGCGAACACGGCTGCACGACCAAGACTGAGGCCGTCAATGAGGTCCGCCACCCCGCCAATCTCGGGTTTAGGGTTGGCTCGACATCGTCCTCTTCGCCTTCCTTTAGATGCAATCCGAGATCCTCCATGTTCATCGCCCAAGCCATGGGGAGGTCAGTAGGTGAGTGGCGCAAAATTCTACCCAAAGCTCGGCGTCGTCGTCATCCGAAGCTTCCACATCTCCATAGGTGAACTTCTTCAAACCCGCTATCTCCAACTGCAGCTCAATCGACTCCATACAAATGTTAAGTTCATGTCAACCTTCGAGCAGCTTAGACACAACAATTTCGTCTGAGGAGAATTTGAAGTAGAGGTAAGTCGGCGCAATTCCACCATCTTGGCCAGCAGACACGTGGGTCGCCGAATTTCGACTCCACTACGCGGAGAAGAGCGACGCCGACCGTTAACATCGCCGTGCGAGTTACTTGCAGAGACTGCACAACTTGCGCATGCATCCTGCCGCCGCATTCGTTGTTTACAGGTCGAGGAGAGGTGGACGCACCTCCGCTTCACCACAGGGAGGGAGATGATCACGCGCCCACAGCACACGAGTCCCTAAGAGCAGCAGCTCCAAGTCCGCTCCGACGTACTCACCATCCACGTGGCGTGCCCGAACGCCAGCCTCTCTCGCCCTCAGGGTGTCCTTTACTCCTTCGCCAACTACGCCATCGACCATGGCGACAAAGGTGGATACTGGCCTAACAACGACTTAGGTAAGGTAGCTGCCAGCCTAACAATGACTTAAGTGATGGCCTAATATGAAGGTTCTAACGCGGGGTCGTGCAGACTCACCGCACCATCCGGAGAGTCACTCTACAATGGGAGTGGACTACGTAGGAGGGCACAGGGTTGTCTTGACGATATAGTGTTGTAGTGTTCGCACTACTTGTTGTGTTCACAAAGAAATTTGGCAAGAGTTTCACTAGCAAAAGAGATTGAACGGATTACAATCGGACATGCAAGTCGGGAAGACATTGCGACACCTAACAAGCATTCTCCAAAGCAGACTGCCATCGCAGTAATAGATAGGCTTGCCAACGTGGCCTACCAGCGTTGCACTGAAGGCGGTCTGCTAGCTTGGCGCAGATGTGCTAGGTGCGCAGATGTGCGTCATCTACCCAGTAGGTGCAGATCTGACGGTTGCACGTTGCGTAGGTGCTAGGTAGAACGCATGTTGACAATTTTGCCAGATGTCTATTGCCGAGCATGTGATGCCATTTCGTGGGTCGACTTCACCAAAACCTCCTCGGTAAAATTCGCACACCTCTGCAGAATTTCGTAGTCAAGCGAATTTGGCCGACCAGTTCGCCAAGACAAAGCTCGCTGAACAATGCATGTGAATCAGAGGACGGACTCATCGACGGCCATTCTTGCTAACCAGCGGGGTCCACCGTCGACAATGAAATCGCGTCTAACGAGGCAGTGTCTTTTCGATAAGCACTGTCGTCTGGCCGCGAATGCTCATTCGTTGACAACTTCGTCGGATCCACCATGTCGTTGTCGAGGACGGCAGCACTTAAGCGAGGGCGTTGCCTTTCTCTTCGACAGTGGCGACTCGTCTTGACATGTCCTTCGTCGTCAACACCCTTGCGCAGTCATGCATGGCACCAAAGCACATTCATATACGCACAGTGCGCTGCTCTAAGAACACAGAGGTACTTGATCGACACAGCTGAAGGTGGTGAGCAGATTGTTGGGTATACTGATTCAAAATGGGCTAGTGAGGCTAATGGCAAGAGTCGTTCTGCCTACATCTTCAAGTTGGGAGGAAGAGCTATCAGTTGGTATAGCATAAAGAAAGACAGACGTTGCTTGCAGCAGTGCTGAAGCTGAGTATAAGGCCCTACCGGAGGGGGCCAAGAAGGCTATTTGGTTGAGGAGCTTGTTGGCTGAGATGCATTTGGGTGTTTGGGGAGCGATTCCTTTGTTATGTGATAATGATTCTGCTGTCTCCCTTGCCTACAATCCCATTCTCCAACGGTGCACCAAGCACATTAAGGTGGCTTGACACTTTGTACGGGATGCGATGTTCCAGCATGAGGTCGAGGTGCAATCAGTACGCTCCCACCTCGAGGATGCCAACATGCTCTCCAAAGCTTTCTCAAGCTTGCAGCTGCATGAGAACCTTGAGCGCATCCGCATGCGAGTGATGGCTGCAAAGGCCAAGGCTTTATGACATGGACTTTGATTCTTATTGGAGCAAGGGGTTGGAATTATGGATAATTCGTGTTGATCCAAAAACATATTTGTAGTGTTGGATCAACACTACTTTAGTGTAGAATATATTGGACAAGTTGCGAGATCTTGCGGTGTACACTCTTAAGAAGTGGACCACCTCCCAATCCCTATTAGTTTGGGTTCTCTCTCTCTCTTTCTCTCTCTCTCTCTCTCTCTCTCTCTCTCTCTCTCTCTCTCTCTCTCTCTCCCTCCCTCCCTCCCTCCCTCCCTCCCTCCCTCCCTCCCTCCCTCCCTTTCTCCCTCCCTCCCTCCCTCCCTCCCTCCCTCCCTCCCTCCCTCCCTCCCTCCCTCCCTCCCCCCATACTTCTTCCCCAGGTGCTGGACTCATATGCGGTGATGAACGGGCTGCCTGCGCTGGCAGAGAAAGTCCGCAACTCTTTCTCCCAGGCAGTGGTGTCGGAGACCCGCCCGCAACTATCTCTCTCTCTCTCTCTCTCTCTCTCTCTCTCTCTCTCTCTCTCTCTCTCTCTCTCTCTCTCTCTCTCTCTCTCTCTCTGTTGTTTGTTTGATTTTTTATATTACTATTCTTCCTGTAGAAATAATCATAAGAAACTCTTTTGGTTGTAGCATGGTTCATGCCCAAGTTGGCTTCTAATATTTCTAGGCTCTATGAGGAGCTTCCAAGACTACTGTACCATCCGGCATTATCTTAGACAATTCTAACAGCAGAATGTCGGGGTGAGACATTGTAGAAGGAACGCCAAGTTATCAAACTAAGAGCATGTTCCTACGGTCCCTTATCACGCCAACCTCTTATCAAGCTCGCGTCAAATCACACTGAAAATTCCCTTAACCTTAAAACCCTCGTTATTTTTACGAAACAAGGCTGACAAGAGGTTTGCCTGATAAGAGCGTAGAAACATGCCCTATGGCAAGACAGCACACAATCTCATTATTTCCGCTGCAGATGTTTACTGCAAGTCGGACCACCGACTAAAATAACAGCAGCATAACGCTATGAGCTGACGATAGCAGCTTGCCTCCTGCAATCCAGTTCCGTAACTGCCGCGTCTGCCTCTAACTGTCGCCTCCGCTTCTCCCATCGCCTCTGCCTCTGCTGCCGTCCGTGCTGGCTGCTGCACCCACCGCCTCCCCTGCTGCTTCCTTTCCCGCTTCCGAGGTGCTATGAGCTGACGGCAACGGCTTGCCTCTGCTGCCTCTGCCTCCATGGTCACCGCCTCTCTCACTGCCGCCTCTGCCTCTTTCATCACCTATGCTGTCATCCATGTTAGATGCTGCACCCATCGCATGCCATACAAGCAAGTTGTGTTACGTTTCAGTTTTTAGAATTTTCTAGCAGAGTACTTCTATCGGAGTTTTTTCGAGCAGTCATAGGGCGCGTAACTTTTTCACTTTCCATCGTCCGGACGGAGGCCCCGTCCGGACTCATGTAGGGTTACTTTTGTTGTTCGCAACAGTTCGTTTGGAAGTTCGTAAGCCTCCCTGCGGCGTCGCTACCGTCCGGACCAACGCTGACACTTTTCTGCAAAAAAGTTGCCAGGACTAGTCTGCTTACACCGTCCGAAACGGCATTTCGGGCGGTCCGTTTTGGCTGTGTTGTCATTGGCGCACGAAGTGGGTGACAGTTTCACCCAATCATGTACCTCGCAACTTTGGTGGCGAAAATGAAGAGTACTGTACGATCGCTGTTATGTGTGGTACATATCATGGCGAAATTCCAATTTCTTCGAAAGTGCAAAAAGTTTCACATTTGTGGTCCGGACGCCCTGAAGTCCGAACCAACTTCCCAGACGTACGGACGGAGCTCCGTTCGTACGGTTTGGGGGCTCTGTCCGGACATTTCACGAAAACAGAAAAAGTTAGCGCCCATATGCTGCTGCCAAGCATCTCGGTATTCGCCAACAAAATCAACATAAAAGGGTGTGTCAAGCTGGAGAGTAAGGTTAAAGCTTTTGAACAAGGCTTGATACGATCCAGAGCGGTCTATGTAACGACTGGATTGGGAACTGTTGCGAAGACGACCTTTTTGGTTGGACCCGCGACGTCAGACAACGGCACCAGGTCCATGACGTCATTTACCCATCGAACAGCTGCACACGGCTCCGATACTGTTACAGTATGCAGCGATAGTCAACGCGATGGAGGGAAGGTGCGGTTCTACTGAGATGAGTCACCTTTCATCAAACGTGTTCCTACCTAGGCCGAGCATGTCGATTTGATGCCTAGGCACGTTTTCCTCGAGTACCAACTGTGGCGATCACTACAGTATAGCTTGCGGGGCAGGCGCTCGCCGCGACAGGCCGACTCAGAATGGCAAGTGTCAGTCCGGAACTTGCTCCGAAACGTCCGACGCTTGCAACCTATTCAGGAATTAATTATTCTTAGGACGTGTCAGGGCAGATGAATCACTGTTGCATCTCTCGCCGCAAATTGCGGGCTCGCCCAGGGGCCGCGAGTGTTCTCTGTATCGCGATTCCCCTGCCAATTACGATTCTCCTCTATCTCATAGCCTTCGTTCGCGTCGCTGACGGTCTCGTCGACTGCTATAACCTAACGAATCCAAGTAAGAGGCTCCGCATCTCCCGTTCTTGGTACCGCTGCCATTTACTGTTTCGTCGCTATATTAGTAGTAGTCGAGTCATAAGCACCACTAGTGCTGGGACCCTACTAACCCAGCTTTCGTTCTTCTCTCAGGCGTATTTAGACGTTCACACTTGACTCATTCCCTTTCCCTCCAGCCATTCTATCCCCTTCCTCCTCCTCCCAGTGTGTAGCCCCCGCGGCCTTTCGACCACTCGCTGTGCATTCCGCTCCTCCCGTTTTTTCGTGCATGTACGGCCATCGTGCCAGAAAATGGCAAAGCTGCATCTTTTAGGGTTTCGTTGCTATTCCGCTCAATAACCCTAAAAATCTCCAATTCTCTTCCGCTATAACCCCTCTTCTTTGGCCGTCGCAGGTGAACCGTCAAACCTCCTCTCGAACCCAAGCTTTGATACAAGCTGTCTAGACCTAGGATGGCGTCGCAAGAAGCTGAACGCGTCGTGCCCACCATGGCCGTACTTATTCCCTTGGCGCGCGTTAGAGCCTGGGGAAGAATTCTTAAGCGACGAGATCTTAACCACCGCATATGGTAGCGGAAATCGCGCAACATCGTTTGCGCCAGCGGGCGCAACACTGGCGGAAGCTTACAGAGCAGCGCCGCCTGCTGACGTGTCAATAGTGAACGGGGTAGCGGGAGTCACGGACATCCTACTGACAGCTGACGGGTCCCGTTTTTTACGTCTGACATCTGATATTTCCGTGTCGTCTAGTAGCGACGGCGCTTCCGGTAGTAGTAGCAATGGTAGTGGTAACAATAGTAGCAGCAGCGGCCCAGGCGTGTCGCAAGCGCTGTGCGAAATCAAACCCGCGGCGCCCACGAGCAACGTGTCGCAGCAGCAGCAGTCCCCGCGCCAGCTGTCCCTGTCGTTCTTTGCGCGCGCCAGCCTGTGCGCGGAGGGGGAAGGGGGCGCGGAAGGGGATGCGGAGCGACTGTTGCAGGTGCTGCTGCTGGCAGTTCCGCTGAACGCTTCCGCGGCCGCCGCGGCAGGGGGCGGGGCAGAGGGGGGAGGAGCGGGGGAGCAGGTATGGGGGGAGTGGCGGGTGGGCGTGCCGTGTGGAGGGAGCAGCGCGAGTCTGTCCGGCGCCTTGCCTTGGTTCCAAGTGGGGCCCCTCCTCTTCCCCCTCCCTGACCCCCCGGATTCCTCCGCTTCTTCTTCCTCCGCCTTTTCCCCTTCCTCGTTAGTAGTGCCTCCAGGGGGAGTGGCGCTGCACTTGGTGATTCGAGGCGTGCAGGGCAGTAACAGCAGCAGCAACAGCACTGTCACCGTCGCCACCACCGGCGGTATTGCCACCGCCACAAGCAGCGTGGTTGCCAGCAGTAGCACTGACACCAGTAGCGTTGGCGCCACCAGCACAAACAGCAGCACCAGAACAAGCAGCAGCGACGGCAGCAGCAGCAGCAGCGTTGATAGCAGCGGCGGCGGCTTTACCATCTCCTCAGTGGGCCTTCAAATCCGATCTGCTCTACAGCCCCACCTTACCCGCGCTGCATCCGCCCTGAAACGGCTGCTCCGGTTCCCCACACTACCCCTCTCCATGCGCAAAGCAACAGGAGCAGGGGCAGCAGTGGGGGCGAATGCGACGATGATGGTAAAGAGAGAGGGCATGGTGTCGGGAACTTTTGATTCGACTCAAAAGGCAGCAGCGGGAGCGAATGTGACGATGGTGAAGGGAGTGGGCGTGACGTCGGAAGCGGGGAGCACTGCTATCGACCTCGTGTCTGTCATGCCGACTAGCAGTGAGTGATAGGCGCTGGGGGATGGGAAGGGAGGTGCGGACCTCGCGTCTGTCATGCCCGCTAGCAGTGAGTGATATGCGCTGGGGGGCGGGCTGCAAGGAGGGATAGAGTCCCTGTCCCAGGTGAGTGAGGTGGGGAGGTATGCACGTTCAAGCAAACACCTTTCTTAATAGTTTACCTAAACATCATAGTTTCTTCAACGTAAAGTCATGGCACCTTATTGGAGCCACTTGGAGTACCAGTCCCAGGTGAGTGAGAAGGGGAGGTAGGCACGTTCCGATGGTAAAGCGAGTGGGTGTGGAGTCGGAAGCGGGAAGCACTGATATTGATTGACCTCGCGTCTGTTGTGCCCACCAGCTGTGAGCCAGAGAGGTAGCAACGGTTGGCAGGGCTGCAGGAGGAAGCACGCGCGGCACACTGAAAGCATGCGCTTTAGACATGTGCAACTAAACGAGCCGGGTAAAACCCGGCTCGTCCTGGTCAGGGCTCGGCCGAGTTTTTTGGCCTGGGGTCGGACTTGTTCGTCACTAGTCCAAATGCGACATTTCAGGGAGGCAAAGGTAAAAGCCATGGGTAGAACGTGGGGAGAGGGATTGGAATTCGTACCTCACCCAACCCAACTCCTTGAAAACGAATTTCGTAGCTTCCCATCCCACAAATTCGCCTAACAAAATGTTGTCCCCAACCAATCCGCCCCTCATTACCTACCTCCACCGCACAGAATCTAGGAAACCCAACCAATTTCAAAATCCGAAAATTTGTCAATTCTAGATCAAGATCTAGTTGACCTCCTAAATCTGAGCTAGATGCTTGCTACTAATAGCTATTAGCACACTACATGCTTGACGGATGCATCTTGGATTGAATTCTTATACTTCAATGTTGACTTTTGTATCCACACCCTCGTTCCTGCGTACAAATGTCGCGACTTTTTTCGAAACTCGCCGAGCCCAAAAAAAATCGAGAGTCCCTGAAAATGCTCGCGCTAAGCCGCGAGTTTCCAAATAATTTAAATAATCACGCGGAGTAAAACCCGGCTCGAATCGGCCGAGTTTTTTCGGCGGAGAGTCGAACTCGTCAGTCGTCCCTAGACGAGTGCTGGGAACGAGCCGAGTTGTAAAACTCGTCCACATGTCTAAACTGAAAGCATGCGCTAAGCGCACAAGCTGTGCTGCGCTGGCCTCCCTTCTGCTATCTTCTCTTCTCGCCCCAATGCACATGTCTAATGCGCTGCACACTGAAAGCATGCGCGGCACACTGAAAGAATGCGCGGCACACCGTAAGCTTGCGCGGCACACCGAAAGCATCGCGGCACACTGAAAGCATGCGCGGCACACACGTTCTCTCAACAACCAAGTTCTAACCTCCCACAGCCCACTCCAGTCCAGTGCATGATTAATCCATCATTCACTCTGCTCCCACTCTTCCTCCCCCTTCACACCCCCCCATCCCCCTCCTCTCCCCATCCCCCCCACTGCCCTGCAGCCGACCCCTCCCCTCTCAAGTCGTTCTCCCACTGGCCCCTCTCCAGCGCCCACCCGCTCCTCACAGCCGGCGTAGCTCGCCGCAACCGCTCCTCGCTCTCCCTCACCACGCTCTCCGACCTGAATGCTGCATCCCTCGCGCTGCACCCCGCCCCCTTCGCCCTGCTCGCCCCTGCCACGCCCACCTCCCCCTGCCGCCCCTTCTCCTTCTCCACCTCCTTCACCTTCCGCATCTCATCTCCCAATGCGGCCGGGCTGGGCGGCGAGGGCTTGGCGTTTGTGATGCTGCCGACACCCACGCTCGGCCTGCCGGGGCCCTCCCTGGGCTACGGGCGCCTGCTGCTGCCCCCGGGAAGCACGACTGCCGCTGATAATTCCAGCGCCAGTAGTGTGGCGTCAAGTCAGGTGGGCAGCAACGCAGGTGGGTAGCAATGCAGGTGTGCAGCAACGCAGGTGGGCAGCAACGCAGGTGGGCGGCAACGCAGGTGGGCAGCAACGCAGGTGGGCGGCAACGCAGGTGGCCAGCAACGCAGGTGGGCGGCAATGCATGAACTTATGCTGGTACTCCGCTTGTCTTGATCCCTTCTGGTAAAAGAGAGCAGCTGAGCAAGAGAGCCTTGCTCGCTCGCTCTCTTGCTCTCCCACCCTGCTGCTCTGAAGTTCTAGTTATCGGCTTCTCCCCCCCTGCTCTACCCCCATCCACAGCAGCATCGGCACCCGAGTAATTCGACCTCCCCAACCGCCACATGGGGTTGAACCTGGATGGCAGCATGCTCGCTTCTTCCCCCTGCCTTCCCCTTCACACCCCCCTCTCCCCCTCCCCACTTTTCCCCCATTCATTCCACAGCAGCAGAGGAGTCTGGCAGTGGAGTTTGACACATGCGCCTCCCCGGAGTTCTTCGACCGGCAGGAGCACCATATAGGGGTGAACCTGCACGGCAGCATGCTCTCTCTCGTCTCTGCCCCCGTGCACCCCGTTGGCATCCCCTCCCTCAACGCCGGTCAGTCCCTCCTCGCCACCATCCAATACAACGCCTCCTCCTCCCACCTCACCGTCTGGCTCTCCCCCGCCCCCCCTTCCTCCTCCCCTCCCCGCTCGTCATCTCGCTCCGCGCCTCAATCGTCCTCCTCCTCCCCCTCCCCTCCTCTCCCCCGCTCTGCTGTCCTCACCACATTCCTCGACACCTGCGAGTGGCTCGGCGGGAACGACCCCAATGCAGCAGCAGGGGTCCCCACGCAGCTGTTTGTGGGTTTCACTGCGGCTACTGGCAAGGGGGCGGAGCAGGCGCAGGCGCACGAGGTGCTGGGGTGGAGTTTCGAAGTCGGGGAAGGTGAGTGAGTTGAGGTGTCGTCATCCCTGTTTTGAGCGTATTCTAAGAAAAATAACCACTGGATAACTGTTAAAAAGAACCTACATACCACTTCACTGCATCGTTCCCGTTTTATGAGTTTGCAAACTGGGAAATCCACCCTTAATTTCTCGACGTTGTAAAATGTTGGAACTTTTTTCTATATATAAGTTACTTTTTATTTTTTTTTACACGTTGTATTTACGTGTGAAACGCAGTACACGTATTGTGCATGCATGTATACACAATCTCTCTTGAGACTTCTTTACCAATTCATGCTTTCATCATGCATTTCGCTTTTTTTTTTCAAAGTTTGTACTGCAGTATTCTCAATCCATCTTCCCCCCCCCTTCCCTCCTCCTCCTTTCCCCTCGCCCCCCTGCTCCCCCCTCTCCATTGCACCCGCCTTCCCCTCCTCCCCTGCCTGCTCCCCACTCTCCCCTGCATCCCCTTCCCCTTGTTTCACACATCACATCACATCACATCACATCGTCAACCCCAGCAGCGGAGGATCCGCTTCCGTTTTGGGCGGCAGACTCGTTCTCCTTCCCCTACATCACGCCAGCCACTCCCCTGCTGACACGTGGCAGCACAAGGAAGCGTTTCTTTGCCGCTGACCTCTCTGTTGCTGCTGACGTGGCATCCACCAGCCAATCAGACGACCCCGCCCCTGGAGCCATCTTCTTTCCTCGCCGTCTCCCCCTCCTCTACCCCTCCTCCTCCCCTCCCTTTCCTCCTCCCTTTCCTCTTCCTCGCAGCTCCCCCCTCTCCTCTCCTTCCTCCGTTCCCCAACCCTCACCCTCCGAACCTCCCACCGAACCTCCCGCCTGCATGGCCCGCTCTTTCACCTTCACATACGGCTTCTCTATTAACGTATCCGCGTCTCAAGGGCTCGCATTCGTTATAAGCACACACGCGAGCGTGGGCCTAGGCGGGGCTTATATGGGGTACGGCCGCGACCCGTCCTCGCGACTCGCTAATGGCAGCTGGCCGGACGGCGCACGGAGTGTAGCGGTGTTATGGCGCACTGTAACAAACCCAGAAGGCGATAGAAACGGTGTATTCGTTGGCATTAACACTGATTTTAACATGACTTCGGTTTTTGCAAAGGAATCGACTTATGTGATGGAGCCAGAGGAGGTGTGGCAGATGAGGGTTGACTATAACGGGAGCAGCAAGGAGATGGTGCTTAGATGGTACCGGCCCCCTTTTCTACGAGGCATCATGAGGGCCACGATTGACCTGTGTGCTGCTCTCAGTTGCACCAGCGGAAGCAGTAGTGACGGCAGCGGTGAGAGCAGCAGTGACAGCAGCGGTGTGACGGACCCAGCATCGCCATCCTTCGGGCAGCTGTTCGTGGGGTTCACCAGCGCTGCTCTCCCTCCCCCCCCTGGCCGACTGCCTTCCCCCGTCACCCTCTCCTCCTGGACCTTCAGATTCACAGGTAAGGGGGAGGGAGATGAAGGGGGGAGGGTAAGAATGGTGGGGAGTAGTATCAGTAGCAGTGATCGCCATCCTTTGGGCAGCTGCTCGTTGGCTTCACCAGCGCTGCTCTCCCTACCCCCCCTGGCCACCTGCCTTCTCCTGTCACCCTCTGCGCCTGGAGTTTTCGATTCACAGGCAGGGGAAAAGAGAGAGGGCAAGACGGGGGGGAAGAGAGAGAAGGCCTAGCAAGCCACGTCCCCTGCCCCTGTTGGCCTCTCGGCCGGGATTTTCCGGTTTACATTTTCGTTCCTGTAACCCCACGGAACCCCACCCAACCCCTTGCGCCCCAACGTATCCCCTTGCATCCCCTCGTATCCCCTGGCACCCCCACTCAACCCCTTGCACCCCCACTTATCCCCTTGCATCCCCTCATATCTTAGTGGGAATATACGCTCAGAACCTAAAGCGTATAGCGTATATACGCTTGCGTTCATACGCAAAACGCTATACGCTAGCTAATACGCTATAGGCTTTCAGATTTTTTTTGGGGCTGCCTGGGAAAAAAAATCGTTGTATACGGAAAGATGCGGAATCTCCTGGTGAGCATTTCGCTGAAGTCGAGGTGCAATTCGGGGTTGTAGGGAAGCGGGAATGTGCCTTACAATCGCGTCTGGCAGTTCAGATCTACAAATTTGATTAGTACCGCATTGAAATCCATCCCATCTACGAACTCCAACCTGTCAATAACGTCCCCCCAACAAACCCCCCACTCACGCTACTAACCAGCCAGCCCAACTGCACTCGACATTTCCCGCTTCCCAACAAAGCTCATCCTACTTTTCCTACTTTTCCTTCTAGCGATAGTGTCTACTACACATCCCACCCTGATCGAAGTTCAGACTTAGGAGAATGCTACGAAATTCTTAGTGAGAATATGGAATACCTTCCCGATCTTGAGCACGACATTGTTTTTCACCCTGCCTGGAAATTTTTTTCCCTGCCCGAAGAAGCGGATTCCCAAAGCCGACCCTTCAGCGTTTAGCGTATATACGTTAGCGTATATACGATACGCGTATATTCCCACTAAGCCTCATATCCCCTTGCACCCCCACATATCCCCTTGCGGCCCCACGAATCCCCTTCCACCCCCACATATCCCCTTGCGGCCCCACGAATCCCCTTCCACCCCCACATATCCCCTTGCGGCCCCACGAATCCCCTTCCACCCCCACATATCCCCTTGCGGCCCCACGAATCCCCTTCCACCCCCACATATCCCCTTGCGTTCCCTCGTCGTGTTCCATCCGTGGTGCTCAAATCGAATGCACCTGCGTGCTGGGGGCTCCTCTCTCCTCCCGCCCCACACCCTCCCGCCCTCCCACTCTCCGTTCCCACCCTCCCCATTGACACACACCAACACCTGCACAGCTCATACTTCCCCTGTTTTGCGAATTCTCAAAAGCCCATCCTCCCTATTGACACACACCAACCCCTGCACAACTCATACTTCTATTTTTTAGGCGCCTCAAAAAATTAATACCCTCCCACTCTCCGTTCCCATCCTCCCCATTGACACACACCGACCAACCCCTGCACAACTCATACCTCCCCTTGTTTTAGAATTCTTAACAGCCCATCCTCACCCGTCCACCCTCCCACTCTCCGTTCCCATCCTCCCCATTGACACACACCGACCCCTGCACAGCAGACACTTCCCCTCCACACGTGGGAAAGAGGGGAGGGAGGATTCTTGTTTCTTGTAACCCCTCGCACCCTCAGTCTAACCCACCTCTGCCATCTCATGCCTGGACTACTTCCTTCCTCCTGCCTCAAACCCTCCCACTTGCCCCCTTCCCATCCTCCCTCTTTCCCCCAACAGACACTGACCCCTGCAAGGCCTCTCCAGTGCTGCCCTGTGGAGCGGGCGTGTGCACCAAGGCACCTGCCCCATGGGACTCCTCTATCCTCGTGCCCTCCTGCAAGTGCCCCTTCAATCTCCCCTCCTTCGAACCCTCTCACCTCTCCGGCCTGCCCTCCTGCTTCCCCGGTGAGTCGTGGAGTGCCGTTGGCAAGAGGTGGAGTGCGGTCAGCAGGAGGTGGAGTGCAGGAGGCGGATTGCGATAGGCAATAGGTGGAGTGCGGTAGGCAAGAGGTGGAGTGCGGTAGGCAAGTGGTGGAGTGCGGTAGGCAAGAGGTGGAGTGCGGTAGGCAAGAGGTGGAGTGCGGTAGGCAAGTGGTGGAGTGCGGTAGGCAAGAGGTGGAGTGCGGTAGGCAAGAGGTGGAGTGTGATAGGCAAGAGGTGGAGTGCGGTAGGTAAGAGGTGGAGTGCGGTAGGTGAGAGGTAGAGTGTGGTAGGTGAGACTTGGAGTGCGGTGGGTGAGAGGTGGGGTGCTGTAGGTGCCCGTTCGGGTTGTTTGTTGATGACATAGTATTGTATGCATGCACTGGTTTTCGGCTTACAACACTTGAGAATAGACCTGTGCAACCGGGCGAGTTACTCGCCTGGCCTCGTCCGAGTTACTCGTCAAGGGGCGAGTAACGAGTTTTCATTTTCGCGAGAATTACACGATTTCGGCCGCCGATCCGCGCAGATTGGCGATTTCTCTGTGCAGATCAGCGATGTCTGCCACATGTCGTGTCAATCGCTATGCTCATATCAGATCTAGCTTTGGTCGAGCAAAAGCTCCCCCGACTCCTCTAATTCGCCGACGAATTTCCGCCTTGAGTTCCCAACCAATTCGCCACCACTTACCTCTGTTCACCGCACTGAATCTACAGAAAAACCCAACCCAACCACCCGTTCCAATTTCAGATCCCGTTACAACCCCCTCCCCCGCTAGTCTACTCCGATATTCCCTAATTAGCTAGCTGGACGCGTCCGTGGTAATTGTTAGGGCCCCTGATTTTGCAGTTATAGGGCAGCGGGGCGAGTGAGCGTGGACGCCCCCGCAAATTACCTGCAGATAGGAGCCGACTTTTGCACCTATCCCATAAATTTGAAAAATTCTTACTCAACCTACTCTTTCTTCTTATATTTCTTGAAATTTCTCAAAAGTATCCGTTCTAATGGAATAAGACCCTTCCTGCAACACCCTTTTCCTCTCCTTTCCCCTGATTTCCCTCCCACCGCTTTTCCCCTTCCGCATTCTTCCCCTTCCTCCTCATTTCCCCTTTCTCCTCTTCTCTCATTCTCCATCCCCCTTTCCCCTTCCCCCATCCCCCGTCCCGCTGTCACATTTCCCCACCGTTCCCTTTTCCCCATGGCCCCTCACCAGAGTCCTTCACGTGTCGCCATCTCCCCCGCAACCCATGTGCCCCGGGGGTGTGCATTGATGACATAGACGGCACCTACTCCTGCCTCTGCCCCTCGCCCTTCTTCCCCTTCAAACTCTACCAGAAAGGCTCTGCCCGCTGTTACCAGTGTGCGTAACACTTGCTACCTGCCTCTGTCCTCAAGGGAGAAGTGGGGATTTTTACCCCCTGCTTTTGCTCCCAAAGGGGAACTGGTGAATTTTGACCCCCTGCCTTTGCTTCCAAGTAGGAATTGGTGGGTTTTTTACCCCCTGCCTCTGCCCCTCGCCCTTATTTCCCTTTTACTTCGTCCCCAAGGGAACTGCCCGCTGTTACCTCTGCGTAACACATGCCCTATTGCGTGCTTGCTTTCTTGCTTACTGTCGAGTCTTAAGCGGTGCTTGGTTTCCTCAACTTGCGCACAGCCTTTGATATCACCTGCCTTTGATTTCACCTGCCTTTGATTTCACCTGCCTTTGATTTCACCTGCCTTTGATTTCACCTGCCTTTGATTTCACCTGCCTTTGATTCACCTGCTTTTGAATTCACCTAGCATTGATTATTTTTGACGTCTCAATGCCCATTACCAACACTTGTCATGGCATTGCCATCCTTTCGAGAACCTTGTATTTCCTGCTCTTAGGTACATCCGAGTCAACTCACATGTCACCGCAACCTTGCTGCTTGCATTGCAATGACCTGCCTGCCTGCCTCGTGCTCACCTCACCCCGTGCATGCTTATCCCGTGCATGCAGTGCAACCGTTCGAACTGCGAATGCCCACCTTCCTGTCTCCATACGGCCTCACATGCCCTCTCATCCTCAACACTTACGGACTCACCCAAGCGGCCTTCTTTCGCCAAAACAAGGTCTGAAAGCCTTTCGTTCGGAAGGTGTTAACCTGAAGGAAGGTTTGGGCTGTGGTGAGTGAGTCAGCATATTTCATGTCACGGCACATCACATCAAGGAAGTTCTAACTGCACAGCTTCCAATCTTGCCTTTACAGTCATTATTGTTTTACGACTACCCGCATTCCAACCATCCAATCCTCCCTGTCTCTTTGTACCATTTCCATCTAATCCAATCCTCCATCTCTCTTTGTTCTAACTGCCGAGCTTCCAAACCTATACCCCCTTCTCTGTTTTTCTGTCGACCACCCACGTTACAACCAATGCAATCTTCCATGTCTCTATGTTCCAACCCATCATCAACCCATCCAGTCCTCCCTATCTCCTTGTGGTTACTGCAGGGCTTCCAATGCCGAGCGCCCATCCCTGTAGAGACTCTAGTCAACGTCACTAGCCGGGCTTTCTCACAGTGCACTTCCATGTACACTGCTAATTATGTAAGCGCCAATGCATTTATCCAACTGCCAGTGAGTTTATGTCTCTTGTAAGCGCCGCTGCTCTTATCCAAGCGCCAGTGCGCTTATGTAAGTGCCAGTGCGTTTATGTAAGCGCCAGTGCGTTTATGTAAGGGCCAGTGCGTTATGTAAGTGCCATTGCGTTTATGTAAGCCCCAGTGCGTTCATCCTCCCCCCTCCCTTCGTGTGTGCCGGCACGGGGACTCGTGCAACTCAACCACCAACGCCCTCCTCTCTCTGTCAGACTGAGAGTCTCAGTCACCTCTTTCCCTGCGAGTGCGAGCCTCCCCACCACTTGTCCCATGATAACCCGCACTTTCTCCATCTTTTTTGTGAGTGTGGGCCGCGCATTCTCTTCTCACTCCCTTCTAAACCTGCCATGTGAGCTTGCAGGGTGGCTCGTGTGACTCCATCAACGCCCTCTTCTCCACTCTCTCTGAGATGCCTTGCCTGCTGCCGCAGTTTTTGACCCCCTCTTCCCACCTCCTCCTCTCCTCCCTATATGCCTGCAGGGTGACTCGTGCGACTCTATAAACGCCCTCTTCTCCACGCGTATTCAGCCGCTCAATCCCGCCCTCAGCTGCTCTGATGGGCCCCGGCCCGGCCAGGTGGGTGCTGCAGGTGCAGATGAGTGCAGATGAGTGCAGATGGGTGTAGGTGAGTTCAGGTAGGTGTAGGTGAGTGTAGATGGGTGCAGGGTTCAAAATTTCGGCGAAATTTTCTTTTTTTGGGCGAATATTTCGCTGTCGAAGCTTTCGCCCGAAAGTTTCGGTCAATTTCGCCGAGCTGTCAAAATTTGCATCTGGTGCAAATTTTCGGCGAAATTTTCGGCGAATTTTTCAAATCTCACTGGAAAAGACAGCTAGCAATTGAGGATTGAATGGGGGACGATCCGAGATCTAGATCTCGGAAAGCTCCCCTGAGCCCAAATGTAAAATTGGGTGGGTTGGGTTTTCTAGATCCAGAGCGGTAATACGCGGTTTAGAGATAGAAATCGGTTGGATGCACAAAATGTGACAATTGCGAGCTGTGGGGAGGTCAATCTTCAACATCGATGGGTTAGGGCTGGTCGCGAATCCGTCGAGCTTAGTTGACAGTGCCCATAGTCTTATCACTGGCAGAATTCGTCAGTAGTACTAGCTTTAATTACCTGATTACGCTTGTCTCTACTTCAGGCTACTGCACCACGGCGTCTAGCCTAGAGCTCCATGTCCCATGCGTTTAAAGTGGAGACTGGAGTCGCAACATTGTTTTTGGTCCTCCCCTCACCCTTTTTTTTTGTTTTTTATATTTCCTTGTGTCCTAACAAAATTTCGCCGAGATATTCAAAATCCTAGCGAAATTTTCGGGCGAAACTTTCGAAGCGAAAGTTTCGCCTAGCGAATTTTTCAACCTTGGATGGGTGGAGGTGAGCGAGGGTGAGTGTCAGAGATTCTAGGTGCGCACTGCATGCT